>JACEEZ010023950.1:117875-244519 GCA_016584305.1 Chionoecetes opilio
CCACCACCACTACTACCATCCCCTGAAATCCGTGAACATCAACTACAACTCATACCTGAGTTAGGTAAAATTTGTGTATCATACTGTTGTGTGAAGCTTGCAGTCCCTCCATACTATTTTATCACGAGCCGCTACTGAGACCTACAACCAGAAAAACATATAGAGAAAATATTTGGATATACGTACAGTATGTTGAGGAATATTAGATTTGCATTTCATTACATGGACATAATAACATGAGAAAGATAATTAACTCAATTATTCGACCAAAAATGGAATATGCTGCCATTGTGTGGTCCCCATATAAAAAGAAGCATGTGAAAAAAATGGAAAGGATACAGAGAATGGCAACAAAAATGGTACCAGAGCTAGAACTAACTTATGAGGAAAAGTTGAGAGAGATGAAATTGTCAACACTTGAGCAAAGATAACAATTGATAAACTGATAATTAAGATGGAAGAAATAGACAATAAGAGACTATTCAGGAACAAAGAAAAGATTGTAACACAAGAGGGCTTACAGGAAAACTAAGAAAAGGAAGATGCCTGAATAACCTAAGAGAGTACAGCCTCCCACATAGAAATTTAGAAGTTTGGAATTACCTAAATGAGGAGGTTATATCGGCAAAGAATGTGCAACCGTTGAAGGAAAGACTGGATAAATGTATATATGGAGGCTGGACCACAGGAGTGTACTTCAGGCCCCGTAAAACACAACTAGGTAAATACATAGCTCCCTCTCCAACGCACTACTTTAATTTACGTTAATTTCGCGTATAATTTACTCTAGTAAATAATTCGGCATTACAATAGTAGCAAAATTACAATGTGTTTCGGATGGCCTCGCTGAACCCCTGAGACTGACTCACTGAACCCCTGAGACTGACTCACCGAACCCCTGGGGTTCGACCATTACAGAAAACGGACCTTCACCTATAACATCACAGGTTTCACTAAAAATCCAGCCTGCGCCACCAACGGGCGGAGGGCTAACGATCATGACCCTCCAGAATATGCAGGGCTAACCAAGTGACCCCTCAAGGCAAAACATAATAAATAGTCTACAGGCGCTATAGGCTACAACGTAAACAAATAATAAAAAAGAATAAAAAAAGCTTAAAACTTCTATCAAATCGCCCCTTATAGTCAAGAGGCAGACCCCCGATATTTAGGCTAACCTTGCAATGTCTGGATTACAACGTTTTTTGGTTTATTATGGCTTATTAGGGTCTCCTGACATAGAAACTGCATGATGCCACTCTGGCATCATTGAGCAATTTTTTTTATAGCAAAAATTCAAGATGGCCGCCACCGAAAATCACAGTTTTTGAAAATATCATTATTTTTTATGTAAACACCACAAGATAATAAATTTGGTCATATATTTGGGATAAGGAGATGTGTGGAATTAATTCCAAACAAATACAAGTGTGTAGAAATTAATTTCAGTATTTATGAACAACCTCCCAGGAAACTTCTACCATACCATGCATAGTCAAGTGGTGTCGATGGAGACAATGAAGAAGGGTGTCAAGGTGAAAGACAAAATTTTGTATGACATGGAAAAATTATTCAGCCGCTTCATCTTGATCACAGACAAAAGGAAAATCAGCTTGAAGTATGTTTTTGAATATGAAATGTCACCCGTGCCACCTGCTCTCTTTGATGAATATGGCCTGATGAGAAAAACTTCCAAGGCCCAGATGATCAAGAAGCTTGCTGTCACGAAAGAAGAATCTCCATCAGTTGATGCCACCATAATTGATGGGAACGAACAGATATGCCATGTCACCTGACCTAAACACTCAACAGTTGATGCCTTTGTCCAAAACTTCGAGAGAGTGATTTAGAGAGCAATGGAAATTGATGACAGTAGGAGACTGGTGATCATGAGATGTATGTCGTTTTTGATAGATACTTTGATATGTCAATCAAACAACATGAACGCAAACGACGAGCTGAGGGTACAGTCCATACACACCACAAGCTGACAATGCAAACTCTCTTACCTCACAGGGACGTTATCATGAAGTCCGATACCAGCAAAAAGGAACTCATTGATCAGCTGTGTACAAATATAAGATCTGAAAATGTCACAATGGTTGGAGAGGAGCAATGCTTGTTTGGACATGAAGAGGCTGATGTAAACATAATCTCGTACACCAATCTACTCGTAGAGCAAGGCAAAAGAAACATCCAAATCAATGCCGATGACAATGACATTTTTGTTCTCCTGATGTATTTTGTATGGAAGTGGCAGAAACCTGATGTCTCCATCCAGAGGAAAAAGTTTGATGGCATGCTGATTGACATAAACACGTCTGTTGTTGAACTTGGAGATGCATGTGGTAACCTGCTTGCTGCACATGCCTTGTTGGGTTGCGACACTGTCTCTTACCCATTCAAGAAGGGTAAAGCTTCTGCAATAACAGCTATAAAGAAGCACAGAGATCTCGACCTGCACTCATTTGGAGAACCAAACGCTGATTTTGAAACAGTCCTACGTTCTGGGAAACTCTTCATGTGTCTTCTCTACGGTAGCAAGAAAATAGTTGCTATGGCAGATTTGCGTCAAAAGACTTTCAGTAGCAAATCGACTATGCCACCGATCAAAACACTTCCACCGACAGAGCCAGCGCTCGAGTGCCATATCCTTCGGGCGCACCTTCAATGCATTCTTTGGAAAGCAGCAGATCAGAAAGATCCACCCAACCTGGATTTCACCAAGTTCGGATGGCATGTGGACAATGGAGTTCTGCAACCTGAAACTGGAATAGAAATCTCATGTGCTCCAGAACTCATGAAAGTGATTGCATGTGGTTGTGCTTCAGACAGACCTTGTGCCAGAGCCTCGTGCAGCTGCAAGTCAGCTGGACTATCCTGTACATCATACTGTAAATGTTCAGATTCTGAAGTCAGTTGTCAAAATGAGTTCACAATAGTTGTTGCTGATGGCCACTCTTCAGAAAGTGACTGTAGTGCAGATGAAGCAGATTAGATAAGATCTACTATTTAATTATTCTTGGACTATTTCTATGATAATTTGCATTATTAACAGCTGCAAATGTTTTTGCATTTTGTTGTGCATTGTCACCATTGATAATGAATGTAATTGATTGTTTTGTAAGAAAATAACACTATTTAAGGCAAAATCATGTTTCTGTTCAAACTGGTTCAATATTATAATGTTTTATATGAATATTTGTTGGCCATCTTAGATTTATACATGGTAATAAGTGTTCCAAATATTATTTTATTGCCTTAATCGGATTCCTAGTACCCCAAAACATAGGTTGCAGCCTCAAAATCATCTTTATATCAAAATGGTTCAAAAGTTACAATGTTTTACGCAAAAATTCTCAAGTTTTGGCGGCCATCTTGGAATTAGATAGGGTAAGAAGTGTTTCAAACAGTAATTTATTGCTTTAATTGGATTCCTCATACCACAAAACATAGGTTTAGGCGTCAAAATCACCTTTCTATCCGAACCAGTTACAAATTTATGACGTTTTACGCAAAATATGCAATTATTTTGGAAGCCACCTTGGATTTATGCAAATTAAATGTTTTCTACACACTTGTATTTGTTTGGAATTAATTCCACACATCTCCTTATCCCAAATATATGACCAAATTTATTATCTTGTGGTGTTTACATAAAAAAATAATTATATTTTCAAAAACTGTGATTTTCGGTGGTGGCCATCTTGAATTTTGGCTATTAAAAAAAATGCTCAATAATGCCAGAGTGGCATCATGCAGTTTCTGTCTCAGGATACCCCAATAAGCCCAAAAAAACTATGAAACATTGTAATCCAGATATTGCAAGGTTCCGACCCTCTGCCTCCTGACTATTACTGTACTCTACGCCTCTCAAGTGAGTGTAAATTTAATAGTTTCAATTTCTTCTCATAACTAAAGTTACGCATCCCCTGTATCATTTTGATCATCCTTCTCTGCACTGATTCTAACAAAGCTATATCCATTCTGTAATACGGACACCAAAACTGTATAGTCTAGGTGAGGTCTGACTAGAGCCAAATATAGCTTTAGAGTAACCTCAGCACTTCTACTTTTAACACTCCTGGTAATGAATCCTAACACCTCGATTATTATTACACAAATATTATTATTACACACACTAACACCTATTAGCTCGATTTCTAGCCTCAATACATTGTTTCCTAGGACAGAGGTCTGAACTTACCCGCATTCCCAGATCTTTCTCACCTTCTGATCTTTTCAGTGATACATTGTGTACCTATTACCAGGATTTTTTCTACCAACATTAATTAGGCTACACCATAGACCACTGTATACCTGGACTGTTCACGCGACAATGTTTTGAATTGCGGGGCTGCATAGGGGCCTGCGGCCCGCCTGACAAAGAGATATAGTGGTCTATGGACTATCATATAGACTGGTTTATCAGTATATATGATATACTGTAATCTTTGTAAATGTTTGTTTTATAATATTATCAAATAAAAAACAGTAAAACACGCTAAAGAAATGCCATTACGAGACTATGAAGAAATATGCATGAACTTAATATTCACTTAACTCTTCGCCATTTAAAACTTTGCGAGTCAACTTTTATCATGAAGGATATCAATAGAAGTGCAATTTTATTAGCTTTCCATTGCTATATTTCGTTATCTGATAAATTAATTAGAACCATGCATAAATTAGCGTTAAATAAAAATATAAAATCATCAATCGGGTAATTTTCCCGATTGATGGTGTTATTTATTTACTTATATATTTCGTTTTCTGATAAATGAATTAGCACCATGAATAAATTAGCGTTGACTAAATAAATAACCTCATCAATCGGGAAAATTAATGTCTCGTAATGGCATTTCTTTAGCATGTTTTACTGTTTTTTATTTGATAATATTATAGAACAAACATTTACGAAGATTACAGTATATCATATATACTGATAAACCAGTCTATATGATAGTCCAAAAATTAGTCCATAGACCACTATATCTCTTTGTCGGGCGCCCCGCAGGCCCCTATGCAGCCCCGCAATTCAAAACATTGTCGCGTGTGCAGTCCAGGTATACAGTGGTCTATGTCTATATATATTCATATAACATCCTATAACATTTGAATAACAATATTAAAAGCTGCTTTACAACTGAATAAATCCGCATTACAAGACGTAAAGTTCACTAAGTATTTTTAAGGTGGCCATTGCGACAGGGTAGTCTTTTATGAGAATCTCTCTCTGAAAATGTATATCAGAAAATGTCTCCATCCTCTCTTGTGTTCACTCTTATATATTGTTACGTATAGCGTAATTGCATGATGTGTTGGGGGGAGGTGTGTGTGGGTGTGTGTGTGTGGCTGGCTGGCAGCGATGGTAGCGCGGGAGGGTGCCTCCTTCCTGGGCACACAAAGACCAGGCAGTGAGGTGGTGCGTGCGGGTGGGGTGTGGGGTGGGTGTGGGGCGGGGAGGGATGCCAGTGGGAGCGTGGCTGGCTGGCTGGCGGTGCTGGCGGTGGGCAGTGGCACTCAGGACAGTGAGGGTTGAGGCCTAGTCGCGGGCGGAGGTGGCGCGCCAGCGAGAAGGCGCAGGGTGGTTGCGGTGTGGTTGTGGCGATGGTGGAGGGGGTTGTGGTGTAGTTGTACTGTGTGTGTTGTACTGAGGAAGGAACTGTGTGACTGTAGGGACGAGTGTAGCCTTTGCGACCATCGTCAAGAGATGGGAAGGCGACTCTGTAACTGTGTACTGACTGTGACTTGTACTGTGTGTGGCTTGTTCATTAAACTAAGAAATGCCACAGTGTCTTTATTTGCCTGTATGTTGACCTCGTGAGATACTTAACTCGCTTCACCCTGACACACCGAGCTCCTGTAGAAGTCGCTGCAAAAGTAAGTTGCCTGCAGTGGTCATTGTTACGTAAAACACCTTTTCCTGTACAGCCTTTCAGCCTGTAACACCTGGGTAGGTGTGGTAAGGTCCAGGAGAGGAGTGGAGAGCGTAGCAATATTTTATTAAGTTTTCTTGAGTGACAACTCTCTCCTTCTGTAAGGTGCCTTCCCTACATATAATTATTGGTTGTCTCTACCTGGTCACGCTCATTAGGTGTGTCTTCACATTTTAGCTCAATCAGGATTACAATAATTATTGACGTACACGTAGGTCACGCCCTAATAGGCGAAGTCTAGTTTTGTCATCTTAAACTACAATTTATCAAGCGTGTGAGTCATAAGTGAGTCAGTATTCTGTCCTGATGGTTAGCGACTAATCTGTGTATGTTTGATAAACTTGTGTGTCTGATAATCTTACTCTGTTTTATAAGGTACGAGTCATAGATAACTAACTAGAACTGTTGTGTTTCTGTGATTATCTGAATTTATCAATTTCTCCTTCTCCCTTCCTTTATTTTCCTCATTTCTCTTCTCTTCATTTTCGTTGTTTCTATTTTGTTTCGATGTCGTGTATAGTTACCACATAGCCCTCCCCCTTAAGAGCGTGTCCCCGCGCGTAGATATGTACAATGATGGCAGTTTTCTGGCCTGGAAGGTTCCTCGTCTGGGAATGGGGCCAGGGGAATGGTGGCATGAGCTGGAGATGACCTCTTCATGCAGCCAGAACCACAGAAGCGATATGTGCAGTACACACCTCCGAACACTAAAATGACCCCAATAGGCAGTAGTATCCACATCCAGTCATACCAGCCTGGGTTCAGTAAATGTGGCGGCTTCATCAAGAGCTGGATGTGATCTATATATTTGGGTAGAGGCCAAGGTTCCAATACAATGCTGCTGGGAAGGCTTATATTAGATGAATTTATAATAAAATCATGTTCCCAAGAAGAGAAAGTAATAGGCTTGGAGAATGGATATGGCTGGATAACTAGTGGTGCTTCCTTAACCCTTTCACGCACGAAAAGTTTAATAAGTTTTTCCGTCCACTGTAACATCCGTCTTATGCACCCTAAGGGGCCCCAAGAAATGGCCAGACTGTGCGGCGAATTATTTTTTTATGTTATCAATTTCACCAACGTGTATTCTTTTTTCCTGACATTATTATATATCATTGGTTTTGCAAGAGATTATTCTGCCTTATGAAAGAAAAAAATATCAAGAAATGCAAATAAATAGCGGAATTTACCGACTCCGAAAAAATATTGAGTAAAGAGAAATAAGAAATACTTACGTTCACCACTTCGTAGCTCGAAACTTCCTGAGTCAACTTTTTATGGTTTATATGCCAATAAAAGCGGATTTTTATGAGGATTCCAACACTACCATTATAATTTTCATATGGCCATTATGGCCAGCTCGGGATAAGTTTTAAAGGGACGACAATCCGCGCACATAGGCTGCCTGCTGAGTGGAAACTGACACACAAACCCTTATAACTTCACATCCACTCACATGAGAGAGTTGACAATTAGTTTATTTTATAGGTCTAGGTTGGATCTTTGACGCAGAAATTTTTGATGCAATTCTGATAAATTCTTTATTTTGGGCGAATTTTTAACTGTTTTTTTATGCAATTCGCGTCAAAAGCTCAGATTGCAGACGGGCCCGTTTTGACGCGATCGCGTCACCGTGCGTGAAAGGGTTAATTTGTGTTGATGAAGTAGGAAGGGAAAATGTTTCTTCATGGATAGTACATCCATGATTTATTTGTAAAAATCCAGTGCCTTATATTTTGTGCCTAGCTGGCGAGATGGAGGTGTTGCGACAATTTAACGTAACATCAAGTCGAGTACTAGTTGCATAATTCCAACCATCTTAAGAAAATGTTCATTGAAAGCAGGTTTAGAGGATTTTACAATCAGGGCTTGACAGAGTTTGGAGACAGAGGCTTTGTTGAGAAAAACAGCTACTTCACAACAGTCAGTATTGCTAGAATACATGGATCTAGTAGGACATAATATCAACAATTCATCAGTCTTTTTACATATATCAAAATCACCAGCTAGGAAATATGTATTCCTGGCTTTGTTTTATCACTAAATATTGGTCTGAGGGCTTATACAATAAGAAACCATTCGATAGTAGAATGGGGTATGGAAGGGAGGTCATCCTGAAGACATCAAAGGTGTCAGTTGGAATTCCTCATAAAGGAATGAGTAAGTAGAAACTCAAGTCTTGTAATGCAGTCATTTTATGTACAACACGAATAGCAGCTCTGTGTGTAAACCTAGAAATTCTTGTTTAGGAGGAAATAACCACATTTTTTTGCTGAAAGATCACCTAAAAGTGACAATAAGAAAGCATTTGTTACAAGATGTGGGGAAACATTAGTTTCCATCATACTTTGCAATCCTATTCTCAAATTAGTGTGATCTGCTGCAATGGATGTTAGAGCCAACTGAACATGTAGTAAAGTTTCTAGCATAAGTAATGACTTTTCAATATTTTCAATGTCTAATTTCATATAATTTAGAAGTTAAGTGCACTATTCTGTAGTGTAAGTAGGGACTATTCCAGACATATGTCCGGCCCATGCCAAATGTCCGGGAAATCCGAATTCCGGCAATAGAAGGTCCGGAAAATCGAGGGTCGAGAGTACTAACTCGAGTAGCAGTTTCTAATTTTTCAAGAGCATGATGCACATTATCAAGTTCCTTCAAAGTCACATTAATGACTTGGGAATGAACATTGAGGATCTTCCTTTCCTCTTCAGTGAAAGTATCTAAAGAATGCAAACGATTGTGTATGAAATCAATCTGAGTCCGAGTTGCTGTGCCAAAAAGGGTGTTTGCGATTGATTTCCTTCTGTTGCTGGGATCATTTAGATTATATCCTAATATATGTATTAAAAAATCATTCATACTATAATGTATTCTTTCAAATCTTTTATTGAAGGAGAAAATGTGGTCTTGTATTAACCCCCTCGCAGTCCATAATTATATTTATGAATTCTTTCCAGTGGCAGCCCGTGCATGGGAGAGGCCCTCAGAAGGGCTTTTCTACGTGTAAAAAAAGTTTACTTTCCAGTGTAATTTTCCCCTACACCAAATACTCTTATCAGAACAAATGTTATACTATTATATTTGTAGATGTTTGTTCCATAAGATTATCACATAAAAAACTGTAAAGCACACAAAAAAAATGCCATTATGAAACTGAATAAATGTGCATAAACAGTAAATTGACTTCAACTCTTCGCTAGTAAAAAATATCTGAGAAAGCATTCAATGTGTTGCATACCAAAAGAAGCAGAATTATACCAGCCATCCATAGAAACAATTAGTTTTCTGATAAATGAATATGCACTGTGGTAAAAGTAGCGTAAACTAAACATTTCTCTCGAAGCAATCAAATTTTTTTATATTTTCTCAATTTTTTTCAGCAATGTTTTATGATACAGCTTTGAGTTTTGTTTCACTGTGTAGAGCTCCTGAAAGCAAAGATAATCAATGTAAGCTTTTAGTACTATGTCAAAAAGAAAAATTTGGGTGAATATTTCTTGATAATTTTATCAAACACCCGATAAATACGGACGGTGTAAAATGTTCCCACCTTCTTTTCTCAAAACTTTTCTCACTAAAGTAATTTTCTATGTATGCATATAAATGACATTTTTCATCAGCAGTTCTGGGATGTCTTGAGAATATTCATATCTGCAATATTTCCTGAGATATATCCGTGTCAACTTGCCCATCTACTAGCAGTGAAATATTATTTACAACCTATATATTTTGGTTAGTTGGTTTGAAAAATATGCACGAAAGTTGTATAGATGTTATGTCCACACTGTAAAAACAAGAATGCCACCAAGCAATAGTTTCTAGCCTCAATAATTTCAGAGATGGAATTTTTTTTAGCTGAAGCCAAACCGCATTTTCCTCTGCCCATGCCATGGAAACATATGAGACAGAAGGCGGGGACTATATCATTCGTCCCCGCCTTCTGTCTCATGTTTCCAATATTTGGTGGGATATATTGTAGTAACAGGAAACAAATAAATGTTCATGCATACACCCACATACGCGCACACATACACCCACAGTCAAGCATCACAACAAAAATGCGCTTGTTTCAGCATATTTTTTTCAAACACACTAAATAACCAATGTACACATAAAACCATATAGTGTAGATGCAAACACGAAGTAATATAAATAAAAATGTGTGCATGTGTATATATAAAACATGTGTGCATACAGCTAAGTATTAATTATCCGACCTTGGGGGGACCGAAGGTAGGTCGGATAATTGGAATAGTCGGATGTTCGGATATCACAGTAACCATAAACGTAAGGACAAAATGGTATAGAACATAAAAGATGCAGCTCTTGAAGGCCGATCCAGTGGTATATGCGAAAGTAAAATTCATGCATAAATAAAGCCACAAATCAATGTTTTCTAAAAACAAAAACAAAATAAGTAAAATAAATGGCCAAAACAAGACACAATGTGGTGGTGAAAAAAGTCGGTTGTTTGGACAAGTCGGATGTTTGGAGGTCGGATGTTGGGAATTTGGCTGTATATAAAACAAAATTAATCGTGTGTACAATTCATATAAAAGTCAACTCGCACTGCACAGTTTCAGTTTCTATGTCATCACCTCGGCAACATAAACGTCAACCATTCAGGCTAATAGGCTGTATAGGATATAAATCGCTATAAACTTCGTTCATGAGCTTGAACTGTCTGTTATCAATCGTTATACTATTATGTATAGCCTATTTCCAGTACATAGTATCGTGATCCTCATTATATATGCACTGACAGGTCATTCTCATAGATTTATTATGTAATAAATACACGCTAAAGCACTGAATGCAGACTATTGAGTCACCTATTGGCCTTTAAATTATCGCCACTCACAATGCCCTAACAGACTGACTGCCGGGAGGCAACTATAATATTTTATCTGCGCTCTACCATAATAATGCTGACAGAGAGTTGGCAGATCATTAATTTTTAAATAGATCAGCTTACTGAACACTTGCCCAAAAATGACACAGATAGCGTTATTTATCGATTTTAGGCTAATATTTTTCTGCCGCAGAGGATGTGAGTGATGTATCATGAGGATGTCAGCGAATGACGCGTCGCGTCATAGGTGTTCCAGACATCACTTCTCGAATGACACAAAATGCGTCATAGGTGTTCCAGACATCACTTCTCGAATGACACAAAACGCGTCATAGAATGCGAGGGGGTTAAACTAGACATGAGATTGTGTCCCTCTACTTGATCTATGTTATATTCTATATGGGACGTGCAATTTCTGGCCTTCAATATAGGTTCATATATGTTACTAATTCTGAGGACGAAAGGTACAATGTACGAGTTTCCTGTTACTATCAGCTTGAATTCGGGGGTGAAACGTAATCCTTGTTGAGCCGATGACCCATGGTGTATATCCAGGGCATGAATGACTCCAAGGCATAGGTAGACAGTCTGTAAAGGAACATTGGTATTTTATAACATGTTTCTGTGATATTCTAATGTTTTTTTCATGACTAGTGGTAAATCAGGAACACTAGATTTCGATCGCAAACTGTATGTTTGATGGCATGGAGTAGCTTCTCCTTGAGACTCATGATTTTCTTTCTCTGACATATTATAAGTTTCAACTTGATCATCATCATTATTCTCACGTGTTGTTGAATTATCATCTACACTACCCTCCCGAGTTTCACGCTATGCGAGTTTCGCGATCCTCGAGTTTCACGCTGAGTCCTAAATTCTTATCATCCCGACTTTCGCGCATTATATCCCCGAGTTTCGCTTTTTTTTTTTTTTTTTTTTTTTTTTTTTTTTGTGTGTGTGTGTGTATGTGTGTGTATTTACCTAGTTGCCTAGTTGTAACATACAGGAAAAGAGCTATGCTCGTACTGTCCCGTCTCCAAATCTACTATTATCCAGTTTGCCTTTGAAGTCCTGAAAACTTCTTGCATTAATCACTTTTGCATCAAGGTTGTTCCAGGCTTCTATGCTTCTATACGGGAAGCTGTATTTTTTTATATCCCTCTTGCATGTTGTCCTTTTCAATTTCTTCTCATGACCTCTTGTACTTCTGTCGTTCCACACAAACAGATCATTTCTATCAATTTTTTCCAGACCCATTGATGCTCTATACACTGCTATAAAATCTCCCCTTTCTCTTCTTTTCTCAAGTGTTGGGAGTTTTAGTCTTGAAAGTCTTTTTTCATATGTTAAATCTCTCAGGCTTGGAGCCATTTTTGTGGCTCCTCTTTGTATTCTCTCAATCTTCCTTATATCCTTCTTTTTATGTGGTGACCAAATCACTGCCGCATATTCCAACCTTGGTCGAATCAGAGATGTTATCAATTTCTTGATCATCTCTTCATCCAGATATTTGAATGCCATTCTTATATTCCTCAGCAACTGGTATGTATCTCCTGTGATCTTCTTTATATGCTTCTCTGGTGACAAATTGTCCTTAATCCATACTCCCAGATCTTTTTCGACCTTTGTTTTGATTATCTTCATTCGTGTGTGTGTGTGTGTGTGTGTGTGTGTGTGTGTGTGTGTGTGTGTGTGCCTACAGCGCCATTAGGCAGTGACCTCCAGGAGTGGGATGGTAGGTCCTGGAGATTAACTTGAGGGCTGTGATGGTTGGCCCTCGCCCGTGGTGGCGCAGACAGAATTTCTAGTGACGCCTGTGATTAGAGGATCATGCCGCCCCCCTGTATCCTCCGATGCACTCGCAATCGAAGGTAGAGCTAATGGGCAGCATGTGGGTGTTCTTAGGCCACTCAACAGTGCAGAGAAAGATTTTAAGTGGATTTTACAACCCTCATCAAGGATCGAACTCGGATCACCGAGAACGCCACTCGGAGACTTCTTCTTCTTCTTGTGACCTTTTCTGCTTAGTATCACTTTGTAGGTCGTCTGTCAAGCTCGTGCTCGAGCTTGACATATATCTTGACGCTACCCACTCTGCTACCGCCTCCCATAAGAGACGTACGGGACACATCTTCCTTCCTTCCTGCTTAGTACAGTACAGGGAGGTCCCGTTATACGAGCATTCGGTATACGAGAATCCGATGATACGAGATGTGTAAATTAGGGTCTATTTTCAATATACGAGATCGAAAATCCAATGATACGACATTCAAACTGGGGTGAGTAAAATTATCAAGTTCAAAATGTGCGCCTTACCACTCCCGGGCTGGACAAAGGGGGATTTGGTTGACCCCAGTGAGGTCACCCCTGGCAGGCCATGACCTGAAGGGTAATTAAGCATATGGTGCGGCCTGACATTTAGGGGTAATTAGCAGGTGTACGGCCCCAACCTTGGGACCGCAGTCAGGTCACCCCTAGCAAGGCGTGACCTGAAGGGTAATTAAGCATATGGCGCGGCTTGACCTTTAGGGGTAATTAGCAGGTGTGGGGCCCAAACCTTGGAACCACTACACTACCTTCTCTTGTATAACGTGGCGTCCCATACATTGCAACGTCTTTTTTGCTTGTTATGCATGTTTTATGTTTAATTAATGTGCAGTTATGTTATTTTGTGTGCTATTTTCTCTTTCAGAATGCTTTTTCTACAGAATAGGTAGTACAGTGTGGGTAATATAGACGCTGTGTGTTTGATGTGTTTGCTATAGTTTATTTTAGCTTGAAAAACATGGTTTTTTATTTTTTAATTTTTTTTTATGGGGTCCTGGAACCAAACCTATATTTCACCATTAGTTATGTGTTTCGTTATACGAGATTTTGCTTTACGAGTATGCCAGGGGGAACCTAACTGCTCGTATCTTCGGGACCTCCCTGTATAATAATAGGCTTAGTATAGCTGTATGTAGTTTTGCTTTGTTTTTTTCCATTTGTTTGTGTTTTTCTCTACAGGAACAGCCGGTGTCGCATAAGATAGGTAACACCTCGAAATAAGTAGCACCTTACCTTACTATTTACCACAAAATACTCCTTTATAAGTGATTAACCATGACGTGTGTGGTACTGTGGTTTCTGGAGGTACTGGAGGAGACAGGAGAGAAGAGAGGAAGGCATTGTGACTGTTATTGTTGTATAACACAGTCACACAACCATCAGCTGACAAGATATGTGTCAGGCTCACTTACTCAGACCAAAACAGCATCCGCTGGGTGACTCCCAACTCAAGCTCCATCTCAAGCTCCTCTCCTCCTTCCTCTTCTCTACGTAGTGTTGGCCGAAGCCACCACCCCGGGAAGCGGGTCACAAACCCTAGGCTAACACCCAGTACCCATTCACAGCTGGGTGGACAGGGGCTTGGGGCATTTTCAGGATATTTTTTGGGGGAAAAAGTGAGTCTTATAAGCTGTAAAATACAGTAGGTACACAGCCCTCAAGTTAACCTCCAGGGCCTACCATCCCACCCCTGGAGGCCACTGCCTAATGGCGCTGTAGGCACACACACCAAAAAAAAAAAAAAAAAAAAAAAAAACAACAACTGACTAAATAAGCATTTTTACAGGGTTTATAATACCCGAGTTTCGCGATCCGCGAGTTTCGCGCTATGCCTCCGGAAGAAAGCAAGCGCAAAACTCGGGAGGGTAGTGTATATCATTATCGCTATTGTCATTTGTATTTTCAACCAAGAATGGAAATGGATCTATTTGCTGGAGGACCAATTTAATTTCCCTTTTTTTTTTACCTTTATCATGGTAAGCATGGTAAGCTCTTCTTACATTTGGATTCATTTGTAGAGTAGCATTGTTTTCATCAACTACTCGTATTCTATCAGTATGTAGTGTCTGTATTTTCCCTGTTCTAATATTTCTTATTTTCACTACTACATCACTAATTTTCTCTGTTATCCTAAAGGGCCTTTGTAAGCTGGTTGCAATTTGGAGGGTGTTCCAGCAGTGGGCACTCTGCAGATATACACTCTATCTCCTAGTTGAAGTGGTGTTATCTTAGCTCGTTTTGTTTGATTTATTTCTGCTATTCCCATTAGCTTCTTCTAAATATTGCTGACATCTAGCATATACTCTATTTGCTTTAGTTGCCATCTCCAGTTTAAAGTCATTAATGTCATACCAAACTTTATCTTCCTTTATTACAGTATTTCAAATGGAAAAGGAGGGTCTCTGAGATACATCAAATAAAATGGGGTATCCTTGATACCTCTATGGAAGGCGCAATTATATGCAAAAGTGGCTATGAGGAGCATATTGTCCCAAATACTAACATTATCTTCCACTAGAGTGCGTAATATGTTTATCAGTGTGTTTGTGGGTTGTCACTAGGAGGTTCCCGTGGTGTAACGGGAAGCACAGCCGCCCGGCAAGCGGAAGGTCCCGGGTTCGATTCCCGAGCGGTGCAACCTTTATTGGTGAGACCCCCTACTCTAACATGGCGCAGTGAGTAGGATCATGGATGCACATTCCTCCGGTCAGGCCTGCGGGAGGCAGCCTTAGGGGGGAGATGTGTGGGTTGTCACCAGGGCTTGGAAACGGTTTAGGGAACGAAAACGAAAACCGAAACGAACTAAATTATGCTCGGAACAAAAACGGAAACGAAAACGTTATCATATTTACTGTTCCTGAGCAAAAACGCTATTTTGAAATCCCTGTAACCGGTTGAAAAAGTTTTTTTTTCGTTCCATGCCATATTTGGTCACTAATCCATTTTCACTTCCAGTAGCCAAATGATTTAAGTAAATGCATCTGTATTACATACATACATTAATTAAGTCTACTATATTTGTTCACTTGGCAATTGATGATGTGGTTTTGTTTCAAATAGTATTGTTGTGCAACGTTCTCACAGTCACCTTCCTTATCTCCTGACAAAGATCCGGTAGAAGAAAACTGAAACAAGTATAGTTGCTCACCGCTTAAGGCTCAGTCACTCGACACAAAGGCGAAGGAAACTCTGTCTTTAGTTCTTGATTTACTGACAAAATCACCAGCAAAAGCACAACAAGGCACAAGTATGTCCATATGTAGTATGCTCCCGATTGCTTCTTAATCGTCGCAGAGCTTATACGTACAAAAAATCACACAAACACAATTCTCCGCCGTGGCACGCTTGCGTCTTTACTTCCTCAAGCCTTCTCCCCAACTGCCCCTCACATTTCTACCAAGGCCATTCCTATCCCGTTGTCCCTCTCACCACGCGCCTCCCTGCCAGACGCGCCTACAGACAAACATACAGCCGACACGTACAGCGTAACATTATTCCCCTCCTCACAGAACAGTGACCTCACTGTTAACTTAAATCCTAAATCCTGTATTCTAAATCCTAATAGTACATAAAAGAAAAACACAATATGGAAACCATAGTTGAAAACACACAAAAATTAACACAAACTCCTCAATGAAATGGCTGCTCGCTCATCATTTAACACACAACAAAATCAAATTCCTCTCGATATAATAATGCAGCAATTACATAGTTCTCCCTACACAACAACCTGTAGTAAATTAACCGGCATGTCCCACCACTCTATTTACTCTGAATCTATTAAATAATCCCTCATCCATCCAGGTTGACGACGATCCCTAACGGGCCGGAAACTCACAGGTGTCACCCCGCCGGCCCCCCTCGCTTCTTCCTCATCCTCCTCCTCCTCGTCCGGGCCACCACTGAGGACGCTCCTCACCCCAGCGGCTTCACTTGTGCCCTCCGCGTCTTCATGAGGCTCCTCGGCCTGCCACGAATACACTCCCTCGCCGTGATAAGCCCACAAGCGGTCAACGTGTATTACTCGCGGACGGCAGTGTACACCCCGGCGGATGCGATACGTGGCATCAGAGAGGACCTCGAGGACGTCGTACGGGCCCTCCCAGGGGCTCTGTAACTTCGGTGAGAGCACCTTCTTCCTACAAGGGTTATGTAGCCACACCTTGTCCCCCGCTTGGTAAGTTGCCCCTCGTGTGAGCGAGTCATAGCACGCCTTCATGGTGTGTCCAGTCACCTGCAAGTGACGGCAAGCCTGGGCATGCGCGTTAACCATTCTCTCCTGCAGGGCTTGGCCGAAGGTTGTGGCCAGGGGTGTCGAGGCATCCTGCGGAGGGCGCCCTATGGCTAGGTCCACGGGAAGCCGTAGTTCTCAGCCTAACATCAACCTCGCAGGGGTGTGCGCTGTAGACTCGTGCTCAGCTGATCGATATGCCATGAGCAAGACTGGTAGGTTGGCGTCTCAATCCCTCTGGTCATCACTGCAATATTTGGCCAGCTTGTGCAGGAGAGTCCGGTTATACCGCTCAATCATACCATCTGATTGAGGGCGTAATGGTATGGTGCGTGTTTTCCTGATCCCCATCAACTGGCAGCACTCCCGAAACACCCCAGACTCGAACTCTCTGCCCTGATCAGAGTGCAGTTCTTGTGGCACTCCAAAGCGGGTGAAAAAGTTGTTTACCAGGGCCCCCGCTATTGTTGTTGCCTCATGATTAGGGAGCGCGTATGCCTCGGGCCAATTGGTAAAATAATCCATCACCACGCAAATGAAGCGATTCCCCTGTGTGCTGACGGGGAACGGCCCGGCGATGTCCACAGCTACACGCTTCATTGGTGCGCCCACCTGATACAGCTGTAAAGGAGCGCGTGTCTTCCTGACTGGTCCGTTACGAGCACAGCAAATATCACAAGCCCTGCACCACTCTTGCGTGTCTTGCCTCATTTTAACTCAGTAGAATCGTTGGCGTAACCTGCTGAGCATCTTCTTTTCACCCAAGTGTCCGCTGGTGATGCCCCCATGTACCTCCTGTAGTAAATTGCGGCGCAGGGCGCGGGGCACCACCACCACCCAAAAGCTAGACTGACCCCGTGCGTTCACCCAGCGCCGCTGCAACACACCGTCATGTAGGCGTAACATTGCCCACTGCTGCCACAGGTGTTGGGTAGCGGGACTCTCAGGCAACACTCGCTGCCAGGCAGGCCTCTCAACGGACTCTGTCATCCACTGCACTAGCGGAGCAAGTTCAGCATCCACTTCCTGGGCCTGCTTCTACCTTTCCCCGGCATCATGGGCTTCGCTTGTCACTTGCAGTCGCCGGCACTCCACACGCTCCTTGGCAGGTGTAATTCTTCGGGGGGCGTGCTTGATCGGAGGGGCGTTGCCAGTCTTGACATGGTGCTTCACGAGCCCCGTGCGGCCCAGGTCTGTATCACCCTCACTGAAGACCTCGGCGAACTCTCGTAGGGTGTCCTCCACCCTCACACATTGCTCCGGGGTGAGATGAGAGCCGCTCCTCGCTGCCAGACTGGTTAAGTGCACAGGCAGGGAGTCTTCTATGGCTGCTGTCTCGCTCTTCTGCCGCTCCTCCTTCTGTATCACGCCCTCAACCGGCCTCAGGCGCTCTGTTGACTCCACCATACCAGCTGAAACCTCCATCCTGCCTTGGCTGTGACTCAGCCAACAGGGCACTTTTGTCTCGGGTTCCGGTGCCAGACGCACTCTCTCCACGACCACTACCTCTGCAGGAGCGTCCCCTCGGAACAAGGGCAGCTCTTCCTCGCCTACCCTTAGCAGCTTCTTCCCCAGATCGACACACGCCCTTGCCTGAGTTAGGTAGTCCAGGCCGAGGAGACAAGAGTCCTCCATAGCGGCGACGTAAACAGGCAGTGTCACTACACTGCTCCCTACGCTAATTTCCACGTTCACTGGCCCTTTCAGAGATGTACAGTGCCCCGTCACGCCACATAGTCGCTGGGTGGCTTCAGGCAGGTATCATCCTTCCACAAGTTCCTGACGCACAAAAGTCCTCTCTGCACCTGTATCTACAGTCAACTGGCAGGGTTGCCCATCGACAGTTCCTTGCACCCGAACTGCCGCGGCTGAGGCGCGACGGCAACTTAAATTGCAAGGGGCCCTCGGGACACCGGCTGGCTTGCGGCCCCTCCGGCCAGCGGCCCCTCGTTTCCCGCCTGCTCGACGTCCTTTGGCCAGGGGCAGGCGATGGAGAAGTGACCATATTCACCGCAACTCTTGCAACAGGGCGGGAAAGCGTTTGGTGCCGGTCTCTCGAGGGACCGTGACCTTCGTCCCCTCGTACACTGGTACAGCCAATGCCCCTTTTGGCCACATCCCCAACAGGGGCCTCGGGTCCCGCCGGGACTCGAGCGTCCATGAGTCGGTGGCCTCCTCCTGGGCGGGCTGGGCGCCTGAACACGCCTGGCCCTGAACTCGTGGGTGGGGAAGGGTCTCACTGGTGCCATGGTGCTCATGCCGCCCACAGAGGTGTGCATGAATGCCTCCCACTCTAAGGCCCTCGCCAGCGCTTCCCTTCCGTCCTTCGGGTGGGCTTGCTTGATGTAAAGCTGTAATTCTCTATTCTGCAGTGCATCGACAAAGTTATCCATGGTCAATTCTTCCACCATGTCCTCACAAGCAACAGGATAGGTACGGCGGATGAGCGTCTCGTTGTCCTGTGCGACCTGAGGTAAGGGCTCGCCCTTAGCCCGCACTCTGCCTTTAAGGCGAGCACGATACAAGTCGGCCTGCTGGTGATGGCCAAATCTCCTCTTCAGAGCCTCCACCACCCAGTGATAATCCATGCATTGGGCTGATGTTAGGTGTCCAAGGACTTCCAACGCCACCCCTCGGAGACTGGCAACAAGCTGCAGTGTGCGCTCAGCTACTCCCCAGCCTGGGGCGTCTGCTACTAGCTCAAACTGAGCCAAGTATGCCTCCCACGACACTTTTCCATCAAATTCCGATGGTTTCCTCCGCCCTGTGGCTCCTACAGGCGAGTGCACGCTTCTTGGAGGAGAAATCGGAGACGTATTATAGCGGTGAAGGAAGACCGGCGGGGCAAGTCGTACTGGCGAGATCGGTGGTGTGTATAGGGAAGCCACTGCCCCGCTCCCCGCCGTTACCATGGGAACCACGGGTGAATTCGCACGTGTGCCAGGCTCTGTTCACGAGACCTGTGGTTTCCCTTCACTAGGCTCCTCCTCCTTCACGCAGAACCCTCCAGTGGCTCCAGGGATGGCGACGGCCTGCTCTACCACGGCACGGTGTAATTCGACCATTCTTTCGTGGCACGCCTCTATATCAGATTTTAATTCGTCTCTTATTGCAGCACATGCTTCGTCAGTGTACTGCCTCGCGTTTGTTTGTACCTCGTTTAAACCTCTATCCAGTGTCTCCTTCATTTCCCTTACATTTTCACTTGTGTTAACCATTTCTATCATCACTCTCTCAGTTTCACTTCTATTTTGACTCACGATTTCTATCATCACTCTCTCAGTTTCACTTCTATTTTGACTCATCAGTTCTCTCATCATGGCCATGATACTGTTCGTGTCCACTCTCTCGCTATCCGCCACCTCACTCTCCCACCTGTTTCCTCCCGCCATTTCCGGTTCTGCTGTGTCACTCTCGCACACAGAGACCGGGTCGGCGCCCCACTTTCCTCCGTTAGAAGCGCACCACTTTCTTCCTCAGTGACGTCACAAGGCACCGACTCGTTTCCTCCTTCCTCTTTGTCCGCCATCTTGACCGCGTGGTAAGCAGCTATACCGGCCACAGATTTTTTTCTACATCAATCTCACTCCTGACACCAATGTTGTGCAACGTTCTCACAGTCACCTTCCTTATTTCCTGACGAAGATCCGGTAGACGAAAACTGAAACGAGTATAGTTGCTCACCGCTTAAGTCCCAGTCACTCGACACAAAGGCGAAGGAAACTCTGTCTTTAGTTCTTGATTTACTGACAAAATCACCAGCAAAAGCACAACAAGGCACAAGTATGTCCATATGTAGTATGCTCCCGATTGCTTCTTAATCGTCGCAGAGCTTATACGTACAAAAAATCACACAAACACAATTCTCCGCCCTGGCGCGCTTGCGTCTTTACTTCCTCAAGCCTTCTCCCCAACTGCCCCTCACATTTCTACCAAGGCCATTCCTATCCCATTGTCCCCCTTACCTCTCACCACGCACCTCCCTGCCAGATGCGCCTACAGACAAACATACAGCTGACACGCATAGCGTAACAGTATCATATGCACCACTTTTCATTTAATTTGTGAAGAATAACTATTTTTTACCTTATATAATTATGAATTTATGTCTTCGTGATATGCATCACGTTCCCTTATTTTATTACACCTTCCATTCGTGCAATCATTGAGCTATTATTCTGCAGTCTGGTTTAATAATATGCTTAGATTAATATCCAGTATTCGAAAAGGGATTATATCGCGAGTATGTGCTTAAATTTTTAACTGTGTTCATAGCCTAATGCTTGGCGTGCCAAATTTCGATGTGAGTGTCCTAGGTTCGAGTCGTTGGAGTACCACATGTAGTCATTGACTTCATTGATTAGGTTTATTTAATTAGTGGGCTGGTGATATTACGAATTAATATTGTTTTACCATATATAATATTAATAAATAATTAGTGATTCATGTCTTTACGACGACTGAGATTGCATACTCCTACACTACGCTTCCTGTATTGTATATGTAAATGCGTTGCCTTATTTAAGTCGTATAATAATATAGTTCTTACGACATCTAAGGGTTTGATTTTGTTGGATACTATGCACCATGAAATGTATGGCTTTATTACCATCTATAAAAATGTAGTCATGTATAGGCATTATTATTTATTAGGGCTAATAGCATATGCATTACATGGTTTGAGAATAACGTTCTAACCGGTTTTAATTTCGTTCTAACCGGTTCGGGAACGTTATGTTTGGAGGAGGAACAAAAAACGAAACGTTAATAATACTGTTTCTGATCGGAACGAACCGTTTGAGAAATTATTTAGTTTTCAAGCCCTGGTTGTCACTAGGAGGTTCCCATGGTGTAACGGGTAGCACAGCCGCCCGGCAAGCGGAAGGTCCCGGGTTCGATTCCCGAGCGGTGCAACCTTTATTTATTTATTATTATTATTTTTTTTTTTTTTTTTTTTTTTTTTTTTTACATTTGTGCCTATAGCGCCTGTAGGCTGTGGTTACCCAGGGCTCGGGTGGTAGGCTCTGGAGGTTCACTTGAGGGTTCTGATGATTGGTCCTCGCCCGTTGGTGGCGCAGGCAGGTTTCTTATAGTGACGCCTGTGAGGCTCATGCCGCCCCCCTGTGTCCTCCGATGCACTCGCAGTCGAAGGTAGAGTTGATAGGCAGGGCATGTGGGTGTTCTTAGGCCACTCGACGGTGCAGAAAGGTTTTGGGTTTCTTCGGGGATCGAACTCGGGTCACCGAGAAAGCCAGTCGGAGACGCTAACCACTCCACTACCGCCTCCCCAAATGGTGAGGCGAGACCCCCTACTCTAACAGTGTGAAATTAAATCTTTCAATGACTCCATTCGCTTGAGGAGAGTATGGAGTGGTTTTTATATGTTTAATCTGCAATAAGTCTGTTACACCTTGCAATACATGATTTATAAATTCCTTAGTCAGTGACCAGTCTGAGGTACTCCCTGTTTACACACAACTGAAATAAAAAAATACTCTAGCAACCTCACCTAGACCCTTCATCCACTGCTACATGATCGATCAAACTCTTCTGTCACCTCTCTCATCCTTCCTTCTCCACATATACCTGTAGATCATTTATTATGCTGGAAGGTGTTGGCCAAGAACAACCCTTTTTCTATACACGTGTCTGATGTCTATCAGATGATCCCCATCTCATGCACTCCATCTACACCTCATTTTATTACTACACCTGTTACCTCATTACCTCCAACCACCACCAAATAGCACTACCCTTCGCTCTTTCCCAATTTTCCTCAATCACTTATTTAGGTCGTTTCAGAACTTTTTCATCACCTTTCCTTTTCCATTCCTCACATTCACAGTTGGATACACACATCCACGCATATTTTACTATTCCCACTTCCCCCATTGCCCACACTATCCTTGCTCCACCCCACCCACATGCCTCAATGCCTTGCCATAAGTGGGTAACACTGAGTGCGCATCCTTCCTTTCCCCTTCCCTTACTTGTCTCATCCATACAGCACCATTCCTTCTTGAAGTCCCTGCTACAACTAATTTCCATTCCCATTCATAGTCAGTCAGTCACTCTACAGCATTTCATGTGTCCCATTAGTTTGCTCAATAGAATTCTTGCAGCATCACACAACTTATGAATAATTAATATTTCAAATGAGGATAATACATAAAATGTTTGAAAGCTGAAAATTAAATTAAATTATTGTACTGTAAAATCCTCACATATATACAATAAAACACATTTTGTGCTGTCTCCTAAAAAAAATCATATAATTGGACTAGAAGTTGGAAAACACCCTCACATATATACAATAGTATTTAACAATTTGGTCTAATCTATCTATATGTATTGTGTTGTCCTCATAAAAAGAAGAAATGTCTTCATCCATCCATATCTCTCTCTCTCTCTCTCTCTCTCTCTCTCTCTCTCTCTCTCTCTCTCTCTCTCTCTCTCTCTATATATATATATATATATATATATATATAAATATATATATATTGTTACGAAGGGTCTTGTTCGCTCGTACCCGCGAACGATGCAAGGGTGCTTCGCCTCTATCTCTGGGGCCTTGCAGGGGGAGGTTCGGAGCACGGGTCGAGCCGCCACGTCTCGCCCTCCCATTGGTGGGGAGATTCAGCGAGAATCTACGTGGGCACGGCGAGGTTGCCCCGCGACAGAGTGAAAGCAACACCTCCACGGCAGATACACTTGGAGGACACGTGGCTCTCCTGTCCATGGATACTGCGACAGCTGGATCTTCCAGAGTCGGACGGGGCCTTGAGCGACCCCGTACCCCAACCCCTCTTTTGCTTCTGAAGGAGACCCCGGTTGCCTAGGTACGGCGACGACGGGCCAGGGTCACGTATGACTACGGGGAGAAGAAAGCGACCGTCTAACAGCTGGTGGTCGCCAGCCAGCCCATTTGTGTAGAGACTGCATGATGCCCATGGGCGTGCCCCCGTGTGAGAAACAGTGACTCGGTTGTACAGTGGGCGTGCTATGGGCAAGCCCGTGTGTGTAGAGATGGCGTGATGCCCATGGGCGTGCCCCCGTGTGAGAGACAGTGAGCTTGCTATGGGTGAGCCCGTGTGTGTTGAGACGGCGTGATGTCCATGGGCGTGCCCTCGTGTGAGAAACAGTGACTCGATTGTATAGTGGGTGTGCTATTGGCGACCCCGTGTGTGTTGAGACGGCGTGCTGCTGTGGGCGGGCCCCGTATGAGACAGTGACTATATATATGCGGGCGGGTCCGTGTGTGACTGACTCGGGTGTGCTATGGGCGAGCCCATGTGTGCTGAGTGGGCGTGTTGTCCTTGGGCAAGCCCCTGTGAGACAGTGACACTATGTACAGTACGTACTGGGAAATAATAAAGTACGTATGCAGCAGTATGGGTTTTCCCTCAGTCCTTCCCGTTCTCTCCAGGGCCCCCGAATTGTTAGTTTGTGACGGGAGCAGAGGGGTGGATGCCTCCCACCCACCGCTTTGTCACATTAGTGTCAGCAGTGGAATGTTGGGCTTTGGAGAGGCGGCGAGGCTGTGGGGGTAGTTACTCGCAAGATGGCTGACCCCGCTACCACGTGAATCAGCCTGACTTGGCGGAGCTGCTGAGGCAGCAGTTCCAAGTTCAGGCTCAGCAGTTGGTGGTCCAGAAGCGACAGGCTATGGCTGAGGGCCAGCAAGTTCTCATTGGTGAGCTTAAGGGCTTTATTGGCCATTGTACCAAGCTTGCAGAGGCAGAACTCGCAGAGTCGGGACTCGCGGAGGCAGAAGAACTCGTGGAGTCGGGGCTCGGGGAGGCAGAAGAACTCACGGAGTCGGGACTTGCGGAGGCAGAAGAACTCGCGGAGTCGGGACGCGCGGAGGCAGAAGATCTCGGGGAGTCGGGACTCGCGGAGGCAGAAGAACTGGCGGAGTCGGGACTCACGGAGGCAGAAGAACTCGCGGAGTTGGGACTTACCGAGGCAGAAGAGCTCTCGGAGTCAGGACTCGCCGAGGCAGAAGAACTCGCGGAGTCAGGACTTGCAGAGGGAGAAGAACTCCCGGAGGCAGAAGAACGCCCGGAGGTGGAACATTTGGAGGCGGAACTCCCGGAGGCGGAACTCCCGGAGGCGGAACTTCTGGAGGCGGAACTTCCGGAGGCGGAACTCCCGGAGGCGGAACTCCCAGAGGCGGAATTTCCGGAGGCGGAACTTGCCTGTCGGGGTTTGATGTTGTCGTGCGAGGTTGCCACTACTCACACAGGAGGGGGCAGTGTTAGGAAGGGTCTTGTTCGCTCGTAACATCGAACGGTGCAAGGGTGCTTCGCCTCTATCTCTGGGGACTTGCAGGGGGAGGTTCGGAGCACGGGTCGAGCCGCCACGTCTCGCCCTCCCATTGGTGGGGAGATTCAGCGAGAATCTATGTGGGCACGGTGAGGTTGCCCCGCGACAGAGTGAAAGCAACACCTCCACGGCAGATACACTTGGAGGACACGTGGCTCTCCTGTCCGTGGATACTGCGACAGCTGGATCTTCCAGAGTCGGACGGGGCCTTGAGCGACCCCGTACCCCAACCCCCCTTTTGCTTCTGAAGGGGACCCCGGTTGCCTTGGTATGGTGACGATGGGCCAGGATCACGTGTGACTACGAGGAGAAGAAAGCGACCGTCTAACAGCTGGTGGTCGCCAGCCAGCCCATTTGTGTAGAGACTGCATGATGCCCATGGGCGTGCCCCCGTGTGAGAAACAGTGACTCGGTTGTACAGTGGGCGTGCTATGGGTGAGACCATGTGTTTAGATGGCATGATGTCCATGAGCGTGCCCTCGTGTGAGAGACAGTGACTCGACTGTATAGTGGGTGTGCTATTGGCAACCCCGTGTGTGTTGAGACGGAGTGCTGCTGTGGGCAGGCTCCGTATGAGACCGTGACTCTTTATATATGCGGGCGGGTCCATGTGTGACTGACTTGGGCGTGCTATGGGCGAGTCCGTGTGTGTTGAGTGGGCATGTTGTCCTTGGGCGTGCCCGTGTGAGACAGTGACAGTGCTGGGAAATAATAAAGTACGTGTGCAGCAGTATGGGTTTTCCCTCACTCCTTCCCGTTCTCTCCAGGGCCCCCGAATTGCTAGTTCGTGACGGGAGCAGAGGGGTGGATGCCCCCCCCCACCCCGCTTCGTCACAATACAGTAAAAGCCTTATAACTCGGCACAATAGGGGCTCTGGCCCTTGCCGAGTTATTCAATGTGCCGAGTTATGCAATGTCCTCCTCTGATATGGGAAAAAAAAAAAAAAAAAAAAAAAAAAAAAAAAAAAAAATACAGTACTGTAAAAGCATAAAACCTACACTTACCAATGAACGGGTAGCAGCAGGCATGTAATCCAAGGAGAGGGGAGCCTTGTTGTAACATGTAGAAGATGTTAGGGGGACTCAGTCGCATTTTAACACTGGTATCACTTGAATCACTTTATAATCACAACTCTGTACTATATTGTATACAGTGCTGTACCTGTACAACTTAATTTTACATCACATGAGCACTTAATTACTGCAACACTATGCCCTGTCCATTAACTCTACCTTCGACTGTGAGTGCCTGGAAGGACACAGGGGGGCGGCATGAGCCTCTAATCACAGACGTCACTATAACAATCCTGCCTGCGCCACCACGGGCGAGGGCCAACCATCACAGCCCTTGAGTGAGCCTCCAGGGCCTACCATCCCACCCATGGAGCTCACTGCCTACACTGCTATAGGCATAAGCGTAATAAAAAAAAATAAAAAAAAATAAAAAAAAACTTGTCTTTGCCATGCCGAGTTATATCAAATTCCGAGTTATACAGTGCCGAGTTATAAGGCTTTTACTGTATATATACACACAACCCTCGTTTTCCCGGACTATTAGGGGAGAGCACTGGTCCGGGAACTGGAAACGTCCGGGAATCGCAACAGTCTGAGGCCATTACCCACCCCCGGACATTTATCCTACTTTATCCTACCGCGGACTTTTATGTCACTTCGTTGTTGTTGTTGACCAGGTATACAGTATGATGGTCGTATGTTATGATGTAAAATAAATAATGGCATCGTTTTCAATCAATACAACATTGAAATGGAGACTATATTACCCAAATACCCTTGAAACTGTCAACATTCCACTAGATTCGGTCGGTTTTTCACAACCGCAACCGGTTGTCGAATTTTCTACAACCGCGGTTGCAGTTGTGGTTATCAGACTTATGACAACCGCAGTTACGGTTCCGGTTGCGGTTATCATATACTAGGAAAAATGTGTAATTATTAACTGAAATATTACGTTATAGTGCGATTTAGACACACTTGGTACATACTATATACTAAATGCCTTATGTTGAACACAAGTTTTGCAACATACAAATAGCGCTAAGTTATATGTACTGTCAATAATTAAGTATATTCAAAACTTATATAGCTATTATGAAAGAATATGTCAAATTAAGGGACACCACACAGGTGAGGCCAACATTTCCCAGGCTGCTTTTAGAGCCAAAATCTTATCTCCATCGTGTTTTTCGTGAGCGTTTACATTATCTGACCAAGTTTCATTACTATTGGATTTTTTTAATTTTTTTTTTTATATGCTGTCATATATAATGTCATATATACTGTCGGACCCCGCCGAACACGAGTTCGCCCTGCACGAAACTCGCACTTACACGAATAGGTAAAATATCCCATGACTTGCCGAACACGAGTTTTACTCGCGATAACACGAATTTGAATTTCCCGGCGGATGTTGTCGATGCTGTCGGCGGCCATTTTGCCGGGGACAGCCTGGGCACGCTCAGCCTGGGCCGCCAGAGCTGCTACACGTAGTCTTTCTCTCTCTTGCTCGTGCTGCTGTTGCCTCACATCGTGCTGCTCCTGCTGGCCATGTCTTCCAAGCGTTCGGCTCCACCTACTCCAGGGTCAAGCGAGAAGAAGAGGAAAGTGTTGTCCCTAGCGGAGAAGATGGATGTGCTTGCTGTGATTGATAGTGGCCTAGGCTGGTCTGCTACGGGCAAGAAGTTTGGCCTGCATGAGGCCACTGTTCGTACCATCTGGAAGACCCGTGAAAAAATAAGACAAAGCGTGCGAGAGAGTGCTGATGCCTCTAGCAAGGTGGCTTCTGTGAGCCGACGTGACCCGCTGCTAGAGAAGATGGAGAAAATACTGAACAGGTGAGTTAATGATTTTTCATATAAATAAAGTTTATGTTATTGTGTGTGTTGCTACATGTGGTGTGCTAACAGGTGCTCGGGTGGTGTGTAAGGGTGTTACAGGTGAGTTAATTATTATTCATATGAATAAAGTATGTTTATTTACTCTATGTTACTACGTATATTACTACGGTGTGTGTGTGTGTGTGTGTGTGTGTGTGTGTGTGTTGTGCTACGTGCAGGTGTGTTAACAGGTGCTGCGGTGGTGTGGGCTGTGTTGAGGCATGTGTGTGTGTGTGTGTGTGTCGTGCTACGTGCAGGTGTGTTAACAGGTGCTGCAGTGGTGTGGGCTGTGTTGAGGCGTGTGTGTGTGTGTGTGTGTGTGTGTGTGTGTGTGTGTGTGTGTGTGTGGTGCTACGTGCAGTTGTGTTAGCATGCATGCATGTGTGTGTGTGTGTTGAGGCATACCGTTGTACAGTACCATTGTATTTACGCATTGTTTTTTTCTTGTCATTTACGCATAACAGGTGGATATCAGAGCAAGTGGACCAGCGGAAGAGCAACGTGGACGGCATAGCCATCAGGGAAAAGGCGAGGAGCATCTACGACCACCTAGCAGAGAAGGAGCCTTCTGGATCCTCCCCTGCCCCCGGGTTTATTGCCAGCCATGGGTGGTTCCATAGATTCAAGCAGCGTTTTAGCCTGCACAACATTGCTCGCACAGGTAAAAACATTCAATATATTTTCACACTTCTATCTATCTAATATTGACTCGTGCTATATTCCCGTAATGAAGAGCATTAAATATTTTTTCACACTTCTATCTATCTATCTATTGACTTGCCATATTCCCATAATGAAAAGTTTTTTTCTTCGTTTTTTTTCACAGGTGAGAGTGGGTCAGCTGATAAGGAAGGGGCGCAGGCATACCTCAGCACCTTCAAGTCCCTGATTGAAGACAGTGACTACCTACCTGAGCAGGTGTTCAACGCGGACGAAACTGGCCTATTTTACAAGAAAATGGGCAATAGGACTTACATCCACAAGGAAGTCAAGAAGTTACCAGGATTCAAGGCATTTAAGGACCGTCTGATACTGCTGTTTGTGGGGAATGCTGCAGGGGACTGCAAGATTAAACCGCTCCTTGTGTATCGTGCTGCCAACCCACGTGCTCTGAAGGGACTCAACAAGCGTTTTCTGTCAGTGGTATGGAAATCAAACAAGAAGGCATGGGTGACAGCGAAGGTGTTTGAGGAGTGGTTCCATGAACATTTTGTGCCAGAAGTGCAGCTCTACATGTCCAAGAAAAATCTGGCATTTAAGGCAGTTCTGCTAGTGGATAATGCTGGTGGACACACTTCACAGGCACTTAACCTGGACCATCCGAATGTGTGCATTTCCTACCTTCCCCCAAGGACAACTTCCCTGTTGCAACCGATGGACATGGGTGTGATCAAGACATTCAAGTGCAACTACCAGAGGGCTGTGTACAGAGAAGCACTCAAGAGGATGGAAGACGACAGCACGATGACTCTCATGGACTTCTGGAAGCAGTACAACATCCGACATGCTCTTTTGACCATCAAGCAGGCATGGGATGAAGTGAAGCCAAGCACCCTTAATGCCTGTTGGTATGCACTCTGGCCTGAGTGTGTCAACGACTTCAATGGGTTCCCTGCAGTCACTCAGCAAATGAAGGACATTGTAGACCTGGCACACACTGTTGGGGGTGAAGGCTTCTCTGACATGACTGAGGAGGATGTGGCAGAACTCATTGACTCCCATGGAGCAGAGCCTTCAGTGGAAGAGATTATCCGGATGAATGAGGATGACCAAGCAGGTGATGATGCTGATGAAGATGACGACACAGAGACAAGGCCTGTGTTTACCATCATGAAATTGAGAAACTTGCTGAGGGAAGCAGATAACTTGACAGAGCTCTTCACTGACCAAGACCCCATACAGGAGAGGAGCATCAAGTTCAAGAGAGTTGTGGATGAAGGCCTTATACCCTACAAGGAAACTTTAAGGAGCATGGAGGCCTCTGCTTGCCAAAAGCCCATCACAGCTTTCTTCAAACCATCTCCAGCCAGCACACCAGCCAAGAAGCATTCTACACCTGCTACACCTCCTGTTACTACACCAGCCAGGCAGCCTGTTACTCCTGCTACACCAGATAATACTACCTCATCAATGTCATCTGTCTCTCCCATCCCATTATGTGGCTTTGATGATCCAGATGATACAGACAGTGAGTGATCTCCACCCAGCACACCAGCCATGCCTCCTGCTACACCAGCCAAGCAGCCTGTTACCTCTATTGTTTTTATAGTTAATGAAAACCATTTTCTAGTTTTAAGGTATTTTTTATTATTAATAAAAAATATTAATTGTAATAACAGTTGTTTCCTTCATCTTATTCACCCAAAAATAGTAGTAAACATTTTTTACCCTCCAAAAATGAGGGCCTGGGAACGTAACCTATTTTTTTACTTATCAAAAAAAAGTGAATTTTTTTTTTGACCCCCCAAAAAGTGATGGTCTGGGAACGTAACCCCTATTTTCCTATTGAACCTGTTATTCGCCGAACACGAATTTTGCCGTGCACGACGGGGTCAGGACCGTAACTGTCGTGTTTGGCGGGGTCCGACAGTATATATATTTCTTATTTGACGGGTTCGACTAGTGGGCGGAGGTTTTCGTTAGGGTTCGGTGCCTCTGAAAAAGTAAAGAACCACTGCACTAGGCCATCTTGGGCTCTTGGTCTTGGCAGTGGCGTCGGTGACCTCGATAGGCATGAATGCCTGTGTGTGAGGGAACCGACTGAAAGGTAATCTTCCAGCCTCGGTGAAAGAACTGGGTACGAAGTATATACAGAAGACATAGGCAAATCCAACCAACGAAACGCCAAGGATTTAGAGAGGCAGCGACCTTAACACCGGACAGCCAGGGGTGCCACTCCTTGGGATTTTTCCCAATATCTTGGGATTCGGGCCATGGCCTTGGGATATTTTTTGTCTATCTTGGGATTTTTTTGGGGAGTATTCAGGTATTCTCCAGTAGTTTATCTCAAGGTAGTTTAGTTTGTCCCAAAAAATCCAAAAATAAGGCAAAAATATCCCAAGGTCTTTATAAAAGCATAAATGAAACTAAACCTTATACGGTACACATTACATTACGGTAGGGCATTTATGCTTTTTGAAAGACCTTGGGATATTTTTGTCTATCTTGGGATTTTTTTGGGGCAGTCTTGTGATTTCTGAAAATTTAGAGTGGCAAGTTAAAACCGGTAGACCGGTGAACCAAAAGAGAGATGAACAGCGGACTGACTGCCCTCTCAGAAAATACCCCGTCGACAACACTGCGCAGGCTTATAATGCTTGACTGCGCAGCCACTTAACGAACTATAGTCCATTCATTTAGGAAAATCGGCTCTCATCCTCCCGTAAAGCGTGGAATGGTTGGTAAGCCTGCTAGACAATCTCATCACTCCACCTCTTTCAGAAAATATTTATATTTCTCCACATAGCTCACCTATGACCATTACACAAGATAGGAACATTTGGTTTATATCGTTGGATTAAGTAGTCATTGTACAGTCAAAGACAAAAGTCAAAAGAGGTTTTGTGCGAATATGAAATGTAACTTGTGAAACATTATGAATACGATGGTACTTTCAGTGTCCACATAAAAAGTGATATAGAAGAGAAAAGGAAGGATATATATGTTTGAATATTTTGCATCTCGATGACGGGTGCGCGGGAGGGAGGTAGGGAGGGAAGCAGGTGGTGTGCCCTCTCTACCTCCCTCCCTCCAGCGCTCATGAACGTTTTGTCATAAGATATTTGGAAAATGTTAGTGTCTATTGGATACTAAATTTAATTATGAAATTCATATGGTCCACTCCACTCAAGCACTGCCAAATACATATAGGTGATTGCAGTACATGTCCGTTTACAACACTACATCTTGCCTAGAGCATAACACTTGCTAGCATGGTCTTGCAGCGTCAGCAACTCATGCCAGTGTTTATAACAGTACATCCAAGCACTCTGTGGAGCAATAGCATTTTTCTGGCAACTGTGTGATCATAAAGGGTTAATATGAAAACCATAAAAATGCTTATTTCATATATTTCATTATATTTACAAGATTTTTTGGTGAAAACTATATCAGCAATGGGGACATATGCATTTCTTTCAAACCAATTATATCATAAGTCCTACAATGAAGTACAGTAATAACAATGGTATAATATTTCAATCTCTTCTTTCTGCTGAATGTAATCTTTCTGTGTATGTGTATGTGTATATATATATATATATATATACCGTTTTTGCCGGCGCATAAGACGCACCCGTATTTTACATCAATATTTTGAGAAGAAAAAAAAAAAAAAAAGTGTTTTGAGGACATATTTACTTTCGAAAATGTATTCAGTTATTAAAAAAAAGGTTTTATAAGGGAAAACAAATTATTTTGAGCATGTACCCAAATACAATATTCACAGTGCAGTGAATGTGAATGAAAAATTATACTAGTTAAAACATAAAGAGAATGTGCAGGGTAACCAAATTCGGTCATCATTTATTGCAGGATGCTCCACGAATTGATATTCTAATATTATCTACCTATGACATTTAGATTAGATTTAATGTTATAAGTATGCCTTTTTTGCTTTTCTGCTATGTGTTTAGACTTTGTGGAAAATTTGCAGTAAAGATAATGGTATTATTTCGGTAGTGGGCTTTCAAAAGTCCTAGGATTCTTACCTACATAATCGTGTATTTTTCTTCATTCTGTGAATTTTGAGCCCCATTTACCATGGCGCAATCGAATATTAATGGAATTACATGTACTACCGAAAATCTACCGTTATTTCAGCCAGAAAGTTAAGTTAGGTTAAATCAAATTAGGTTAGGTTAGGTTAGAGGTGGGGTTTGGTTTAGTAACAGAAGATATAGAGATAAAACGAAAATTACCAATACTATGGCAGTGTGAAGCTTAGTAATGTTTGCAGGGCAGGCCTGGAGGGGCAGGGCAGGCAACCCCCCTCCACGCACATGTAAACAAACATTTATTTCCGACGGCAAAAACGAGAGCCAGATTAATTCAAAACACACCAAAACTATTCAGGAAAACTAAGTTTCGGCCTCGAAATCGGTGGTTGCCCAATAAAAAAAATTTACCCAGATATTAAGGTAACACTGTAAGGTAACCATCTCTACCTTTTTGTTATTGTTGAAGGGCACCGATGTCGGGATCAAAGATATTCGCCATGGTTTACACCTGTGAATCTATCACAGTCGCGAAGGTTGATTAATCTTCTCAGGAAGGTACAGGTGAAGGTATGATGGTACTTGTGTGATTCGGCCTCGAGGCGGATAAAGTTGTGGCGCTGTGATGGGTCTTGGTCTTGGTGTGATGTGTGGAAGGCTTCCGTCCTGTCTATAGGTACCGTTGCGGGCTTTTTACTAGCACTATCCAGATACAATTTACAATTTCCTTATCTATAGAGATACAGGGGTGAGGATTGAGGGATCGAGGTGGTATAAAGACCTACCCTGTCTCCCATCCATTTACAGTGGAGAGCGGCAGCGGGACTGCGGGAGGGGGGTGATGTTTACATATGACGGCCATCTTGGCAGCATAAACTGCCACCTTGTTGCCCCATCTTTTGTTTTCTCTTAAACTCCAACTTTTTCTTGGTATTATGCATTACTGTTGATATTATTAGTAACCGTTACAAATTTGTGTTCAGTGGTCTACTGCTCAACACAGATCACTCGAGACCCCCTTAGTAATACACCCAGTGGCGGCTCGTGATAAAATACAGTGGAGGGACTGCAAGCTTCACACAACAGTAGGATACACAAATTTTACCTAACTCAGGTATGAGTTGTAGTTAATGTACACGGATTTCAGGGCATGGTAGTAGTGTTGGTGGTAGAAGGGATGGTGGGGGTGGTAGTGTTAGTGGTAGAAGGGTATAGACCTACCGGGGTCAAAATTTTGCCTAAGCCGGGGCCGGGGTCGGGGCTGGGGCCGGGGCCGGGGTCACCAACTCACGGCCGGGGTTATAATTTTTTTTACCATCAGACAAATGGTCTGGATCCTCCCCCCCCCCCCCCCCACGTGGAATATAACGCACCCTAGTTAGTACTTAGTACCGGTAGTAAACTGTCTTTGGTATGATACAAATCATGGTTATTAATTACTTCAACAATTAGGAATACTAAATGAATAACTGGAAAATATTATTTAAATCGTAAATAATTGTATTAAAAATATATAAAAACGGAATTATACTTATAGTGGTGCAATCCTGCAGCGCCATTGTTTACTCAACTGCTGTTCATCATATTTTCTAATTATATATTCTTAATTCACTGAGTAATTAGTCATTTGTGTAATTTACTACCAAACTATTTCAGTATTTTTATGTATGTGTTATGCACTGCGTAATGATTATCTGTTGACATCTGGCATCGATACGTAACATCTGGTCTACTATCTGGCGTCTACCAGGCGCCAATCACAGTGAGTCACGCGGGTCACGCCAGTCCGGGCAGTCACCAGTGCCCAGTGGCCAGTATGCGTCTACACGCCAGCAGGGATGGTTGTGTGTGTATTGCGCAGCACTCGTTACGCGTTAGACATCAAGACATGTGTGATTTGTGAACTTACGAAACATTTTTTCTGTTTATTGACTATTTTCTTCTCGACTAACTTACGTATTATTTAATAAAAATTACTATAATTATATTTTACAGTACATACAAGTGCCAGAAATATTTTTGTTTTGCGTGCCGATTTATAGGCAACTGCATCACTATAAATATAGGGTTATGTCTATCTGCTTCTTAGATCTGTATAATATTTTGCCTTTGAATTATAATTCCATACACCAAAACGCTCCCTCCACTCCCCCTCCCCTTTAAGTTCCAACATATCCGTAGTATAAAATTGGACTCGTACCAATATTTTTTTTGACTAATCTTATGAGTTTGTGAATTATATTTCAATGTTGAATGTGAAACTAATTATTAAGTGTATAGGTATCTAGTCTTAAAAGAATATGAATATATGATTGCCTTTTTTACAGATTAGATTGCATTTTTCAGATACAGTAAAAGCCTTATAACTCGGCACTGTATAACTCGGAATTTGATATAACTCGACATGGCAAAGACGTTTTTTTTTTTTTTTTTTTTTTCCCCCCCCTCGCCCGTGGTGGCGCAGGCAGGATTGATATAGTGATGCCCAGGGCCGGATCAAGAGCTGTGGGGGCCCTGGGGCTCAGCTTTTGTGGGGGCCCTATATTCGCACAAATATTAAGCACTTTTGTGGGTATTTTGAGGCCTATGTTTGGCAAAGAACTATTAATGCATAGACTGGTATTCAGAGATAAAGGATGAAACAGAGACAGGCAAATATGTTTTTGTTTAGTAAATTGCCAATGTTTTTAATATTACTGCTTAAAGCTAATATACATATGGTGGGGGCCCTTTTGGTGGGGGCCCTGGGGCTAGAGCCCCGGTAGCCCCCCCTTAATCCGGCCCTGGACTGACGCCGGTGATTAGAGGCTCATGCCGCCCCCTGTGTCCTCCCATGCACTCACAGTCGATGGTAGAGTTAATGGACAGGGCATGTGGGTGTTCTTAGGCCCCTCGACGGTGCAGAAAGATTTCAAGTGGATTTATGGGTCTCACTCGGGATCGAACTCGGGTCTTCGAGAACACCACTCGGTGACGCTCATCACTCTGCTACCGCCTCACCTAAACTGCATCTCATGGTTTTCACTCGGCATATCATGCCCTCCAACTTCTTGTGTGAACATGTAAACAGAAAGTCGGCAAAAAATAATGTATCTTGGCATATTGATGTTATAACTGCATCTCTTCGCTTACACTCACTTACCGTTCACTGGTAAGTGTAGTTTTTATGCTTTTAATGTTTTTTTTTTTTTTTGAGGACATTGCATAACTCGGCACATTGAATAACTCGGCAAGGGCCAGAGCAGAGCCCCTATCGTGTCGAGTTATAAGGCTTTTACTGTAATATGATTATGCAATAATATAGACTACCTATAGTAAAACTATGGCTACTAAACGTCCGGCGTCAGCAGTGTGGGACCACTTCACAGTAGTCCCTGAATGAGAGGAAGAGGCAGCATGCAATATATGCACAGTAGAAGTAAGGAGAGGATCAGCTGGAGCTAAAAGTAAATCTTTTTCTACCAAATCTTTGTGGGGACACTTGAAGGCAAAGCACAAAGATGAGTATTCTCTGGCAGAAGAGAAACAGGCAGAAGAAACGGATAAGAAAAATAAGAAAAGAAAAATGCAAGAAGATAGGGCTCAAGTTTATGTTCTGCAAGAAAAAGCCTCTACATCAAAACAGATGACTCTTGAAGAGACATTTGATATCGGGAAGAAATGGAACGCAAAACACCATGAACAGGTTGAAGGGGAAACACTTCTCACATATTGGCTCTGTGATGGCTTAAAGTCCTATGAAACTGTAGAGAATGAACAGTTCCATAGATTCATTAGCCATCTTTCAAAAAGGTTCAAAGTTCCATCTGAAAAAATAATAAGGACTAAACTTGTCCCAGAACTAAATAAAAAAGTTCAGTATGCTGTCAAGCAGTCATTAGAATCAAATTCCAATGAAAAGGGAACATACAGCATTACAACTGACATTTGGACATCTCCAAGCTGGGATTCATTCATGTCGATAACGGCTCACTGGATTACAAGTGATTTCAAAAGGAAACTTGCAATATTGAGATGCATTCCATATAATACAGCTCATTCGGCATCAAATCTCTCTTCAGCTCTGAAGAATATATGCAGTGACTGGGGAATAACTAATGTACATGTCATTGTGAGAGACAATGCCAGCAATATTGTTCTCGGAGCAAGAACTGCAGGATACCAAAGCATAGGATGCTTCTGCCACATCCTACACTTAGTCGTCCATCATTCAGTGCTTGAACAAAGTGGAGTTAAGCTGATGATTAACAGGTAATATACAGGGAGGTCCCGTTATACGAGCATTCGGTATACGAGAATCCGATGATACGAGATGTGTAAATTAGGGTCTATTTTCAATATACGAGATCAAAAAATCCAATGATACGACATTCAAACTGGGGTGAGTAAAATTATAAAGTTCAAAATGTGCACCCTATCACTCCCAGGCTGGACAAAGGGGGATTTGTTGACCCCAGTGAGGTCACCCCTAGCAAGCCGTGACCTGAAGGGTAATTAAGCATATGGCGTGGCCTGACATTTAGGGGTAATTAGCAGGTGTGCGGCCCCAACCTTGGGACCGCAGTCAGGTCACCCCCTAACAAGGCGTAACCTGAAGGGTAATTAAGCATATGGCGCGGCCTGACCATTAGGGGTAATTAGCAGGTGTGCGGCCCCAATCTTGGGACCGCAGTCAGGTCACCCCCTAGCAAGGCGTAACCTGAAGGGTAATTAAGCATATGGCGCGGCCTGACCATTAGGGGTAATTAGCAGGTGTGCGGCCCCAACCTTGGGACCACTACACTACCTTCTCTTGTATCACGCGGCATCCCCTACATTACAACGTCTTTTTTGCTTGTTATGCATGTTTTATGTTTAATTAATGTGCAGTTATGTTATTTTGTGTGCTATTTTCTCTTTCAGAATGCTTTTTCTACAGAATAGGTAGTATAGTGTAGGTAATATAGACGCTGAGTGTTTGTTGTGTTTGCTATAGTTTATTTTAGCTTGAAAAACTTTTTTTTTTTTTTTTTTTTTTTTATGGGGTCCTGGAACCAAACCTATATTTTACCATTAGTTATGTTTCGTTATACGAGATTTAGCTTTACGAGTATGTCAGGTGGAACCTAACTGCTCGTATCTTCGGGACCTCCCTGTATACTTAATGTTAAGACTTAAGGAGACTCAATGCACTAATTTTCTCATATCCTATTCCATCATGAAAAAGGCTAGCTATCACACAAAATCTATTACATAATTGGAATTTGGAAGTGAATGAAATTTGCGAATCTGGGGTCACCAAAACACACTATATAAGATTAGACCAACTTTTTAATATTTTCATTTTATTCATTCATTATAGCTATAGCATGAAAAAATATTTTATTAATGAAGGATTGCATTGAAATTAGTGCACGAAGGTCCCATAAGTGATGAATAATGAATTGTATACAAGGCTGCTGGAAATTGGAATTACAACTGTTAAATTTTGATTTTTAATATTTTTTCTACATCTTAAATTTTAATAATTTTGTAAAATCTAATGAAATTTATTTTGCTCTTTTTTCTTAAACCAGGGTAGGAACTCTTGTGAAGAAGTTGAGACGACCAAAGCTGAAAGCAATCTTCACTAAATATCAAACTCAAGCTGGTGTGCATATTAATAGTATGATGTTGGATTGCTTGACTCGATGGGGAAGTGTTTACACGATGCTAGAGCGTACATCACAGCAAAAACAGGCGATAAAACTTGCAGAAGATGATCCAGATCTCGCTATTGTGGCTGAATCAAAGGTAACAAACAATATTACTAGATATTTATTATTATTTGGCATTCATTAATTTATTTATTCTGTGAAAAAATCAAATATCGCCATACTGCTTAATTACCATTTACACAAGAGCGTTTTCTTTATTCATGTTAGGAAGCATATATTTTTTTTATTACAGTTAGGATTACTTTGTTTCAGCTGACTCCAAATGATTGGGACCTCATCCCTAAAGTTATAGCCCTGCTTGGACCGATCTATGCATCAAGTTTATCAGCTGAGAGTGACACAGCATCCGTGTCAGACATAATCCCCCTCACAAAGAAGATGAAGATCGAAATACAACGAGTTTCACAATCAGGGATTGGAACTATGAAAGATGCCCTGCTGAACCAAATTGACAGGTAACTGATTGCTTGTGAAAAAAAATCTGTAAGAATTGGCATTAAAAAAATTGTTTACATAATATTCTAAATCTTTTCCTTTTGATAATCATAATTCTGCACATATTTATTATTTTGTTTAAGTGTGTAATAGCTGTTGACCCGAATAACTCTTCTGGACCCGAGATACAAAACGGCGGGTTTCCAGAATAAAGAAGAAGGCCAGAGAGGGAAGCAAAACCTGCTGACACTAATCATATCGGAACTAACTCAAGAAGTGTCAGGAACGGAGATGGTGACAGAGACAGCTGGGCCAGCAGACCATACCCAGGTCACTGAGGTGAGAAAATAATTATGCCTATTGAATAAGTATAACCCGTGAGGCAGCGGCAATGTACCAATGTAATCATATTACATAGAGGTAGAGAACCATGATATCGTTAGCTATGATAACTGATAGCGATAGGTCATATGAAATAAATAAATTACTGGCAATTTATTCTGTTTTGGTTCCAGATAATAAAAATGTATTCACTTAATGATAATAACCTTACAAGAAGCTAGCCTAATAATTTTCATCCTGAACTTTCAGGAGCCAAAATGTGGAGAACCTTCCACATGGGCTTCAATTTTGAGCGAAGATTCAGAAGACTCAAGAGGAAGCTCGGGATTGTGTCCTAATGTGACAGAGGCCGCCAACACTGAACTAAACAAATACTTCAAAATGAAGTGGATAGAAGTAACTGACGATCCGCTCATGTTCTGGCATGCTAACAAAACTGAGCTTCCAACCTTATCTTCCATTGCAAAGATTTATTTAGGTCCACCCCCGAGCTCAACAACTAGTGAAAGAGAATTTAAAGTAGCAAAAAGTCTCCAAAAAGATAGAGTAAAGCTTTTGCCAAAAAATTTGGAAACTCTTCTGTTCCTGAAATATAACTTGAGAGCAATTTCCTATACAACTAGCTTGGCAACTGTTCCTGAAGGGTTCATTGCTCCAAATGATAGAGTACAATAGCATTGATGAGAATATTGATTCAAATGAAAATGATGAGACAGATGGAGATGAGTAGGTAATATTGTTATAGACAATAAGTAGTTTTTTCCCTAACGGGATGGCTGTCTGATTAACTAATCATTTTTTTTGCAAAGGATTTTTTAAAAGGATTGTGTCTACAATTCTGTGTCTATAATTTTTTTTTCAAAGGATTTTTTTAAAGGAATGTGTCTATAATTCAGTGTATAATTTTTTTTCAAAGGATTTTTTTTAGAGGAATGAATGTAAGAATCTTCAATGAAAATAAATGTAGTGTTTTAAAGTTATGTTTTATTTTTCCATAATTGGAAAAAATTAATATAAATAAATATTGTTTAAAATATCAACCCCGGCTGCAACCCCGGTTTAGGCAAGATGGATGGCTGGGGCCGGGGTCGGGGCAGGTGCCGAGGCCGGGGGCTAGGGCCAGGGCGAGGCCGGGGCCAGGGTTGAGAAAAAGAGCCGGGGTTAGCCGGGGCCAGGGCCCCGGTCGGTCCATATAGAAGGGATGGCTGAGGTGGTGATGGTAGAATTACAGTATTACTTGAAAATAAAGTCGGTACTGCTTGATTTCAGTCTTTTCATTTAATGTCAGCTGGGAAAAGTTGATGTTTTGCAAATACTTCACTGGATTTCCCATCGTCATAGGGTAATTAAAGAAAGCACGATTTAACCACAACATCTAAATGCACTGTAAACAGGAGAGGGACGAGACTTAGCTGCCTCGACTGCAGCTCATTGTTTTCACAAGTGGCGCGGCGGCGGCGCAGACAGAATCGTACAGTAAATATGAAAGTAACTTAAATTTTGGTCTGGTTTTAATGAAAATTCACTTAGTAACATATTGAAAATAATTAAATAACATATAATGACTTTTTATTATGATATATTTGTTCGTAGTGTATCAATTCTGCTGTGTCTCTAAAGACACCATTCACCTGGCAGTGAGTGTCTGGGGGTGCTGCAGCTCTGCAGCCCTATGCCACGAGCCGCCACTGAATACACCACAGGGTATTCTGCATTATCTGCCCGACCTCTCATTAGTAATATGGCCGCATTAGACGCAGGGTGAATTTTGCATTCCCTTTCTTGGAAAGAAACTGTATCTTATGTACCAGCAAATACGGTATATATGTTATATATATATATATATATATATATATATATATATATATATATATATATATATATATATATATATATATATATATATATATATATATATATATATATATATATATCCAGATTCTACATACCATGCTACTTCAGAAATTTTGAAGCATAAGAGTGGAGCCAGGGGTTATGTTGATTGCTAGAAGCGTCGAACTCTACCATTTTAGGCAACTGAAGGCTGTATACATATGAGTACGTACATATGAGTTTTATTGGGGTAAAGCTGTACTACTGTACAATTTTTTACAATGCTGTGTACAATATTCAGTTTTAACAAGAGTAATGTTGGACCTACATACATTTTAAGTTAAGTACAAACCCAAAGAACCAATTACATATGAAGGTTGGAGAATGCCTGAATATCTAGACAAAATTAAGCTAAAAACTATATTTTCTCTTGTTTACAAGGATTTGTAAGGCTTCCGAGGCTTCTTTTGGTATTGTCTTGCATCACAAATGTTCCTGTAAGATATCAAGGCATCAGATACGGTATTATGCAGATTCATACTAGAAAATAAAAAATAAAAAATTCTTTAGGAAGGGTCACAATTTTGATCCTTTAAACTGGTGTTGCCCACACACAAGAGAGCGTAGTCTTATGAAAGTCTATTTTCCATATTGTTCACTTTAAGCTCATTATGTTTACCTGAAATGCAGATGTACCCATAAGTCATACAGGTCTTTGATGGATTACTTAGTTGAGCGTCGGGTCCTCTTGTTCCAGGAGAAGTTTGCTCCGTAGCTCTTGACACGTGGCGGCTTGACTGGAGGATCCTGGGTAATCCAATTCCACCCATTTTTCTCACAGAAAGCAATGGCATCCTCCAGTGATGAAAAGCTAACCTAGGGAATCAGATAAATACTTATAATAGAAAAAAAGTTTTGAGGGAAGTGGAGTTGTGATAAAAAAGGAGTGGGATATTCTTCTGAATTATTCAACACATGTTTGTTTGCCATTTCATCTAGTGATCTGCTTCAATTCATATTTTTTTTTTTCTTTACATAAAATGGGATTGGCCAAGGGAAAAACAAACAAACGAAAAGCCCACCTAAGAAGTCAGTCCCCATCAAGCAAAAAGTGAGACCATGAAGAGGGAGGGCCAATTTAGTTTGGGAGGTGTCTGGACACTACACTCGTAGAATAATTCAAGTCGTAGCAAGATAGATAATTAGAAACAAGAAGATATTTCAGTGAAAGGGATGCAAGAGTAAAGATACTGATTATATCTTGCATTAGTAAGATGGACTGAATAGGGATGAGATTCAGTAGAAAGTTTTATGCAGTGAGGCTACAGAAGGGGGACAGGCATGCAGGTGGCATTGTCACAAGAGCAGTAAACATGAAAATAATGATAGAAGATGGCAAAAAATGGAACATTGCAGTAGTGATTGAGAGATTGGAGATTGGAGACAGTTAGAGGAGGGGAGTTGATGAGGCAAAAAGTTTTTGACTCCACCCTGTTTAGGTGAGCTGTATGAGTGGATCCGCCCCAAACATGAGAGGCATACTCCATACATGGACAGATAAGGCCCCTGTACAGAGCAAGCATCTGGGAGGGAGAAAAAATAATGATGCTGATGCGACAGGGCACCCAACTTCATATAAGCTGACTTAACAAGAGATGATTTGTGGAATTTCCAGTTAAGATTTTATTGCAAAGGATAGCCCAAAATTTGAGACAGTTGAGATGTTATAGGTGTATCCAGCTTTATTCCTGTGAATACAGGAGTGAGGTAAGGGTGCACCCTTGCCCCATCACTTTTCAACACTTGTATGGACTGGGTATTGGGCAAAGTTGTAGATTAAAGTGATTGTGGAGCATCGCTCGGCAACACCAAGATCACTGATCTTGTTTTTGCCGATGATGCAATAACGTTTGCTGAGTCGTTGGAGGCCCTGGTGATGGCTCTCGAGGCACTGCACGAGGAAGCAAAGCCTTTGGGACTTGAGGTCTCCTGGCTCAAGACCAAGGTCCAGATGTTTGGAGGCTTACTAGATGAAACAGTACAGTCTGTTCATGCGTGCGGCGAGGACATTGACATCTTGGAAAGTTTTACATACCTTGGTACACTGCTCCTCATACAACACGGGTTCGTACAACACGGTGGGGATCTGAGCAACCCACTTCATCCGCACAACACTATTCGTATTCATACTACACGATCCGGCGATCCGAAAGCAAGGCAATACCGCCCTTAGCCGCACTGCACGGTGCTGCACAACACGCAACTTGAGTACTTCCTCAGTACTCAGTACTTACCTGTTACAAGTATTTAAAATACCATAAGTCATTCAAATCAACTAATTTGTCCTCACGATGTAATGTTTATGTTCTGCCTCTGGAGGCTTAGCAGATTGGTTTCTTCTTTTTCTTCTTCTTGTGACCTCTTCTGCTTAGGATAGCTTTGTAGGTCGTCTGTCAAGATCGAGCTCGAGCTTGACACATATCTTCCTTTTATGCCACTCTGTAGCCCTATCTTTCCCTGCCACCAACAGGGTTGGCGCCGCCAACAGCGCCATCTATCGTCTGCTACCGTAGTGTTGATGTATCATTTACCACCAGGCTGTCACACACGTATCACAAGCTCTTTTCAATCCTGAAAATTATCACCCATGACTTCATCAAAACAATTTACTAATATATACTATTGCATACAAGCTAAAATTTGTATGATACGCCAAAGAACATGGGAACAGAGCAACATAAAGACCACCACCTGACGAGAAAATCGGTAGATTTTACTACTGATTTTACTATCGGTAGAAAATCTGTTTATTTTTATATTTTATTGTTAGAATTTTTTTCTCCAAATTTTCTCCCACCATTAGAATTAAGGTAAGGGACTAATATGAGTGTATGTTTACTATATATTGATAATTGTAAAGGCAATGTGTGTATTGCAATGTGTTAATATGGGGGAACAAGTACAAAATTTCGGATGTGTCCACCATAAGTACATTATAACATGGGTTTCCACGATTCGAACAACACAAGTTCGTACAACACGGCGTGCTGTGTCGCCCATAAAACCGAGTTGTATGAGGATGCAGTGTAGCGCAGTCCATAATGACGGCAGGTCACGTTAAGAAGTCTTACGGCGAATTGGCATAGCCCTCGGTGTTATGGACTCGCTCAGCACGAGTATTTGGCTTTGTCGGTACCTGTGCAGAAGGACAAAGATCCGGATCTTCAAGTCGCTTGTGATCCCTGTCTTACTCTATGGATGTAAGACATGGACACTAAATAGCGACTTGAAGAGGCGAATCGATGCATTTGGTAATAAATGTCAGAATTATGGGGTATCGCTGGGATGATTACCGTATTTTACGTCTTATAAGACACACTTTTTCCCCTAAAAAATACCCTGAAAAATACTCATGCGTCTTCCAATGTTATAGGAGGTTAGCCTAGGTAGCTATTCAATTCAGCCTCTTATATGATGTAACCTCAGTACAGGGAGGTCCCGTTATACGAGCATTCGGTATACGAGAATCCGATGATATGAGATGTGTAAATTTGGGTCTATTTTCAATATACGAGATCGAAAATCCAATGATACGACATTCAAACTGGGGTGAGTAAAATTATCAAGTTCAAAATGCGGGCCCTACCACTCCAGGGCTGGAGAAAGGGGGATTTGGTTGACCCCAGTGAGGTCACCCCTAGCAAGCCTTGACCTGAAGGGTAATTAAGCATATGGCGCGGCCTGACATTTAGGGGTAATTAGCAGGTGTGCGGCCCCAACCTTGGGACCACAGTCAGGTCACCCCTAGCAAGGCGTGACCTGAAGGGTTATTAAGCATATGGCTCGGCCTGACATTTAGGGGTAATTAGCAGGTGTGCGGCCCCAACCTTGGGACCGCTACACTACCTTCTCTTGTATCACGCGGCGTCCCCTACATTACGTCTTTTTTGCTTGTTATGCATGTTTTATGTTTAATTAATGTGCAGTTATGTTATTTTGTGTGCTATTTTCTCTTTCAGAATGCTTTTTCTACAGAATAGGTAGTACAGTGTGGGTAATATAGACGCTGTGTGTTTGTTGTGTTTGCTATAGTTTATTTTAGCTTGAAAAATATGTCTTTTTTTTTCTTTTCTTTTTTAATTGATGGGGTCCTGGAACCAAACCTATATTTTATCATATCATTAGTTATGTGTTTCGTTATACGAGATTTCGCTTTACGAGTATGCCAGGTGGAACCTAACTGCTCGTATCTTTGGGACCTCCCTGTACTTACCTGTTAAGAGTATTTTGAAAATCATAAGACATTCAAATCAACTGATCTGTCCTCACCCTGTGATGTTTACTATGGTACTGGCGGGAGCCTTTCCGCCTCGGCAGATTGACGCCAACATAAGAACATAAGAAAATAAGGAAGCTACAAGAGGCCGCGAGATCTACACGTGGTAGTTTCTGTTACTTAACACCACCTACATCCACCTCTCTTCCCCATCCATGAATTTATCCAGACTCCTTTTAAAGATCCCTATCAACTCCACACTGACCACCTGACGACTGAGTCCATTCAAACAGGGCCAATTATTGTCTGCTAGTGTTGATTGCTGTTGTTACCATTTACCACCAGGCTGTCACAAGTATCACAAGCTCTTTTCAATCCTGGAAATTATCCCATACAAGCTAGAAGTTGTACGATACGCCAAAGAACATGGGAATAGAAGCAGCAGAAAGACACTTCGGACCACCGCCTACCGAGAAAATCAGTAGATTTTACTACTTCCTATCGGTAGAAAATCTGGGTTTTTTTTCTTAGAAAATTCCTTCCAAAATCAGGGTGAGTCTTCCAAGATGCAGCGTCTTATAAGCCGTAAAATATGGCATGTGTCAAATCAGCGATTGCACCGTGAGACTGGATAGAGGTCTATTACCTGCATAGTCAGACAGCGCCAACTTCGGCTATTGGTCGCTTTTTTAAACATGGACTAAGGAGAGTCTAACGTGGAGCTTCCATGTTAGACTCAAGTGGTACCAATGCCAAGAACGCGTGTTTTAGACACCATCAACGAGAGCTAACATGGTCTTATGTTGATCCACGACTGCGCTTGGGTTGGCAGCCCTGAACCAAGGAGATATTTTGTTGGGGAGGCGAGAGCGGCAGAGGCATTTGTCTCCGCGCCCTGCTACCGAGAACAACAAAACACACCATACCATATATCACCTATTTTCTTCCTTTATTCACTTTTTTACCCACATTTTCCCTGATCTTCATAGCTCTCCCCACTATTGGGAGTCAAGATTTTCATGGTCATGTTATAGTTATTATTTAGTTGCACAACTAATGAGGCCTTAAATCACTTAAATTAAAGGAACTAAAAGAATTACTATCAAATGGAAGAAAATTCCCCACCAAAAATAAGAAACGGTAATAAAGGTAATATTTTTTTATTTGTTTCCCATCCCATCATCCCCCAAAGTTGTAATTTCTGCAGGTAACGGTCAAGTTAGGTTACTGTTACGTTAGATTACAGTCAGGTTAGGTATACATAAACACAGGTAAAAACTTATTATTATATATATATATATATATATATATATATATATATATATGAATTAGTAGAAAATAGGAACACTCGGCGACGCAAAGAGTTGGAACTCTCGCCGACGGGGACGAGACATACGGTAGACGAGAGTATCCATACAGTAGACGAGCAATAGATGTTGGCGATGTGAAAGGATGACGCCCTGTTAAATGGGAGGATAGTGTTGGAGTATGTGAGAGAGAGAGATAGAGAGAGATCATGCATGAGTTAGAGGACAGTGGGATGTGAGAATGAGGTGTATAGATGTGTGGAAATGGGAGACTTCTGCCGTGGCCTCCCCATAGAGGGAGTTGTAAGGAACCGCTGTTAGCGTAGACTAGACTATATGACCAAAAAAAGAATAAATGTCTCCTCTGTTCCCATAAATTAAATGCAAGTGCTGCTATATAGTCGTATAAGTGATGTACTTTAGTTGCTGATAGCCTGGACTCGACAAGCGAGGAGAGGTAAACAAACCAGATTCATAGTGCGCCAAACGCTGTCTTCTAAAAAATATTTCAGAAGCTTAATAATCTGCAGGAGATGCATGTATAACACTCATATTTTGCCAAACAGAATATTGGTAATACCGATAATATATAATTTGTCTTACCATTGGCATTTGCATAGTATTTGTAAATATCATTAGACCTAAGTGTTGGACAGGGTCCTGGGTGTCTAGCATTTCCAATACTATTTTCGTTAGTTTTAGACCAACGTAAGACTAATCCCCCCCCGGAAAAAATTTAAAGAACGGAAATGCCTGTCTAAAGCCACGGTTAGTCTTAGGTTAGCCTAAGTCCATGTTTAAAGATTCGGCCGTATATGGGCATGCGGCACGCTACCCTGAAACCGCTCCTTCCCACCAGGTTGTATCTGTACGAGACAATCCAGCATGGAGGAGGCCAAGGGGGCCCACAAGGTTCGTGGCTGGGGCAAGTTGATGTTTCCTGTCAAGAGTTGCTTGGTATGGGAAGGGAGCCTGCATGGGGACTCGCACGTGGTGACCCCCGGGAGTGGCGTTGTAGGGTGGACAAGGCGTCGCGTAGGCCTCGATGATTGATTGATTGATTGACAAATAACTCGGTTAGTATGCATTTCCGATGTAAATGGTACAAGAAAAAGTTGTTTCTATTCAGATAAAGTCATAACACATATCAAAATAATTGTATGACAAGAGCGCCTTTAGATAAAAAATTACCAAAATTCCATGGACTTTGAATGGTTCGATCAAACCAGGCTGCAGAGTAAAGGTGATTGGTGCATAAGTGTGCAGTATATCAACAAGTCCAAGTGCAGTATATCAACAATTATGTGGATATCATTTCTTGAAAAATAATTACCGTATTTTACGGCTTATAAAACACACTTTTTCCCCTAAAAATTACCCTGGAAAATACTCATGTGTCTTCCAAGACGAATGTTGAAATGAGACTGCTGCCAAGACTGGCGGGAGCCGTTCCTTTCCACCTCGGCAGTTTGGCACCAATAGCACCACCTGTCGTCTGCAAGTGTTGATGTATCATTTACCACCAGGCTGTCACACATATCACAAGCTAAGACTCTATATGAGTCTGCCACCAAGACAAGAGGGAGCCTTTCAGCGGCAACTTCCGCCTCGGCAGATTGGCATCAACAACGCCACCTATCGTCTGCTAGTGTTGATGTAGCATTTACCACCAGGCTGTCACACGTATCACAAGCTTTTTTCAGTCAATCAATCAATCATTGGGGGCATACGCCGGGGGGCGCGTCGCCTTGCCCACCCTACGACGCCACTCCCGGGGGTCACCACGTGCGAGTCCCCATGCAGGCTCCTTTCCCATACCAAGCAGCTCTTGACAAGAAACATCAACTTGCCCCAGCCACGAGCCTTGTATGCGCCCCCTTGTCCTCCTCCACGCCGGATTGTGTCTTACAGATACAACCCGATGGGAAGCATCGGTTTCAGGGTAGCGTGCCACATGCCCATATAGCCGAATTTGGCGCTGACGGGCTATGCAGGTAATAGGCCTCAATTCCGTCTCATGGTGCAATCGTTGATTTGACATGTAATCATCCCAGCGATACCCCATGATTCTGTGAAGACACTTATTACCAAAGGCATCGATTCGTCTCTTCAAATCGCTATTTAGTGTCCATGTCTCACAATTATAGTGTAAGACAGGGATCACAAGTGACTTGAAAATCCAGATCTTTGTCCTCCTGCACAGGTACCGACAACGCCAAATACTCCTGCTGAGCGAGTCCATAACACCGTGGGCTATGCCAATCCGCCGTAAGACATCTTGACGTGACCCGCCTTCATTATGGACTGCGCTACCAAGGTATGTAAAACTTTCCAAGATCTCAATGTCCTCGCCGCATGCATGAACAGACTGTACCGTTTCATCTAGTAAGCCTCCAAACACCTGGACTTTGGTCTTAAGCCAGGAGACCAAGTCCCAAAGGTTTTGGCCCGTACCAAGAGTCATGATGAAGGTGGAGCGACGACCTTCCTAGACTGAGGAAGGATACCATAAAAGGGATATTTTTCGGAACGAAGAGCAGCGATGACGGTCGATGGTCAGCACGAAGACACGGGTACCCCCGTGTCTTCGTGCCAACCTTCGTCGCTGCTCTTCGTTTCGAAAAATATCCCTTTAAAATAGCCGCACGCATGAACAGATGTACCGTTTCATCTAGTAGGCCTCCAAACACCTGGACCTTGGTCTTAAGCCAGGAGACCTCAAGTCCCAAAGGCTTTGGCCCGTACCAAGAGTCATGATGAAGGTGGAGCGACGACCTTCGTCAACTGAGGAAGGGTACCATACAAGGGATATTTTTCGGAACGAAGAGCAGCGACAACGGTCGAAGGTCGGCACGAAGACACAGGTACCCCCGTGTCTTCATGCCAACCTTCGTCGCTGCTCTTCGTTCCGAAAAATATCCCTTTTATGATACCCTTCCTCAGTCGACGAAGGTCTTCGCTCGACCTTCATCATGACTCTTGGCACGGGCCTTTGCCTCCTCGTGCAGCGACTCTAGAGCCATCACCAGGACCTCCAGCGAGTCAGCAAAGATTACTGCATCATGGGCAAAAACAAGATCAGTGATCTTGGTGTTGCCGAGGGAGGCTCCACAATCACTTTGATCTACAACTTTGCCCAATACCCAGTCCATACAAGTGTTGAAAAGTGATGGGGCAAGGACGCACCCTTGTCGATGAGACCCAAAATATATGGGGTAGCGCAGACCTGCTGTCACGCTAGTCCCCAGTTGTTTATTTGACATGTGCCCATGAGTATGCAGTGGCAGTCTGAAATTAATTCAGTTTATTTTATTTTATTTTTTTAAATGGTGATGAGTAAGTTAATTTTGAGTTCATGCATATTTATTCATAGTCTCATAATAACATTTATATTGTGTGTTTTACTGTGTTTCATGTGATAATCTTATAGAATAAACATTTCCAAAGATAACAGTATATCATTTACAGTGATAAACGTATTTGTTAGGGGGCAAAATACTCTGGAAGCAAATTTGTTTCCCTTGCAGCAGTCTCCCGCATGTGTGACGTCATCAACTGCATACTCAGGCCTGGTGTTCTAGGAGGCCTTGGCCCAGACCACTATGTGGGTTTCACTTCCTGAAACACCGACCCCAGATGTGATGCTGAGGGCTAATAAGAAACAATCTTTAAGGGTGCCTATGGGTGCAGCCGCACTGGCGCTTAAACATCCCAGCCGATGAAAACAGCTTTATTTTAATGACGGGGCATAAAACTGCGCTGGGTCGGTATGCAAGAGTGCAATCTATAAGGGTTAAGTGTATGTAGCCGACAGTAAGTTTTGATAAAATTCTTCATACTTAGTCATCAAAGGACATGCACAGCTGAGAAAAAATATCACAATTTCTCATATTTAAACAAGAATCAGTTGGCCAGCCTCTTAACGGTGTCAGAGTTATCCATCAAGCAAGAGAAAAATATGAATACAGTAGGGTCTCACATTTGGCATGTTCGGATTTGACAAATTTGCTTTTGCTGACCCAATCAATTGGATGTGTGCGTGTATACTCCAGTGAACATGAAAACGGTGAAAAGGAAGAATGAAATGCTAAAATTTTGGAATGACTTTTATTGTGTTAAGAGTTTTGAGTCTGAAAGAGTAGTGATTATAATGGTGACATGAATGGAAAACTAGGGGATGCAAGCGCTGGATGAAGTGGTGGATAAATAGAGTACCTGGACAGAATAAGAATGGTGAGGGTTTGGTGGATATCTATGCTGAAAGAGAGTTGTTTTCAGCAAACACCCTTAATCCCCAGAGCCCGAGTGTATTTCTCGAAGTGCGCCTTCAACCTGTGACGTGGGGCCAGCCAGGATGTACTCACATAATAAGTATGCTTGAAAGCAGGCCTTGAAATACGTGCGGTCAAAAGTTTGCTTACCAGGGCGTAGGCAGCACCACCACGCATCAACTAAATCCCTTATCAGTCTTCCTTTGTCCACCATAGTGTAGACAGAGCAAAAAGTGTTCTTATGCGTCCGAAATTGGGCACAGCCCGCCGATGATGGTGGCAGTGTGCATCGACATGGCTGTGGCCGTGGTTGGGGAGGTGGGTGAGTGAGGGCATGGTTGGGTGAATGAGTGAAAGCATTGAGGGGTGAGTAAGTGAGGGCATGGACGAATGAGTGGATGAATAAGAGACTGGGTGGGTGAATGAGTGGGGTCAGTCGGTGAAAAATGGGGATTTTTTTTTTTTTTTTTTTTTTTTTTTACATTTATGCCTATAGTGCTTGTAGGCAGTGACCTCCAGGGCTCGGATGGTAGACCTTGGAGGCTCACTTGAGGGCTGTGATGGTTGGCCCTCGCCCGTGGTGGCGCAGGCAGGATTTTTATAGTGACGCCTGTGAGTAGAGGCTCATGCCGCCCCCGTGTCCTCCGATGCACTCGCAATCGAAGGTAGAGTTATGTGCAGCATGTGGTTGTTCTTAGGCCACTCGACGGTGCAGAAAGATTTTAAGTGGATTTATGGGTCTCACCCGGGATCGAACTCGGGTCTTCGAGAATGCCACTCGGTGACGCTAACCACTCTGCTACTGCCTCCCCAAAAATTATTGGGCGAGTAAGGGCATAGGTGAATGAGTGGGTGAGTTAGGGTGTAGTGGGTGAATGAGTGAGTGAGGGTGTAGATGGGTGAATGGGTGGTTGGGTGAATGGGTGAGTGAGGCCATGGGTGGGTGAATGTTACATTCAGAGAGAGTGGGTGGGTTGATGGGTGAGTAAATGATGATGTGGGTGGGTGAATAAGTGAGTGTAAGAGGATTTGGCAGAATGTAAGAGGATTTGGCAACGACGCAGCTTGTGTGAGACATAGCGGCAGTTGATATCATCATACACGTACCAAGTACATAAGAACATAAGAAAATAAGGAAGCAACAAGAGGCCGCGAGGCCTACACGTGGTAGTTCCTGTCACCTAACACTACCTACATCCACCTTTCATCCCCATCCACGAGCCTATCCAGCCCCTCCTTAAAGCTCCCTAATGACTCAGCACTAACTACCTGTCTACTGAGACCATTCCATTCATTCACCACCCTATTTGTGAACCAGTTTTTCCCTATTTCCTTTCTAAATCTACGCTTCTCCAGCTTGAATCTGTTACTTCTTGTTCTACCCTGGTTAAAAGCCGTAAGAACTTTTCCTACCTCTCCTTTATTAAATCCCTTTATCCACTTAAAAACTTCTATCAGATTGCCCCTTACTCTGCGTCTCTCGAGTGAGTGTAAATTTAATTGCTTCAATCTGTTTTCATAACTAAAGTTACGCATCCCTTGTATAATTTTGGTCATCCTTCTCTGCACTGTTTCTAACAAGGCTATATCCATCCTGTAATATGGGGACCAAAACTGAACTGCATAGTCTAGGTGAGGCCTGACTAGAGCCAGATAAAGCTTTAGAATAACTTCCGCACTTCTACTTTTAACACTTCTGGTAATGAATCCTAATACTCTATTAGCTCTATTTCTGGCTTCAATACATTGTTTCCTAGGTCGGAGGTCTGGGCTCACCCTCACTCCAAGATCTTTTTCACCTTCTGATCTTTTCAGCGATACATTGCTTATGGTGTATCTATTACCAGGGTTTTTTCTACCAACATTCATAACGCTGCACTTATCAATATTAAATTCCATCTGCCATCTGACTGCCCACTCGTTAAGTTTATCTAAGTCTCCCTGCAATATGTTTACATCAGACTGTAATCCAATAATCCTACCTACTTTAGTATCATCAGCAAACTTGCTGATATCACTGCTAATCCCACTATCCAAGTCGTTGATGTAAATAAAAAATAGTAATGGACCCAAAACAGACCCTTGTGGAACTCCACTTGTCACCAGTACCCATTCAGATTTAGAACCATTAATTGTAACCCTTTGATGCCTATTACTTAGCCAAGCTCTGATCCAATGAAGAACCTTCCCATCTATTCCATGAGCCTTAACCTTATTTAAGAGTCGCTCGTGTGGTACTTTGTCAAATGCCTTACTAAAGTCCAGATATATTATATCATAATCCTTATCATTATCTGCCGTCTCATAAACTTTCCTATAAAAACTCAATAAATTGGTGAGACATGACCTACCCTTGGTGAATCCATGTTGTGAATGATTGATCAAACTATGTTTATCTAAGTGCTCTCTAATGTTTTTTGCAATAATAGATTCGGGAACAACATTTCCTTTCCTCCACAATAATGGCACATCGCCTATCTCAACCAATTTCCTAAAAATGTGCACTAACGACTCACTAACAACCTCCTTGCATTCCTTTAATACTCTGGGATATACTTCAATTCTGTATACATTCCCAATTCTGGGACTGAGAGTGCTGTGAAGTGTGGGTCAGGTGTATCCAGCTTCTTTCCTGTGAATACAGGAGTGAGGCAAGGGTGCGTCCTTGCCCCATCACTTTTCAACGCTTGTATGGACTGGGTATTGGACAAGGTTGTAGATCAAAGTGATTGTAGAGCATCCGTCGGCAACACCAAGATCACTGATCTTGTTTTTGCCGATGATGCAGTAATCTTTGCTGAGTCGCTGGAGGTCCTGGTGATGGCTCTCGAGGCGCTGCACGAGGAGGCAAAGCCTTTGGGACTTGAGGTCTCCTGGCTCAAGACCAAGGTCCAGGTGTTTGGAGACTTACTAGATGAAGCAGTACAGTCTGTTCATGCGTGTGGCGAGGACATTGAGATCTTGGAAAGTTTTACATACCTTGGTAGCGCAGTCCATAATGACGGCGGGTCACGTCAAGAAGTCTTACGGCGGATTGGCATAGCCCACGGTGTTATGGACTCGCTCAGCGGGAGTATTTGGCGTTGTCGGTACCTGTGCAGGAGGACAAAGATCCGGATCTTCAAGTCGCTTGTGATCCCTGTCTTACTCTATGGTTGTGAGACATGGACACTAAATAGTGACTTGAAGAGACGAATCAATGCCTTTGGTAATAAGTGTTTTCGCAGAATCATGGGGTATCGCTGGGATGATTACGTGTCAAATCAGCGATTGCACCGTGAGACTGAATCGAGGTCTATTACCTGCATAGTCCGTCAGCACCAGCTTCGGCTATATGGGCATGTGGCACGCTACCCTGAAACCGATCCTTCCCATCGGGTTGTATCTGTAAGAGACAATCCGGCGTGGAGGTGGCCAAGGGGGCGCCCACAAGGCTCGTGGCTGGGGCAAGTTGATGTTTCCTGTTGAGAGTTGCTTGGTATGGGAAAGGAGCCTGCATGGGAACTCGCGCGTGGTGACCCCCGGGAGTGGCGTCGTAGGGTGGGCGAGGCGACGCGCCCCCCGGCGTATGCCCCCAATGATTGATTGATTGATACACTTCATCTGGTCCTGGTGATTTAAAGTAGGATGCCTCACTTCCTTTCCATAAATCCAAAAGGAACCTGTTGCTTCTTAGAGTCTAGAACCTCTCACAGTGAGTAAGGGTGTCGATGGATGAACAGCTGAGTTAGAGAATGGATGGAATGATGGGTGGTTGAGTGAGTGAGAAAGGGAAAGTTAAAGCTTTGAGCAGCTCCGTACTGATATTACAAACACCAGCTAGCTGCCTTTCCACCCCTCAACTTTGCTACAGCTTCTCTGACTTCATCAATAGAGGGTACAGTTTCGTCAATGGGAGGATCGGCATCCACTGCCCGTAATCCAGTGGGGTGAAACTGCCCAATTGGAGGGTCCACCGTGAACAACTGCCCAAAGTACTCAGCCCAACGAGCCAACTGCCCATCCATGTCCAACATGAGGCGCCCATCTGCTGCTCGTATAGCACTCGCCCGAGATAGACTTGGAGCAGAGCTTCTTCAGGGATCGGTAGGGGGGTCGGATGTCATTAGCGTTCAAATGGCCCTTGACATCACCAGCGAGACTCTTGACATGCCTCTCCTTGTCTCTCCCCAGGAGAGTTCTTGTCCTGCATGACAGAGCCATGTATTGGTCCTGGTTCCCAGCAAGCCTGGCAGCGCGATTTTCCTTGATATTCTCCAGCGTCTCAGTCGAAACAAAACCACCCCTTGATCTCGGGCACTCCCCAATACACTCCTTGGGAGCCTAAAGAGTTTCACGTTTGAAGGTATTCCACAGTTCTACAGGGTCCCCGAGGGCACCGAGCACATTAAACCGATTTGAGACTGCCACTGCATATATGCATGGGCACATGTCAAATCCTTCAGCTTCTCAAGATGAATCAGTATAATTACCTCAGATTCTTCTGTACTTGACATGAAGCTTAAGTGTAGCAACAACAAGTCTGTGATCAGTTTTCTGTGATTCTGGAGAATCTTCCAACGAGTACTAACGAGAATGTGGTCAATCTCCTTAACTATCCCTCCGGCATTACTATACTATGTCCAGCGGTGCAGTTCTGGTCTCTGATACCAAGAACCTGAAATTTTCAACCTTCTGGACCTCGCAAAATTCAGGAAAGAACTGTTATTGTTCCTGGTACTGGAGCCATGGAGACCAACACATAACTCATAGCCATCTCTCAGTGCCAGTAGTAGCATTGAAGTCGCCCAAGGCAATGAGTGTGTCCCGAGGAGGACACTGGTCTAATACAGAGTCGAGTTTGGCGTAGAACATCTCCTTCTCTTCAGTTTCACACACCTCGGTATGAGCGTACACTGCAACAAGAGATATGAAACCCAGAGTGTGTTTCATCCTCACCTGTATTATACGCTCATTAACCTGAGTAACCTCAACAACAGACGGCTGCAGTTTGCTGGAGATGCCTATAGCTACTCCTCGGACATGGATACCATTGCTCATGCTGGACCAGTAGTAGGTGTAACCCCTATTGCTAGGCTCGCCACTGCCAGGCTCTTTGTCTCAGGGAGTCCCACTATATCCACCCTCAGCTTACTGAGCTCGTCCGATAGGAGAGGCAGTCGATGATCGTCTGAGAGGCTCAGAACGTTCCAAGAGCCCACATGTAGAAGCCTCCGGAGGTTTATCCTAGGAGTGATTTGACGGGCAGGTGCCACCTCTGCACCGCCCAGGCCACCTCCACAAGAAAAAGATGTTTTTTTTTTTTTTTTTTTTTTCATTTGTGCCTTTAGCACCTGTAGGCAGTGGTGACCCGGGGCTCGGATGATAGGCTCTGGAGGTTCACTTGAGGGTTCTGATGGTTGGTCCTCGCCCGTTGGTGGCGCAGGCAGGTTTCTTATAGTGACGCCTGTGAGGCTCATGCCGCCCCCGTGTCCTCTGATGCACTCGCAGTCGAAGGTAGAGTTGATAGGCAGGGCATGTGGGTGTTCTTAGGCCCCTTGACGGTGCAGAAAGGTTTTGGGTTTCTTCGGGGATCGAACTCGGGTCACCGAGAACGCCAGTCGGAGACTCTAACCGCTCCCCTACCGCTAGGGGTCCCTCCCACTTCATTTAGATTGCAGGAGTCCCAAGGGCTTTGCCGTGCACTCGTCATAGGCAAACCTCCCCCATGCGTCGGCATTGGAGGGGTCTGCGTGGTCAGGCCCCCCGGCAAAACCGTGTCGGGGGCGCGGTTACCTCACCCGTGGCTGTTGCCTCGCCCCCGGCCTTGATTACAATGGCACAAAAAATCAAATAATCAATAGATATAACATAATTGCATAAAAAACTCAAAATTCCCACCAGAAATAATACTGGTGATGTAACGAGTGAATTAGTCCGTAGTAGCCAAGGATAATATTATCCTTGGTGGTAGCCAGGGCCGCAGTAGAGCCTTTGAACGATTGCGGTGGAAAGCACAGAAAAATCCTCTCCACTTAATACCACACCAAACCTTAACCAGTTAATGTTGAGAGGTCTACTTAACGCCAGTCTTTGCCCAAAAGAAAGTGTAACATTTTTTATATTAAGTAGAGCTTTCTAGCTCTTATAATTAAAAAGATATTGCATTGTTTATATTGAGATGATTTAAGCCTAAAACTCCCGGAACACCGAGACAACACAGTGATAATGCGGCAGGGTTTGAAGAGTTAAGCACAAGATGATCCACTGAGATACATGGAGAAAAGTAGACGATGAGCAAATGGGATTGGCTGACTATATGGCTGTGGATAATGACTATATGACTGTAGAGATATATGATGTATGCAAAAGTTGTGAGAGGTATGTTTGAGGGATTTGACCATTATGTTGTATCAATGAAGATAAAAATGAATGACATTTGGTGATTTTAGTAAGAGAGTGAATGGAGAAAGAAGCTTGGGGTTGAAAGAGTCAGGGATGAAGGAATAAGAGATGAATATAATCGAAGAGTGACAAGAGCCACTGAGGAGCAAGAAAATTTATATAAAAATACAAATCCTGGGATTTTTGAGAACATCAAAAAGGTAATGTTGTGTGAAATGGATGGAGTGATGGGTATGAAAGTAGCGAAGGTAGGGAAGAAGAAAAAAAGTGCAAGGTGAATGGGTGAGGTTAACAGGAAGTGGTAAAAGAAGAGGGATATCTTCCAAGAAAATACTGGAAAGAAATATGTCAGAGCGAATGAGAAATGAAAGCTCAAGAAAACATATTGAATGTAAAAGGAGGATGAAACAAGTGGTAAAAGAGAGTAAAAGAGAGCAGATAAAGACTTTAGACAAAATAAGCAAGAAATATAAGTGGATAAAAGATTATATTTGTGGAAATTATCCACCAACCGTTTCAATTAGTAGAGTGGTAGTTTGTTTCTCCCCACCTCTTGTGAGGGAGGTATTGTTCGCTCACCTTAGGGGGAGAGTGGGAATGTATATATATATATATATAATTATAATGGTAATGGGTAGAAATTAAGGTTATTTAAGTAAATTATAAGTATTGGGATATGATAAATGAACATTCCCAGTTGTATTAACCATTATCATCATGATTAGAAATGACTGGTTATTTGCCGTCATCATAATATTTGCGCCTATAAATCGTGGACACGTAGATAGGCATTCGTGGAGGGCGGTCCCTCGCCCGCGGAGCAATTCAGTACACTCCATTTTCCCATGAGAACTAGACCTCTCTAAGCTTCTCTGATTAAATTGAGGAGATATGTACACTCAACCCTTGGCTATCGCGCATTCGGCTATCACACATACCTAAACGTACCTCATCCCTTGGCTATAGCGCATCACGCTGACGCGTTTCGCGGCTATCACGCATCCAATTTTTTTTTCCGGCCTATAGCGTCTGTAGGCAGTAACCTCCAGGGGCTGCGATGGTAGGGCCTGGAGGCTCACATGAGGGCTGTGATCGTTGGCTCTCACCTGTGGTGGCGCGGGCATGATTTTTAAAGTGGCGCCTGTGTTTAGAGGCTCATGCCGCCCCCGTGTCCTTCTATGCACTCGCTGTCTAGTGTATAATTAATGGGCAGCATGTGGGTGTTCTTCGGCCATTTGATGATTGCCGAAAGATTATGGCATCTGGCGGGATTCGAACTCGGTACACCGAGCTTGCCACTTCCAAACACTAACCATGTCTTTCACGGGAGGTCACAGCCTCCCCTGAAATGTACTGTCCCTCAACCTTCGGTATCAAGCTACTAAGTTTTACAGCTAACACACCTTGTATATCTGCACAAACATGTCTATCACGCCCCAACCATGTTTATCGCACTGTAGTTGCCATAGCTGCAGCCAGTCTTGTCCAGACCGAGTAAGGGATTGCGGAATGGTTGGTCAAATAATGACATCAGGGGGTGCATACACAAAGTTTGTTACTGAAGGCCAAGAAATCCTGATTAACTCTAATATTTGACTGCTAAGCACTAAAAGTGTATTCACAAAACCTGTTTTAGTTTCAAGAGTACTGTTAAGGCCTTAAATGTGCCGGGGAGCACCATTACCTCTTCACAAACATATGTTGGCCTGTTGCGGCCGCTAATGAAGATGGCGGCCCACGTAGGACATTTCTATGCTATTATCATATGAAAAAAATAATAGTATTGTTTTCAATCATTATAACATTGAAATGGAAACTTAAGTTGCCCAAATACCCTTCAAACTGTTAACATTTTGGTTCATTTAGCATTGCTGAGCTGTTTGTTAGGATAAAATTGGTACTTTCAACGAGGAATTAAGAATGAGGTCAAAAGTGCTCTGTTTCCCATGTATTTTGATGTGTTAAAAATTATTGTGACATTACAGATTGTAGGAAATGCCTCATTTTGCCATTATTACCCCTCTTAGGTCTTAGTGTTGTTTAGGGCTACGAATATCCGTTGAGGAAGCATATGAGCCCTGGTGATGTATTATGATGCTATCACAGTCGTGGTAGTTGATCAGTCTTCTTCAGGAAGACACGTAAGGTAAGGCGGATGACAAGTTATTGAAAACGTGTCGTCGTGAGGGGTGGACGACCGCAGTCGACAGTAGGTGGCGTGGGAGTAATTCCACCTCCTCGATAACAAACCTGGAGACCTGTCGGGAATGCGGGGTTTTGGGTGGGGAGAGTTGAAACTAGTTTTATGCGGGGAGCAGATTATGTGGATGGCATAAAATATATCCGGTAAACACTCTATGGGATGACATAAGGGCTGAAAATACATAGATATATAACTGATAAAGTCTAATGGTAAGCCTACCTATTCCTGGAAAATTCTTAATCTAACCCATAGACCACTATATCTCTGGACTGTTTACACGCCAGTGTTTTGAAATCGCCGCGCTGCATACTGGCCCCAATGGGGATCATCAGTTTCACTAGAACACTTGGTGTGGGAGGCTGTACTACCGCACTCATCTCCGTTAGTGTACGTTTTTTGTATTTGTTATTATTCCGTGTATGTTTCTATTACTGTAACCATAGACTTCATATACCTGGACTGCGCACGGAATATCGGCCTGTCGCGCAAGGGCCCGAAGTCGGAGGGCCGCTCGGATTCATATATATATATATACGGATCATATGGACTGGTTTATCAGTATATATGATATACTGTAATCTTCGTAAATGTTTGTTCTATAATATTATCAAATAAATAACAGTAAAACACGCTAAAGAAATGCCATTACGAGACTCTGAAGAAATATGCATGAACTTAATATTCACTTCAACTCTTCGCCATTTAAAACTTTGCGAGTCAACTTTTATCATGAAGGGTATCAATAGAAGCGCAATTTTATTAGCTTTCCATTGCTATATTTCGTTATCTGATAAATGAATTAGAACCATGCATAAATTAGCGTTAAATAAATAAATAAAATCATCAATCGGGTAATTTTCCCGACTGATGAGGTTATTTATTTAGTTAACGCTAATTTATACATGGTGCTAATTCATTTATCAGAAAACGAAATATATAAGTAAATAAATAACATCATCAATCGGGAAAACTACCCGATTGATGATTTTATATATGATATACTGTAATCTTCGTAAATGTTTGTTCTATAATATTATCAAATAAAAAACAGTAAAACACGGTAAAGAAATGCCATTACGAGACTCTGAAGAAATATGCATGAACTTAATTTAATATTCACTTCAACTCTTTGCCATTTAAAACTTTGCGAGTCAACTTTTATCATGAAGGGTATCAATAGAAGCGCAATTTTATTAGCTTTCCATTGCTATACGTATTTCGTTATCTGATAAATTAATTAGAACCATGCATAAATTAGCATTAAATAAATAAATAAAATCCTCAATTGGGTAGTTTTCCCGATTGATGATGTTATTTATTTACTTATATATTTCGTTTTCTGATAAATGAATTAGCACCATGTATAAATTAGCATTAACTAAATAAATAACCTCATCAATAGGGAAGGTGTTATTTTATTTTTGGTTAACCCTTTCACATCACCATTGTCATTCACTTTTTGTTGTCCCGCGTAAACCCATTGTCACCCGAAATGTCACGCGTGGGAAAAAAGTTGTACTTCCACCGCGTCTAGAAACTAAACTATCAAAGGTATCGAGTTCAATTATGTTTCGTTTTTAAGCTAAGATCATTTCCTATATCATACAATGTTAAAAAAATACGCTAGCGTGAAAATAACTTACAAAACCTCGAGTTAGAAGTGAAAAAAATAAAAATAATAACACCTTGCGGCAAAAAATAATATGCCAAAAATCAACTTATCATCATAGAAGATTTTTCTACATTCCATGACATAGCTGAATAAATTTCCTTTCCAATGAAGTATAATATATTGTAATTCGCTCAAAAATAAAGCCATACAACGAAGTGAAAGATAGCGTTTTTTTTTTTACAATAATTTAAATTTAAATATTTTGTATAATACAGGGAGGTCCCGTTATACGAGCATTCGGTATACGAAAATCCGATGATACGAGATGTGTAAATTAGGGTCTATTTTCAATATACGAGATCGAAAATCCAATGATACGACATTCAAACTGGGGTGAGTAAAATTATCAAGTTCAAAATGCGCGCCCTACCACTCCCGGGCTGGACAAAGGGGGATTTGGTTGACCCCAGTGAGGTCACCCCTAGCAAGCCGTGACCTGAAGGGTAATTAAGCATATGGCGCGGCCTGACATTTAGGGGTAATTAGCAGGTGTGCGGCCCCAACCTTGGGACGGCAGTCAGGTCACCCCTAGCAAGGCGTGACCTGAAGGGTAATTAAGCATATGCGCGGCCTGACCTTTAGGGGTAATTAGCAGGTGTGCGGCCCCAACCTTGGGACCACTACACTACCGTCTCTTGTATCACGCGGCGTCCCCTACATTACAACGTCTCTTTTTGCTTGTTATGCATGTTTTATGTTTAATTAATGTGCAGTTATGTTATTTTGTGTGCTATTTTCTCTTTCAGAATGCTTTTTCTACAGAATAGGTAGTACAGTGTGGGTAATATAGACGTTGTGTGTTTGTTGTGTTTGCTATAGTTTATTTTAGCTTGAAAAACTTGTCTTTTTTTTTTTTTTTTTTTTTTAAATTGATGGGGTCCTGGAACCAAACCTATATTTTACCATTAGTTATGTGTTTCGTTATATAAGAGATTTCGCTTTACGAGTATGCCAGGTGGAACCTATCTGCTCGTATCTTCGGGACCTCCCTGTATAATATTATACAATATTATATTATACAAAATATATTTTAATATAATATATTGTAATTCGCTCCAACGGTCAAGTGAATCTCACGTCAACTGCGCGCTTTTTAAGATTTTTAATAAATATTTTAAAATATTATTTTTGGATGACGCTCAAAGACGTCATCTGTACGTGCAAGGGTTAAGTGAATATTAAGTTCATGCATATTTCCTCATAGTCTCGTAATGGCATTTCTTTAGCGTGTTTTACTGTTTTTTATTTGATAATATTATAGAACAAACATTTACGAAGATTACAGTATATCATATATACTGATAAACCAGTCTATATGATAGTCCATAGACCACTATATCTCTTTGTCGGGCGCCCCGCAGGCCCCTATGCAGCCCCGCAATTAAAAACATTGTCGCGTGTGCAGTCCAGGTATACAGTGGTCTATGGCATGGGTTATCTGAAGGTAAGAATTCAAGTTAAACATATTTTTGTGCATTAAATTTCCACAATATTGGATGGAAGTTATTTAAATGAGAGTAATGAAAGAAAGGCAATTAAATGTGAGTAATAAAGGGAATGAGTTGTAAGATGTGGATGGAAGAATAATAAGAGAGAAGGAAGGAGGCTGCGAAAGGAAGGTGGATGGAATATTATAAAAATTTGATTAATGTAAAAAGTGAAGGTGAGGTAATTGTGATGTAATGGAAGAAAAATAATTATACCCCTGCTGCCAGCAAGAATGTTATGAAAATACAAAACTAATTAAGAAACATCATTCATAACATGGTCATGCATATAAAAGTTGCAAGATTGATATTTTTCAAGCAGATGTCAAAGATAGGCAAAACACTTCTGTTTGTTACTTTAAAGTTGGTCATCCCTACTCACTTCTGTGTTGGAAAGAGGGTCAGCAGTTGAGGCCCAGCCCATGAGGGGGTTTTCCCAGCGCTCTTGCTCATCAAAGGAAATCTTCCAACTGAAACACAATAAATAAAGTCAACTGAATGTATCAGTATATGATGAGCATGCACATTTTCCTATCTCTGCCTGCATGAGATGCTACATTTACAGTGAGGCCTCTTGACTAGAGGGTTTTTTCCATGTCCAGAAATGGGATAAAAGCAGCCCCAATCTTCTTAACTATCGACCAAAGCCACAAAAGTTGCAACTTGCTTGGTGACATGATGGCTAGGTAATGAAGCCTTACACTTGTCTATTTTCATCTAACAAGGAGCCGCCAAATTGGATTAGCAGAATATAGATAACAAAAGAAAAGAGAAAATATTTCAGGTACCATTTTTTAATCCTTCCATCTCTCAGTTTCCAGAGAAACCTCTTTTTCTCTATATTTGTCCCCTGGCCATTTTTCTTTAATTTTAATTAAGAATTATTTTTATTCAGCCCTCCATCTCATATCTTTTTAATCCATACCAATTTATCCTCTTCCATGCCTTTTAATTGTCCAGCTCTTTATAGACCATCTGTAGATGATGTCCTTGATTTGACTAAATCTTATTGGACTTTGTCCACCTTCTACGTACTTTTCTATCCTTTGTATTTCATCAATTTCCTCTTTGAAGGAATCTTCTTCATTAAAGACTTTGATTAGTTCTTGAACCTTAATAGCCTCCTCCTTTCCCCTTTTGGTCCTCACCAGGTTATACTTTTCTCTCACTACAACTACTACCTCTGACACCTGTTCCACATTTCACTCCCTCACCCTTACTTGATATTCCAAACCTGTTATACACTTTCATTTCTTTTACCAACTATTCTTCTCACACCACAAGCACTTCTCAAATAACTTATTTAAATTGCTTGGATCCTTGAACTTTGTCTTTCATTCCATACCCAAGTCTCACTTGCATATGTGATTGTTGGTGCAATTATTGCATCTTTCAGTCCTTTTTCTACCTCCATGCTCACAGTTCTTCCTTTCATCATACGTCCCAACAATCCAATCACTTTCCTCCCTTGCAATATATTCTCTCGTCTCACCTTCCATGCTTGCACATAATCAAATCAAGATACTTAAATTCCTGCATCTCTACCAGTATTGTCCCATTTAGCCTAATTTCCCATTCCCATAGACCTCTTATTTTATAAGAGGTCTCAAAATGTATCACTTCACTTCTATTCCTTTCAAAAACCATTACCTTACTTTTGTTAACATTCATCCTAAGCGTCCGTCTTCTGCATACATTATTAACCCCTTCACTGCGGATATCAAATTCATAGGCCTACCCCCCTGTGCGGCAGGTTTAATTAAAATATAAAATAATTACTGATCATATTTTAAAGTGCCTAAATGAATAGGATGCTCATTCCATACCAGAAAATCAATGTTTCGTCTTGGTGGAGGCTACCAGCTAAGTGAAGAGTTACGTCAAAGTGCAGCAACAGGGCTGCTGTGACCGTGCTGCCAGACGCACAATGAAACTACTTACTACTCAACATAATACAGCTTATTTTGGTACATAAATGCTTCATTCATGCATTCATTCATTCATTCATACTTCTGTTTTATACCCATCAAGAATATATTGAATATCTTGACTATTTAGCCTCGCCATTGAAGTAGAGGGCGCGGCTGCGTCAACACGTCGTACTGTACCGCTTGACCTTATTAGTCACACTAACTCACGCAAGCAGAAAAAGAGGTTATATTATATCGCAACACTTGACACTGATGCCATACAAGCCTATCACAACGAATATTTACCCATAATATCATTGAGCGCGCAGTTTAAATACAGAAACCATATATGTACCAGCCACAGTGAACCCTTAAATAGCTGAGAGACCGTATTTGTACCAGCCACAGTGAAGGGGTTAAACACATTTGCAAGTTTATGGAAGTCATTCTCGGTCTCCGCAATCAAAAACTTAATCATCCGCAAAAAAAATTGTATTCAACAACCATTTGCCGCAATTTACATAAATTTCCACTCCAACATCAACTTTTTATTTCATCGATCTTATTACACCATCCATGTATAGTGTCCATTATAGAATAATAGGATTGGACACCCAAATTAGTCGTTTTGCAGTAACGGCCCCATAACCATAAAGCAACCCTGTGCATTCTATCCTAGATATCTTGGCTCTTAGTTGACAGAAATCGACGAAACTAATGATAATAAAAGCTAACAGTCCCTACTTCAATGTGTACAGTGCCTGCAGATGAAATTAGCACGACGGTGAAAATAGCACGGTGTTTTTGCCATAATTTTATAAGCTGGTGTTACTATGATTGAACATACTATTGAGTTTCTAGCAACTTACAGCAACTCTATAAAGTATTGTTAACTCTGACAAACCGTGCCGTCAGATATCCAGCACACTTTACACTAGGAGGTGTTTTGGGTGCTCTCTCTCTCCCCTCTTTTGCCTTGTTTCGCGCGCTATTTTATGTGCACGTGCCTGCCACAACCTACTGACCATGGAAAAATTACACTTGTCCAAAGTGGAGAAAGCAATATTTATGACACTCCATGAACAGGCCATGTCTCAAGCAGAGATAGGGCGACGTCTAAACATATCTAAAAACAATGAATCCATTTGGGTAAAACGAGTACAGTGGTCCCGCATGTTTGACAATTTAATTAGTCTAGCCAAACCAGCGCCAAAAGTGAATTTCACCAAACGTGAATACAGGGAGGTCCCGTTATACGAGCATTCGGTATACGAGAATCCGATGATACGAGATGTGTAAATTAGGGTCTATTTTCAATATACGAGATCGAAAATCCAATGATACGACATTCAAACTGGGGTGAGTAAAATTATCTCAAGTTCAAAATGCTCGCCCTGCCACTCCCGGGCTGGACAAAGGGGGATTTGGTTGACCCCAGTGAGGTCACCCCTAGCAAGCCGTGACCTGAAGGGTAATTAAGCATATGGCACTGCCTGACATTTAGGGGTAATTAGCAGATGTGCAGCCCCAACCTTGGGACCGCAGTCAGGTCACCCCTAGCAAGGCGTGACCTGAAGGGTAATTAAGCATATGGCGCGGCCTGACCTTTAGGGGTAATTAGCAGGTGTGCGGCCCCAACCTTGGGACCGCTACACTACCTTCTCTTGTATCAGGGGGCGTCGCCTACAGTACAACGTCTTTTTTGCTTGTTATGCATGTTTTATGTTTAATTAATGTGCAGTTATGTTATTTTGTGTGCTATTTTCTCTTTCAGAATGCTTTTTCTACAGAATAGGTAGTACAGTGTGGGTAATATAGACACTGTGTGTTTGTTGTGTTTGCTATAGTTTATTTTAGCTTGAATTTTTTTTTTTTTTTTTTTTTTTTTTTTTTTTTTTTTTTTTTTAATTGATGGGTCCTGGAACCAAACCTATATTTTACCATTAGTTATGTGTTTCGTTATACGAGATTTCGCTTTACGAGTATGCCAGGTGGAACCTAACTGCTCGTACCTTCGGGACCTCCCTGTAGTACTATAAATGGGAAAATGATCCATTAGTCTTTGACGACTTAGTTGTTACGATTACGATTACCGTATTTTACGGCTTATAAGACAAGACGCACTTTTTTCCCTAAAAAATTCCCTGAAAAATACTCATGCGTCTTCTAAGACGAATGTTGGAATGAGATTGCTGCCAAGACTGGCGGGAGCCGCTCAGCGGCAACTTCCACCTTGGCAGATTGGCACCAACAGCACCACCTATCGTCTGCAAGTGTTAATGTATGTCTACTAGTGTTGATGTATCATTTACCACCAGCTGTAACATATGCTATTTACCATGAATTACTTAAGAGTTAGGCCTGGTGAGACAAGTGAGTGTGGTGTTGTGTAGGCGGTGGTGGTTGTGGCTGTGTTTACCTTTCCTCCACTCTCGTTTCTATGCTTTTTTGCCCTTGTCCTTATCATCACCTGGGTTCCTCGAACCACCACCACTGTACTTGTAGATGCCATAGTCTTAGCACGAAACGCCAAAGGTACCGTCACTTGGAGCAAAAAACAGCGTAGTCGTTAAGATGGCTGCCTGGAAGATAAGAAACACCAATATGGTCGCTTGCGGGTTTCTCTCCATGTGCTCTCTCTTCTTCTCTTGCGTGGCTTCTGGATATGGTATTAGAATCCAAATTTGGCGCTTCAAATTCACTTTTGGCGAGACGCACACTGACGTCACGGAATGACGTCGGCCCAGAATGCACCGCCCGCAAGCGTCCATGTTGGTGTTTTTATCTTCCCGGCAGCAATCTTGACGACTGCGCTGTTTTTTGCTCCAAGTGATGGTACCTTTAGCGTTTCGCACTAAGATGATGGCATTTACATGTACAGTAAAACCCTTATAACTCTGCACGATATGGGCTCTGGCCCTTGCCGAATTATTCAATGTGCCGAGTTATGCAATGTCCTCCTCTGATATGGGTAGAAAAAAAAAAAAAAAAAAATTGTAAATACAGTACTGTAAAAGCATAAAAACTACACTTACCAGTGAACGGGTAGAATGTGCTGGATTTGATATCAAACTCAGCACAAATAGCATGCATGGATGGACCTGCATCCATCCTTGCCAGCACTTTCACCTTTTCCTGCAGGCTCAGGCTCTTCAATTTTATTCCCTTCCTGCTGGAGACACCCTTGCGTGATGGAGCTGACATCTTGATATACAGTACTGTATGATGTAATCCCAAAACACGTAAAATAGGTGGCAAAGTAAAACAAAGGTCGGGTACCAGCGCATAGGCTGAGCCGTGTTTTTGTCGTCCAAGCACCGTCTTGGATTACGAATCCCAATCCAATAACACTTGCTGAAATGTGTGTTATACTACTTTGTGATATTGTTTGCAATGTTTTGCATTGATTATTATTTCAGCTTGTGTTTTTGAAGCAGAAACCAATGCTTTTTCAATTTCGAAGAAAAAAAACGGAATTCTTATCCAAGACGGTGCTTGGACGACATAAACATGGCTCAGCAGCCTACACGCTGGTCCCGACCTTTGCTTTACTTTGCCACCTATTTTACATGTTTTGGGATTACATCATACAGTACTGAATTTCAGGATGTCAGCTCCATCACGCAAGGGTGTCTCCAGCAGGAAGGGAATGAAATTGAAGAGCCTGAGCCTGCAGGAAAGGGTCAAAAGGACAAAAATACGACTTTATGCGACTGAGGATATGTCGAGTGTAAGCAAAGAGATGCAGTTATAACAGCAATATGCCGAGATACATAATTTTTTGCCGACTTTCTGTTTACATGTTCACACAAGAGGTTGTGACAAGATATGCCGAGTGAAAACCAAGAGATGCAGTTTAGGGGAGGCGGTAGCAGAGTGGTTAGCGTCACCGAGTGGCGTTCTCGAAGACCCGAGTTCGATCCCGAGTGAGACCCATAAATCCACTTGAAATCTTTCTGCACCGTCGAGTGTCCTAAGAACACCCACATGCCCTGTCCATTAACTCTACCTTTGACTGCGAGTGCATGGGAGGACACAGGGGGCCGGCATGAGCCTCTAATTACAGGCGTCACTATAAGAATCCTGCCTGCGCCACCACGGGCGAGGGCCAACCATCACAGCCCTCGAGTGAGCCTCCAGGGCCTACCATCCCACCCATGGAGCTCACTGCCTACACTGCTTATATCAAATTCCGAGTTATACAGTGCCGAGTTATAAGGCTTTTACTGTACATACGTACATGGAGATATGCCCAACCTGGCACCCTACAGGTAGGGGTGGCGGGGATTAGATGTCATACCACGTCAGCGACCGATTGGATAGAACCGTAACGAGTGGGGGGTCTGCTAACAGGAGCTTTACCCCCGTTGAGCCCCCTCACCCCCTTCGTTGGGGCTTAACAGTATGATGGGAAAGGAGCCTGCATGGGGACTTGCGCGTGGTGCCCCCCGGGAATGGCGTTGTAGGGTGGGCGACACGATGCGCCCCCCGGCATATGCCCCCAATGATTGATTGATTGATTTAGAGTTAGACCTGGTGAGATGAGTGAGTGTGGTGGTTGTGTAGGCGGTGGTGGTTGTGGCTCTGTGTTTACCTTTCCTCCACTATCGTTTTTCCGCTTTTTTGCCCTTGTCCTTATCGTCACCTGGCTTCCTCGAACCACCACCACCACCAGTACAGTAAAACCCTTATAACTCGGCACTGTATAACTCGGAATTTGATATAACTCGGCAAGGCAAAGGCAAAGTTTTTTTTGTTTTTTTGGCCCTCGCCCGTGGTGGCGCAGGCAGGATTCTTATAGTGACGCCTGTGATTAGAGGCTCATGCCACCCCCCTGTGTCCTCCGATGCACTCGCAGTCGAAGGTAGAGTTAATGGACAGGGCATAGTGTTGCAGTAATTAAGTGCTCAAGTGATGTAAAATTAGGTTGTACAGGTACAGTACACTTGATACAATATAGTATAGAGTTGTGATTATAAAGTGATTAAAGTGATACCAGTGTTAAAATGCAACTGAGTCCCCCTAACATCTTCTATATGTTACAACAAGGCTCCCCTCTCCTTGGATTACATGCCTGCTGCTACCCGTTCATTGGTAAGTGTAGTTTTTATGCTTTTACAGTACTGTATTTTTTTTTTTTTTTTTTTTTTTACCCATATCAGAGGAGGACATTGCATAACTCGGCAAGGGCCAGAGCCCCTATCGTGCCGAGTTATAAGGCTTTTACTGTACTTACGTTAAACGGGGCAGTGCCCGTGACGTCGGAGATACGGGGAGCTTGCCTCCCAGGCTGGTAAAAGCCCCAGCATTGCCAGGGGGGCAACCCTCCCTGTCCCCCCCGAGGTCCCAGGCTTGCTACAGTTCCCCCGGGGGCATCCTTAATCGCCCGCCCTGTCATGCACTGTATAATTAATACATCACCATCTGCTGCGTAGCCTCCTGGTGGACCTGTGGTGCTCAAGGGATCCTAAAACCCTGCTGCGTGTGTCTCGTAATGCCCCGGGGTCCCAGGGGGAACCCAGAAGCCTCAGGGGCAGGTGTCTAGCAGGGCGTCATAGCAGCGTAGAGTTTCACCTCGCCCCTAGCCCTGCCGCTTGTGTTCGCGCAATGCCCCGTGGTCCCCGGAGGGCCCTGATAAGAAGCCACAGGGGCAGGTAGTGTTGCAGGACGTTGTGGCACCGTAGAGTTGCACGTACCCGCCCCGTGGGGCAAAGCGGGGCGATCCTCATAGCCCCGCCGCGGCCCCGGGATCCAGGGGGCCCAGGTGGAACCACAGGGGCAAAGCCACAGGGGCAAGTGCTCTTGCAGGACGTCGGGGCACCATAGAGTTGAGTTGCACCTGCCCCAGGGGGCAAGCGGAGCAGCAGTCGTAGGGGCGTCAGTTCAGGGCGCTGCGTGTTCCCCGTGGCGTGCAAAATGGAACTCAGCCATCTACTAGAGCGCGTGTGACGCCCAAGAGACCTTGAAGGAATACACATTACACGTATACTCGCGACGCCGCCGTCGGTATAACTCGTTCACTGCACTAAGACAAGACACTAGTCTCATGGTCACGTATCACCGCGCGCCGCGAGGCACGCCCGCCCGCACCGGAGTATAGAGAGATTCTCTTCCTCTGTCCTCTGTTCAGGGAGGCAGCGAGGCGTGTGTTGGTGGGTACAGGTCAAAGGTCATATCAGTGCGACAGTCAATCATCCAATGTGCGAAGTGAGGGGTGAAGGGTGATGGCTCCTTGAACGCTGGCAACTCTGTTGGGTCAGCAATATAAGCATAGCCTTTCCACTTCTTCCCATCTCTTGTTCCTTCTTCCTCTCTTCTCTCTTCCCATTCCTCACTTTCTCTCTCCTTCTTCCTATCTCTCTATTCCCTTTGTCCGGACGCTCATCTTTAGAACAGGTAGTGTCAGCGATTTTGCAGGTGGCGGCTCCTCACCCCTCGCGGGCTGATAAGGATAAGTTGTGTCAGCAAAACATTATCACCTCTCGCTCTACCACTACCGTTATCAGAGATTCTCTCTCTTCCCTTATTTATCCTTCGCTTTCCTTCGGACCCTTACACATACCAAGCAGCTCTCGACAAGAAACATCAACTTGCCCCAGCCACGAGACTTGTGGGTGCCCCCTTGGCCTCCTCCACACCGGATTGTCTCTTACAGATACAACCCGATGGGAAGGATCGGTTTCAGGGTAGCGTGTCACATGCCCATATAGCCAAAGTTGGTGCTGACGGACTATGCAGGTAATAGGCCTCGATTCAGTCTCATGGTGCAATCGCTGATTTGACACGTAATCATCACAGCGATACCCTATGATTCTGCGAAGACACTTATTACCAAAGGCATTGATTTGTCTCTTCAAGTCGATATTTAGTGTCCATGTCTCACAACCATAGAGTAAGACAGGGATCACAAGCGACTTGAAGATCCGGATCTTTGTCTTCCTGCACAGGTACCGACAACGCCAAATACTCCTGCTGAGCGAGTCCATAACACCGTGGGCTATGCCAATCCACCATAGCAAGACTTCTTGACATACACTGTCATTATGGACTGCGCTACCAAGGTATGTAAAACTTTCCAAGATCTCAATGTCCTTGCCGCACACATGAACAGACTGTACTGTTTCATCTAGTAAGCCTCCAAGCACCTGAACCTTGGTCTTGAACCTGGAGACCTCTCTGACTTCGTCAAGAGAGGGTGCAGTTTCGTCAATGGGAGGATCGGCATCCACTGCTCGTAATCCAGTGGTGTTTTTTGAGGTCGCATAAACATAATAAATGAAACTCACTTACCTAGTGAGATGTTGAGTGTGTAAGAAGTGAGGAATTGCTACGGCGGTTCAAGGAAGCTGTAGGTAAAGTTAGGGACAGGGGTGGGTTCCCTGTGGTGTGTGGTGTCCTTCCAAGATGCTATGTTGACGACTTGTGGTACTCCAGGGCTATTGCTTTGAATTGCCGGTTGGCACTTCATTGCAAAGCCAATGGTTGGGCCTTTATCAACAGCTGGGACTTCTTTTTCGGGCATAACCACCTCTACCGCAGGGACGGGGTGCACTTTTCGAGGAAAGGAGTTCAGATCTTGTCTGAATCCCTTGAAAGGGCGGTAGATGCACTGCAGGCTTTTTTAAGATAGAGAACCGGGGATTAGACACTGGGGTCGGGGTAAAGGAAACTTGCGACACTAGGAGGAGTTTCAGAAGGCAGGGAACTAAAGTGATTCGTAAGAAGAGAGAGAGGAGGGGTTTAGTTAAAGATAAAGGGAAAATGGACAAAAAGAAGAGGAGTTGCTTGAAGGTCTACTATACAAACTGTAGGAGTATTTTAAACAAGATAGATTTCCTAAGAGGAATAAATAGTGTAGAGGATGTTGATATAATAGCATTAATAGAAACATGGTTGGATATGTCAGGAAAGGTATTTGATCCGGAAGTCAAGATAGCTGGGTATAAGTTATTTCACAAGGACAGAGTTGGCAGGCGAGGTGGAGGAGTTGCGCTTTATGCAAGAGATACATTGCAATGCTGTGTTAATAATGTGCCAAGCAATGAAGGAGCCTACTAGAGGAGATAATATTCTAGATTTATTACTGACAAACAGGGAAGATTTAGTTACAGATGTGCAGGTTGGTGGGAAGTTAGATAATAGTGATCATTATGAAATCAGATTTTGTTTAAAATGGGAAGTTGGAAAATTAAGTTTCAACAAACAAAGAATACCTAATTTCAGAAAGGCCAATTATGCAGGATTAAGAAAACACTTGGAGGGGATTAAAAAGGGGTGTGGAATGGAGGGGAAGAAAGGTTCCAAGATTAATGCCGCTAAGGGCAGGGCGGTGACAGCTGGAAAGGCCAATTATGAAGGATTAGGAAGACACCCGGTGGAGATTAGCGGGGTGGGTGGGATAGAGGGTAAGGAAGGTCCCAAGATTAGTGCGGCGGCAGCTGGAAAGGCCAATTATACAGGAATAGAAAGACACCTGGAAGTGATTAACGATGGGAGTAGGGTAAAGGAATGTTTCAAGGTCAGAGCAGATAGAGTTGAAAGTGAGGTCGGGGCGGAGAGGGATTATACCTTATTTGTAAGGAATTTAATTGATGGACAGAAAAAAAATATTCCTTATAGGGAAATAAGGTCAAGAAAGAGTGACCCAAAATGGATGACCACTAGTTTAAAACACAACATTGGAGTAAAAAGAAACATTTATTTAAGATTCAAGGCAGGACAGGTAAGCAAAGAACAGTATAACGTGATGGCGAGGACAGTGAAGAAATTAACTCGAGTAGCTAAGAACAGTTATGAGATTAAAGTAGCAGGACAGGCGAAAAGTGACCCTAAGGGGTTCTATCAGGTATATAAAACAAAGACAAGGGAATTAGTGGGGCCGTTAAGGTCAGGACAGGGTGAGGTCTTAAATACGGACGAAGATATGTGTAAAAGTCTAAATGATTATTTCTTAACCCTTTCACGTCACCATTGTCATTCACTTTTTGTTGTCCTGCGTAAACCCATTGTCACCCGAAATGTCACGCGCGGGAAAAAAGTTGTACTTCCACCGCGTCTAGAAACTAAACTATCAAAGGTATCGAGTTCAATTATGTTTAGTTTTTAAGCTAAGATCATTTCCAATATCATACAATGTTCAAAAAATACACTAGCGTGAAAATGACTTACAAAACCTCGAGTTAGAAGTGAAAAAAAAAAAAAAATAACACCTTGCGGCAAAAAATAATATGCCAAAAATCAACTCATCATCATAGAAGATTTTTCTACATTCCATGACATAGCTGAATAAATTTCCTTTCCAATAAAGTATATATTGTAATTCGCTAAAAAATAAAGCCATACAACAAAGTGAAAGATAGCGTAAAGGTTTTTTTTTAATAAATATATTGTATAATAAAATACAATATTATACAATATTATATTATACAAAATATATTTCAATATAATATATTGTAATTCGCTCCAACGGTCAAGTGAATCTCACGTCAACTGCGTGCTTTTTAAGATTTTTAATATATATTTTAAAATATTATTTTTGGATGACGCTCAAAGACGTCATTTGTACGTATGGCCTACACGTACCGGATGACGCTCAAAGACGTCATTTGTACGTGAAAGGGTTGTGTTTTTACTGAGGAGGATACACAGAAAATACCTGAAAGTGAACAGATGTTCAAAGGAAGCGATTTGGAGAAACTCAAAGATATTGTGATAACTAGGGAAATGGTGGAAGAGGGTATAGATAAAATGAAGAATTTTAAATCACCAGGACCAGATGAAGTGTATCCCAGGGTATTAAAGAAATGCAAGGAGGTTGTTAGTGAGTCGTTAGTGCACATTTTTAGGAAATCGGTTGAGATAGGCGATGTGCCATTATTGTGGAGGAAAGGAAATGTTGTTCACATATTTAAGAAGGGAGACAAGAGTACTAAAGTCAAATTATCGACCCGTAAGTCTAACATCAGTGGTAGGTAAATTATTGGAATCTATTATTGCAAAAAACATTAGATAGCACTTAGATAAACATAGTTTGATCAATGATTCACAACATGGATTCACCAAGGGTAGGTCATGCCTCACCAATTTATTGAGTTTTTATAGGAAAGTTTATGAGACGGCAGATAATGATAAGGATTATGATATAATATATCTGGACTTTAGTAAGGCATTTGACAAAGTACCACACGAGAGACTCTTAAATAAGGTTAAGGCTCATGGAATAGATGGGAAGGTTCTTCTTTGGATCAGAGCTTGGCTAAGTAATAGGCAACAAAGGGTTACAATTAATGGTTCTAAATCTGAATGGGGGCAGGTAACGAGTGGAGTTCCACAAGGGTCTGTTTTGGGTCCATTACTATTTTTGATTTATATCAACGAATTGGATAGTGTGATATCAGTAAGTTTGCTGAAGATACTAAGGTAGGTAGGATTATTGGATCACAGTCTCATGTAAACATATTGCAGGGAGACTTAGATAAACTTAATGAGTGGGCAGTCAGATGGCAGATGGAATTTAATATTGATAAGTGCAGCATTATGAATGTTGGTAAAAAGAACCCTGGTAATAGATACACCATACGCAATGTATCGCTGAAAAGATCAGAAGGTGAAAAAGATCTTTGAGTGAGGGTGAGCCCAGACCTCCGACCTAGGAAACAATGTATTGAGGCTAGAAATAGAGCTAATAGAGTGTTAGGATTCATTACCAGAAGTGTTAAAAGTAGAAGTGCGGAAGTTATTCTAAAGCTTTATCTGGCTCTAGTCAGGCCTCACCTAGACTATGCGGTTCAGTTTTGGTCTCTATAATACAGGATGGATATAGCCTTGTTAGAAACAGTGCAGAGAAGGATGACCAAGATGATGCAACAGATGCGTAACTTTATTTATGAGAAGAGATTGAAGCTATTAAAGTTACACTCACTCGAGAGACGCAGAGTAAGGGGCGATCTGATCGAAGTTTTTAAGTGGATAAAGGGATTTAATAAAGGAGGTAGGAAAAGTTCTTACGGCTTTTAACCAGGGTAGAACAAGAAGTAATGGATTCAAGCTGGAAAAGCGTAATTTAGAAAGGAAATAGGGAAAAACTGGTTCACAAATAGGGTGGTGAATGAATGGAATGGACTCAGTAGACAGGTAGTTAATGCGGAGTCATTAGGGAGCTTTAAAGAGGGGCTGGATAGGTTCATGGATGGGGATGAAAGGTGGATGTAGGTAGTGTTAGGTGACAGGAACTACCACGTGTAGGCCTCGCGGCCTCTTGTAGCTTCCTTATTTTCTTATGTTCTATGTTCTTATGGTCACAGCTATAAATCTCCATGAACCAAGCTTTTGGATCAGAATGTAACTATTTCCTCCAATTACAGAATTGGGCACTGATGACCATGGTAGATTATTTATCAACAAGGATGAGATTTGTACCGAAGATTAAAATACCAAAGATAGTATCTTGCAATTGTCCTTTAGTCTACTTAAATGCTAAATATATATTTGCATATATGACTTACCAGTAAACATTGTTAATTAGTGCCTCTCTAATTTTCTGAATTTCAGCAACAGAATCTTAGGTTATTTCATCTAGCAGTTTTCTAATGACTATTTTTCATACTAAATTTTGTCATTTCACTTATAATTATATATATATATATATATATATATATATATATATATATATACATATATATATATATATATATATATATATATATATTATATATATATATATATATATATATATATATATATAATATATATATATATTAGGGTGGTCCATCAAAAATATTTTTCTACTTTTATTCCTCCACAAGGTTATTTTTTGTCCATTACCCATAGGTTACAAGCCTATGCAATTTCATGGCGATAAAACTTAATCTAGAGGTCGACCCATCATCTCGCTTTCTATCATAGGATTTAACCCGGAAAATACCACATACCCGAATTGGAGCACTTCCTGACATCACAGACGCAAATGGTGTTGATTTCTGAATTCTCCGGGGTTTGTTAACCCCATAGACACATTTTATCAACTAAAAACTGATATACAGCTGGCTGAATGCTGATTTTCATTATTTGGTTTTCATACCGTAAATTAGGGGTAGGCCATACTCTGGTTAGGGGACTTCTAATAGAGATAGAACAAAATGGTTAACATTTTTGAACTGAGAAGGGTCGATTTACACATAGAAATGCTTTCATCTTTCATTTATTTACTAAAACCTGCAAAATATGACAGAAAATTTCAATTTCTATATTTTCCTATAGAAAAACGATGTTTTTGGCAATATTTTGTGAATTGTCAATAAATCAGTGTCGATGAAACCACTTCTATGAGTAAATCGACCCTTCTGAGTTCAAAAATGCGAACCATTTTGCTTTATCTCTACTAGAAGTACCCTAACCAGGGTATGGCCTACCCCTAAAATTTACTGTGAAAACCAAATAATGAAATTCAGCATTCAGACAGCTGTATATCAGTTTTTAGTTGATAAAATGTGGTCTATGGGGTTACCAACCTCGGAGAATTCAGAAATCAACACCATTTGGGTCTGTGATGTCAGGAAGTGCTCCAATTCGGGTATGTGATATTTTCCGGGTTAAATCCTATGATAGAAAGCGAGATGATGGGTCGACCTCTAAATACCATTGTATCGCGATGAAATTTGCACACAAGGAGAGGAATGCAACACGAAAAAAAGCAGCGGTGTGGAGAAAGGACCAGTGCACTTTGAAATTTTACCCCCTCTTCTTGGACCACCCTAAAATATATATATATATATATATATATATATATATATATATATATATATATATATATATATATATATATATATATATATATATATATATATATATATATATATATATATATAACTAAAAACTGATATACAGCTAGCTGAATGCTGATTTTCATTATTTGGTTTTCATACCGTAAATTAGGGGTAGGCCATACTCTGGTTAGGGGACTTCTAATAGAGATAGAACAAAATGGTTTACATTTTTGAACTGAGAAGGGTCGATTTACACATAGAAATGCTTTCATCTTTCATTTATTTACTAAAACCTGCAAAATATGACAGAAAATTTCAATTTCTATATTTTCCTATAGAAAAACGATGTTTTTGGCAATATTTTGTGAATTGTCAATAAATCAGTGTCGATGAAACCACTTCTATGAGTAAATCGACCCTTCTGAGTTCAAAAATGCGAACCATTTTGCTTTATCTCTACTAGAAGTACCCTAACCAGGGTATGGCCTACCCCTAAAATTTACTGTGAAAACCAAATAATGAAATTCAGCATTCAGACAGCTGTATATCAGTTTTTAGTTGATAAAATGTGGTCTATGGGGTTACCAACCCCGGAGAATTCAGAAATCAACACCATTTGGGTCTGTGATGTCAGGAAGTGCTCCAATTCGGGTATGTGATATTTTCCGGGTTAAATCCTATGATAGAAAGCGAGATGATGGGTCGACCTCTAAATACCATTGTATCGTGATGAAATTTGCACACAAGGAGAGGAATGCAACACGAAAAAAAGCAGCGGTGTGGAGAAAGGACCAGTGCACTTTGAAATTTTACCCCCTCTTCTTGGACCACCCTAAAATATATATATATATATATATATATATATATATATATATATATATATATATATATATATATATATAGACGTATATATATATATATATATACAGTAGCGGACGTAAATATTGGCGTCATCGGTCTTATGCCTAACGCGCAGAACACATTCGATAATAATTATGAAGGATGGCTGCTTACTTTGAATTTTATACTTTGACGGCATTCCACTACACCTAACGTCTATTAAGCATAATCAAACAATTTATATCACCTTTTGCAGTAGTGTGGATAGAGGGACTTCTGCCAACATCATGAGCAGCGCTGCATTTTCACGTTATAAACAAAGGCAAACCGGTTCCCAGAGCAAACTACAGAAAAACTAAACATACTCTCATATTTGAATTTATTGGGCATTTGGCAACTCTGCAAGGGAAACTGGGGCAGTGCTCTGTGTTGTCAGTTGTCACTGAGCTCAAGGTCACGACACCCAGTGATCCATTACAGCCTGTGCAGGGAGGTGCCGCGGAGGAGTTGCCAGCCCGCGGCATTTTAAGACAACAGTGTTTTGCCTCTATCTTGCCTCTTCTGTGGACTATGGGGAGGTATAGACCAGTGACAAGTGATGACATTAGTGCTATTTCGTCACTCCACAAGGCAGGACACTCAGTGAAAGATATTGCTGAAAACACAGGCGTTAGTGTGAGAAGTGTCAGCCGTTGGGTGCAACAAATTTCAAACTCTGGTGACGACGATTTGCCGCGGAAAAAATTACCCCCTGGCAGGCCCCGTAAAACTCACCCAAGAACATTAAACATCATCAAGCGTGATGTTGATAAGTGTCCCAGTATTTCCGGTAGACAATTAAAGGAAAATAACCATGTACTGCTGGGTGAAGTGTCTGTCAGGACAGTGCGACGTCGAGTCCATGACGACCTTGGATTTAAACACTTTGTTGCGCGACCTAAACCTCTACTAAAAGAGGTTCATAAGGACAACAGACTTCAGTTCTGCTGCAAGTACCTCCCTTGGGATACTGAGAACTGGAAAGGAGTACTTTGGAGTGATGAGGCAAAATTTACAGTTACCAGCAGCAGGAAAAAGAGAGTTTATCGCCTCCCGGGCAGTGATCCGTACGCGCCAAAGTTCACACACAACACTGTAAGATTCCTAGATTCCTTAATGGTGTGGGGATGCTTCTCTTTCCATGGTGTTGGGAGACTTGTGGTGCTCCCCAAAAATGAGTCAATGAACCAATATAATTATTTGGAACTGCTGTGTGACAATCTGCCTGACTGCTTCGAGGTGTGCCAAGCCCACACATTCGAGCAGGATAATGCACCCTGCCACAAAGCAAAATCGGTGACAACCTGGCTTCATGACTGCTCTGTGGACTTCATTGAGGATTGGCCAGCCTATTCTCCAGACCTTAATCCCATTGAAAACTTGTGGTCCATTATCAAACGCAAGTTATGTGACCATGATACCTCCACGCTTCCCCGACTAGAAGCGGCACTCCTCAAATTGTGGACAGAAATCCCTCTGTCAACGTTACAAAACTTGATAGAGAGTGTCCCATCACGTTTGAAAGAGTGCATTAGACGTAAGGGGATGCCGACAAAGTATTAATATTAAGGTAAGTAATCACTGTTTATTGTACCATCATATATTTTTTACCGCGTTGGGCTACGGTCTGACGCCGCCAATATTTACGTCCGCTACTGTATATATATATATATATATATATATATATATATATATATATATATATATATATATATATATATATATATATATATATATATATATATATATATATATATACAGTACCCTCCCGAGTTTGGCGCTTCCTTTCTTCCGAAGGCATAGCGCTAAACTTGAGGATCGCGAAACTCGGGTATTGAAAACACTGTAAAAATGCTTATTTATTCCGGTGCGATGTGTAACGTATTTTACGGCTTATAAGACTCACTTTCTCCCATCAAAAATACCCCGAGCCCCTGTCCACCCAGCAGTGAATGGGTACCGGGTGTTAGCCGGGGGTTTCTGATCCGTCTCCCAGGGTGGTGGCTTCGGCCAAAACTAGAGGACAGGAGAGGAGGAAGAGGAGAGGAGAGGACCTACGAGCTTGAGCTTGAGTTGGGAGTCACCCAGCATATGCTGTCGGTGAGGCCTTTGGTCCGGCGTTCACCCACACATGTATTCTTTTGGGAGAGAAGCAAAAGGGGGAAGCAGAAATAGGTGTTTCATTTTCCACTCATTCCTCTCTCTGCATCACATTCATACGGGGTCCCCCCTCACTGAGGGGCCCCCTGCCTCTCATTCTCTCTCATGTGTGCTCCAAGAATTCTTTAACACTTTCAGCCACAAGACTGTCACTCCTACACTCAGCACACAACCCCAGCAGGTACTCCATCTGCCTATCCACACTCCTGTCTCTCATCTCTCGCCATTCTTCCACTCCGACCTCTCCTACCACTACCTCCAACATCTTTGTTCTAGCATACTCATACCGTTCACATTCCAGCATCAAGTACTCCACAGTTTCATCCACACCTGTCTCACACATCACACACGTCTTGCTAACACCATTCTTCCATCTATACATACGACTATTTATCTCTTTAGCGATACCTGATCTTGATCTTGATATTACCGTACGGTATAAAATCTTTCTCTGCACCGTCGAGTGGCCTAAGAACACCCACATGCTGCCCAATAACTCTACCTACGATTGCGAGTGCATCAGAGGACACAGGGGGGTGACATGAACCTCTTAATCACAAGCGTCAATATAAAAATCCTTCCTGCGCCACCACGGGCGAGGGCCAACCATCACAGCCCTCAGGTGAACCTCCAGAGCCTACCAACCCATCCCTGGAGGTCACTGCCTAACGGCGCTGTAGGCACACACACACACACACATAGGGGTACTCTGTAGTGTAGAAGTAGCACGATCAGCTCGCAACCGAGAAGTCCCGGGTTCGATCCCCGGGCGGAGCGGAGACAGATGGGCTGTTATATATATATATATATATATATATATATATATATATATATATATATATATATATATATATATATATATATATACAATAAACCCTTCATGCTCGCGGGTTTCAGGCTCGTGGATTTGATTACTCGCGGGTTTTCAACACTCCTTTTTTTTTTCTTTTCTTTTCTACTCCCTCCCAATTGCTTGCTCTCTACAGGGGCCTTATCCGCCCATGTATGGAGTATGTCTCACATGTTTGGGGAGGATCCACTCATACAGCTCTCCTAAACAGGGTTGAGTCAAAAGCTTTTCATCTCATCAACTCCTCTCCTCTGACTGACTGTCTTCAATCTTTAAATCACTGCCGCAATGTTGCTTCTCTTGCTCTCTTCTACCGTTATTTTCATGCTCACTGCTCTTCTGAACTTGCTAACTGCATGCCTCCCCCACTCCCGCGGCCTCGCTGCACAAGACTTTCTACTCATTCTCATCCCTATTCTGTCCATCTTTCTAATGCAAGAGTTAATCAGTATCTTTACTCTTTCATCCCTTTCACTGGTAAACTCTGGAACTCTCTTCCTGTTTCTATTTTTCCACTTTCCTATGGCTTAAATCTTTTCAAAAGAAGAGTAACAAGACACCTCCCCAACTAAATTGGCCTACCCCTGTTTTTATTTTATTCTCTTACTGTCTTCTTTATAGGGACTGGCGACTAAGCGGGCTTTGTGTTACCCATTTTTGTTGTGCCCTTGGCCAGTTCCATGTGATGGGAAAAAAAAAAAAAAAAAAAAAAAAAAAAAAAAAAAAAAACTGGGTAAATGAATGAATAATGTCATGCTCGCGGATTTACGATACTCGCGGGTGTCTCTGTTCCCTATCCCCCGCGAGCATGAAGGGTTTATTGTATATATATATATATATATATATATATATATATATATATATATATATATATATATATATATATATATATATATATATATATACTATAAATTTTAATTAAAATAATATAAATTTGCTTACCGATGAAGGTTATGAGTGCCAGACTGCATAGAATTCTTGGTGGGCATCTTGATCAGCACATGGCGGGTTTTGCGCTGTTCCTCAGGCATCCCACTGATGGCTGCGATGTCACTCTGTGTAGTGGAACAAGGCAGGTAAAAATAATGCAATCATAAAACAAATTAACATTGTCAGTAAATCAGTTAGTTAGTTAGAGAGAGAGAGAGAGAGAGAGAGAGAGGAGAGAGAGAGAGAGAGAGAGAGAGGGAGAGAGAGAGAGAGAGAGAGAGAGAGAGAGAGAGAGAGAGAGAGAGAGAGAGAGAGAGAGAGAGAGAGAGAGAGAGAGCGAGAGAGAGAGAGAGAGAGAGAGAGAGAGAGAGAGAGAGAGAGAGAGAGAGAGAGAGAGATAAGATAAGATAAGATTTTCATCCTATCTAGACACTTTGCAAGTACCAACTACAAGGTTATTGACTATACAAAGCGCCGCCACGTCAGCACGAACTAGGCGGACTCGAACCGCTGACCGAATGCACAGGGACGCTGCACATTGCGAGCTCACGTCTCTACCAACCTTGCCACCCTGACGGGCAGAGAGAGAGAGAGAGAGAGAGAGAGAGAGAGAGAGAGAGAGAGAGAGAGAGAGAGAGAGACTGGAGAATAATATGAAATGAATGGATAACACTGGTCGACAAAAAAAAAATCGAAGATATGGTTCTGGACTAAATGAAGCTGATTATAGGTAAATCGACCCTACTGAACTTGAATCTGATGTTCAATTAACTCTATCACGTCGAGTTTTTGAGAACCAGACGCAATTCATGAAAAAATATGGGTAAAATCAGCAGAAATAGGTTTCACCAATGTTTTCATTTTAAACTCTTAATCTTTTCTTTTATCAAGCCTATTTAGGGCAGTGCAGTGTTTTTGAGTCAGTGTGGTTTGTGCAGTGAGCAGGGGAGGGTGTGCGCGCTGCATATTGGCGAGGGGTTAGCAGGCTGTGTAGTACATTTTTACCTACTGATCGTACAGCTATTGACATATGTTTAAACATTTTCTTTTTCTTTGCAGATATGATGTGTTTGATTTAGTGGAGTCCTAATTTTAGTTGGTTTACGGTATATAGTACCTTGTACCGGGCTGTGATGGAGCGCCGTAACTGTGTGAATGCATCGGACAGTTTTTGTTACATATGTGGAATTTTTACCCCTGACAGTCTGAAGAAACCTCTTACAAAGAATGTTAAAGCAGCTTATCTGCATTACTTCAAGTGCCGTATAGGTGATCAAGATAAGAAGTGGGCCCCTCACGTAGCATGCAACCCCTGTGTGAACCACTTGAATGAATGGATGCGTGGCAAACGGCCATCAGGCATGGCATTCGGCATCCCAATGGTTTGGCGTGAACGAAAGGATCACAGTACTGACTGCTACTTCTGCCTCACTAACATCAAAGGATATTCAGTAAAAACGCAAGCTAAAATCAGGTATCCTGACGTACCTTCTGCCATCAGGCCTGTGCCACATGGTCCTGATCTCCCAGTTCCAAATGTTCCAATTGCAAGTGCTATAAGTGAATCAGATTCGAACGAGGAGGATAATCCCATGGATACAGACTTTCAAGAAATGGCAGACAACAGAGAGCCCAAATTCATCAGTCAGGAAATGCTACATGACCTTGCTAGGGACCTAGATCTACCCAAGGAGAAAAGTGAAGTCCTTGGATCTCGTCTCAAGGAATGGAATTTGCTACAAGGAGTTCTCATCACCACGTTTCGTCGTAGACATAAAGAACTTTCAAGCTTCTTCAAGATGGAACACAAGCTCTGTTACTGCTTTGATGTTGACACACTCATGGAACAACTTTGTGAGTCTCACACTTATGATAAGAGTGAGTGGCGTCTGTTCATAGATGCAAGAAAAAACACGCTATAGGCCGTTCTTCTGCATAAAGGAAATAAGCTTCCGAGTGTTCCAATTGCGCATGGCCATGAAATGAGTGAAACTTATGAAATTATGAAGACTTTGTTATCTGCTGTTAAATATGAAGAACATCAGTGGAATCTGTGTGGGGACCTGAAGGTAATCTCCTTGCTTCTAGGACTCCAGTTAGGTTACACTAAGCACATGTGTTTTCTTTGTTTGTGGGACTCTAGAGCGGACAGCAAACATTACAAACAAAAGGAATGGCCAGCACGACCGAAAGACTCACCTGGCAGGTTCAACTGTATGTACAAACCTCTTGTTGACAGTGAAAAAGGTGTATATATAAAGTCAAAATTTACTGTGATTTGGCATATTTTCGGATATTTCCAAGATGTGGCACATTTTCAGATATATTTGGAACATAATTTAAGTATATTTTTTGCCAGATATGTACATTAGGTCCTAATAAAGCTGCAGGCACCACCAGAATTTAATTAAGAGTAATATATATTAACGTAGGGGGATTGTTTCGATTAATTATATAATTATATATACGTATATAATTATAATAGCTATTAACATTTAAAATGCCGATATTCAAAAAAATATACGTGCTAGAGAAAAAGCAATGCCATTTTTGAAATCAGCAGCGAAAATGCTTTCCAACCCACACACAATGAACTCAGAACCATTTTTGGTGTCGACCAGTGTCCAGGACAATCCATATCCAGGGTAAAGGAATCAACAATACGTATGCTACATCCTTCTCCAGTGAAGTGACTAAATCAATAAATATTCAATCAAGTAGGTCTCACGGCCTCTTGTAGCTTCCTTATTTTCTTATGTAAATATTAATAGCATGCATCTGAAATACAAAAAGGTGGAATTGGCTTCTGGCAGCGGTAGATACTGATCTATCAATCCCCTAACCACTAATGGACTAGTTGACGGTCAATTCTTATATTTCATTTTGAGTAAAGACTTTATTTGGCAGATAAGCTGAATTATCCAATGATATAGTTCCTTTGACATACCAAAGCAGAAATTTTCAGATAAAAGTCTTCGACTTGCACAAAAATAGGTTGATATCAGCTCTAGCCTCGAGTGGCTATGGCAAGCCTGTAGCCCTGCTGTCAACAAGAAGGCTGATTCCCAGCTGAGTTGTGTGATTGTGGTTTTGCTGATCAGCCAAGCTTTGCTTCATCATGGCCAAGTCAGCAAGTAACCACCATTGGTGCTTTGTTCCAGTGTAAGAACACAAGTACAATCACATGAAAAAACTAGAGGGGGGGGGAGGCACTCAGTAGAGCGCATACCTCTTCTGCCCGAATATTTCATCAATTGGTTGCCATGGCAACAGTTGTGATTCGATTTCATCCAAAAGTAAATCAGTTCTTCCTTATACCAAATAGACTTGGTATACCAAGTTTGGTCCAAATCTATTCGTAACTTTTTGAGAAATCCTGTACACTAACAAACAAACAAACAAACAACAAACAAACAAACAGATCGGGGTGAAAACATAACCTCCCTCCAACTTCGTTGGTGGAGGTAAATATAGGATTTATCACATACATGGTTTTTTTTGCCTAAAGCGCCTGTAGGCAGTATGACCTCCACGGCTCGGATGGTAGGCCCTGGAGGTTCACTTGAGGGCTGTGATGGTTGGCCCTCACCTGTGGCAGCACAGGCAGGATTTTGGTATAATTTCGGTATTGGGCACCAAAATACAAAAAAAAATAACCTATATCATGTATATCTTTTCATCCTGCGTACTTTCAATCCCAATTTCCCATTGCGCAACTGAGTAATGATAGCGATACATATGCTACTGAAAATTTACTGTTACTCAGCCAGAAGTGGTTAAGTTAGATTAAATCAGATTAGATTAGGTTAGGTTAGATGTGGCGGCCTGGGAGGAGCGGAGCAGGCACCCCCCACACCTGTAAACAAACATTGATTTATGTCTAAAAAGAGTGCCAGATTCATTTTAAACGCATCATAACTTTTCATGAAAGCTAAGTTTTGGCCTCAAAATCAGTGGTGCCCAATTACAAAAATTGACCAATTTTTATAGTGATTAGAGCAGCGTTTCTCAACCTTTTTACCTTTGTAGAACCCTTGCAATAATTTTCATATCTCAGGGAACCTCTACATAAAAATTCTTACAAATCATTATTAATATCTTTCTTCTCTTTTATAAACTTGAAGTTCATAAGGAAAATAATACATTTTTTTCTTCTGATAACTGGTTTAAGCAATAAATAAGTTACGTTTTTCTTAAGCTTATTCACAATGAAAAAAAAAAAAAAAATACATTACTGAAATCAAACTATTTGTTCAAGAGACCTCATACTGAGGTTTTCATTCACACACAAAAAAAATAACCATATCTATAAACAAAAACAAAAAAAACATTAATAACCAATATCATAACACAAACAAAACAAAAACAGATAATAACATTTTACAATAACTTAATCGTTTATTGATAATGTTGAAAAGGCATAAGATAAATAAAGGCAAAATGTCATATGGGTGAAGGAAACGTTATTTTTGAAGCCAATTTAGATGATGAATTTTGCTTCTCTAATGTGAAACCTGTGGTTGTCTTTTGATACACAGATACTTAATTCGTCACGTACACTCGTACAGCTACTGTCCACTGACCGTGACCACTAAAGGCGGTTTCACACTGGCGCCGTATAGACGTCGCTAAATATATTCCCTATGATATTATGCTTTCAAATGATATACCATGTTGAAGACTTTATTATAATACCCAAGAATTTTCCAAAAATATACCGTACGTGTATAGTAAAATTACGTATATGAAATTAAACACAAAAATTACTAAAAAATGCATTTCCATGTGATTAGTCTATTTGCAGACTACTCATTAGCCTACTGTTGACGGACATTGTTTTTCTCTTAAGTCTATCAATAGTGGTGTTCCTCAGGGTTCTGTCCTATCACCCACTCTCTTTCTATTATTCATTAATGATCTTGTAAGTCTAACTCAAAGCCCTACGCTGATGATTCTACCCTGCATTTTTCAACGTCGTCCAACTCAACAGGAACTAAGTGATTCACAGAGAGATGCCACCGAGCGCCTAACTTCTGATCTTTCTATAATTTCTGATTGGGGCAAAGCAAACCTTGTTGTGTTCAATGCCTCAAAAACCAAATTTCTTCACCTATCTACTCGACAAAACCTACCAGATAACAATCCCATCTTTTTCAATGAGACTCAACTATCTCATTCTACTGTTACAATGAACCTTCTTGGACTGTTCTTTACAAAAAATTTGAACTGGAAATCTCACATATCTTATCTTGCTAAAACAGCTTCTAAGAAGTTATGTGTCCAGTGGCGTCTGCTTCCATTTTTTTCTCCCTCCCAGTTGCTCTGCTCTGTACTGTGTAGGGGTCTTATCCACCCACGTATGGAGTATGTCTCACATATTTTAGGGGGATCCACTCATACAGCTCTCCTAAACAGGATTAAGTCAAAAGCTTTTCGTCTCATGAACTCCCCACTTCTGACTGATTGAATTCAATCTTTAACTCACCGTCGCAATGTTGCTTCTCTTGCTATCTTCTACCATCATTTTCATGCTCACTGTTCTTCTGAACTTGCTAACTGCATGCCTCCCCTCCTCCCGCAGCCTCGCTGCACAAGACTTTCTACTCACTCATCCCTATTCTGTCCATCTTCCTAATGCAAGAGTTAATCAGTATCTTTACTCTTTCATCCATTTCACTGGTAAACTCTGGAACTCTCTTCCTGTTTATATTTTTCCACCTTCCTACGATTTAAATCTTTTCAAGAGAAGAGTAACAAGACACCTCCCGAACTAAATTGGCCCCATCAATAAAAAAAAGAAGACACTTTTTCTTAAAAAAAAAGAAAAGAAAAAAGAAAAAACATGTTTTTCAAGCTAAAAATAAACTGTAGCAAACACAACAAACACACAGCGTCTATATTACCTACACTGTACTACCTATTCTGTAGAAAAACCATTCTGAAAGAGAAAATAGCAAACAAAATAACATAACTGCACATTAATTAAACATAAAACATAAATGATGTCATCAAGCTCATCATCAGTCACCAGCCAATGACAAACAGTTTTTAAAACTTCTCGACCAATCACAAGTCAGCGAGACATATTTCCGGGCAAGAATGGCATGCCAGACTGCCTCTCCGCCTTCTGTTCCCGTCATCTCAAACTAATTCTCGTTTTATTTGGAATGCTTGCGTTTTAAGGAGTTTTAATGTATCAGATAGTAAGATATATAAGTAAGGAGCCTGTGTTGCTAGTGTTTTGGTGGTAGAAGGTGTGTATGTGGGTTAAAATAGTGAATATTTGTGTTATGGGGCGGTGGGGCCGCGGCAAGAATTTCTCCGTCACTCCCTGCCCCAGCAGTCACCTCATCATAACATCTTTAAATAGCCCTTATTTAAGGTGACACACGGTGCTACATTGATTTACATAATGACACGTGTATATAACATCTCACCTTAAGCACTAAGTTGTATAATAACGAGTGATATGACGTTTAAGCCTGCCCAAACCTACCGTGGCGGAGGAGGTGGCGGCTCTAGCGGCCAGCCGCCACTCAAAACTTTTGAGTAAAATCCCGCCGTCATCCGCCTCACCTGTGCCTTCCTGAAGAAGACAAGTCAGCTCCCACGCCTGTGATAGCACCATAGGATATCACCAGGGATCATAGGATTCCTCAAGGGGTTTTCGCTCCCCTACTAAATATTACCAAAGACATCTATCTCCCTTGGTCTAGTGGTGTTGATATCCACCTCACGGGCTTCATGGGCTGGCTCATGCTGCTGCTGCTGCTGCCAAAGGCCGCGCTGCCAAAGGCCGCGCTGCCAAAGGCCGCGCTGCCAAAGGCCGCGCTGCCAAAGGCCGCGCTGCCAAAGGCCGCGCTGCCAAACGTGGATGAGTCCCTTGCTTGTATTTCATCACTTTTCTCATATATATGAATGATATCCATCCAAATGCAATCATATGTCTACATTCACCTAGAGAAATGATATTTCATAGCATACCAAACAATAATAAGCGAGCCTGGAGACTTCCTACCTCTGCTAATACCAGTCTCGAGCAGTCGTTGGCCAGTCTGCACGTTATTTTCAGATTGATTATCGTACAACCTTAGGTAAAATCATATAGTCAGTAAATGTTTATAATTTTAGTAAATAACTTGTAATTTACTTTAGTAAATAACTTGGTAATTTTACTCACCCCAGTTTGAATGTCGTAACATTGGATTTTCGATCTCGTATATTGAAAATAGACCCTAATTTACACATCTCGTATCATCGGATTATCGTATATCGAATGCTCGTATAACGGGACCTCCCTGTGTATATATATATGTGTATATATATATATATATATATATATATATATATATATATATATATATATATATATATATATATATATATATATATTATATATGTATATATATATATATATATATATATATATATATATAATATATATATATACAGTAAAAGCCTTATAGCTCGGCATTGTATAACTCGGACTTTGATAGAACTCGGCATGGCAAAGACAAGTTTTTTTTATTTTTTTTTATTTTTTATTTTTTTATGGTAGGCCCTGGTGGCTCACTTGAGGGCTGTGATGGTTGGTCCTTGCCCGTGGTGGCGCAGGCAGGATTCTTATAGTGACGCCTGTGATTAGAGGCTCATGCCGCCCCCTGTGTCCTCCCATGCACTTGCAGTCGAAGATAGAGTTAATGGACAGGGCATAGTGTTGCAGTAATTAAGTGCTCAAGTGATGTAAAATTAAGTTGTACAGGTACAGTACTGTATACAATACAGTACAGAGTTGTGATTATAAAGTGATTAAAGTGATACCAGTGCTAAAATGCGACACCCCCTAACATCTTCTACATGTTACAACAAGGCTCCCCTCTCCTTGAATTACATGCCTGCTGCTACCCGTTCACTGGTAAGTGTAGTTTTTATGCTTTTACAGTAACGTATTTTTTTTTTTTTTTTTTTTTTTTAACCCATATCAGAGGAGGACATTGCATAACTCGGCACATTGAATAACTTGGCAAGGGTCAGAGCCCCTATCGTGCCGAGTTATAAGGCTTTTACTGTATATATATATATATATATATATATATATATATATACAGTAAACCCTCGCGTATTCGGACAGTCATTATTCAGATTCCGACATTATTCGGACCTTTTTTTTTCTTTTTTTTTACAATACGGTAGGGCAGCAAGAATTTATGTGAAAGCCCTGATTATCATAATTGCATTATTTCATTATTGCATCCCTAAATGTTATTTATGTCAAAAAAATTGAATTATGAACGTAGAGGTCAAAGTAGTTGGCGTAGTTCCATCGTCGCCATGGATAAACACATGCGCACAACAAGATCATAATATTCCCCCCTAAAATTACCACAGAAAATGTACATAAACACAAACAGGCCAGTCTTGAAAATATTTTACTCGCCAACTGTTGAAAGTCTAACGCACTTGTCTCGTCCTGGACGCAAGAAAAAAGTTTCAAAGAAAACTTTGAATATTATCAAAAGACAGCTAGTGAAATCTCCTACCAAAATAGCAAGATAATTAAAGTCAATGAACCCACAGTTACTGGGTACAGTGTGTGTAAGGAGCGTGTCTCGTTACATCCGTAAAGTCTTGCGATTTCTTAACCCACCGCTCAACCTTTCGTTGAGTAACCCAGTCTCCCTCACAATTTCTTTTGAACTAAAACCGATCTTATATAAGCTGTGAATACGGGTGATCTGGTCTGCAGTCAACTGTGGCTCAGGCCCCTTATCCAACTGAGCGAAACCACTTTCCCGAAATGTTTTGGTGACGTTTTGGGAAATCAAGCCGGGACTGACGATAAGATGCAATATGTCCTGGTCACTGACCATTGATTACTAATGATTTGAAAAACTGCAAGCAGGAAGTCAAGGCCGTGAGTGAGTTCCCAGACATCTTTTTTTTTCAATCATTCCCCATAGGAAGCGCCAGGAGGGAATTAAAAGAAATTTGTCAAGGAGCGTGACGAATGCAAGACACCGCCAACTTCTCTGTCTTCCACTGTATTAGCTACAGATATTTTGAATTTTTTGCCCGAATTTCTCAGATTTATGTAAATTTTGCAACACTGCTTTTTAGTCGCGCACCTGTTTTCTTATGGTAAACACCTCATTACCCGGTCTGTGTTCGGACAATGGCGAAAGAGTTTGTGGCTTTTGGGGCTGTTCCTGGCCTCCTGGAGGTGCTGTTGTTCCTCTGCTTTATCCTGGCTGTATTCCTGATGGCTCCCCCACCTGTGAAGCGATCGAAAAAGGTATTGTCTCTGGAGGTGACGCGGGAAATTCTTCAAAGGATTGACGAAGGTTGGTCTAGTTCTACATAAGAACATAAGAAAATAAGGAAGCTACAAGAGGCCGCGAGGCCTACACGTGGTAGTTCCTGTCACCGAACACTACCTACATCCACCTTCCATCCCCATCCATGAACCTATCCAGCCCCTCTTTAAAGTTCCCCAATGACTCCGCACTAACTATCTGTCTACTGAGTCCATTCCACTCATTCACCACCCTATTTGTGAATCAGTTTTTCCCTATTTCCTTTCTAAATCTATGCCCTTCCAGCTTGAATCCATTACTTCTTGTTCTACCCTGGTTAAAAGCCGTAAGAACTTTTCCTACCTCTCCTTTATTAAATCCCTTTATCCACTTAAAAACTTCCATCAGATCGCCCCTTACTCTGCGTCTCTCGAGTAAGTGTATATTTAATAACTTCAATCTCTTCTCATAACTTAAGTTACGCATCCCTTGTATCATTTTGGTCATCCTTCTCTGTACTGATTCTAATAAGGCTATATCCATCCTGTAATATGGAGACAAAAACTGAACCGCATAGTCTAGGCGAGGTCTGACTAGAGCCAGATAAAGCTTTAGAATAACTTCCGCACTTCTACTTTTAACACTTCTGGTAATGAATCCTAACACTCTATTAGCTCTATTTCTAGCTTCAATACATTGTTTCCTAGGTCGGAGGCCCGACTAACTAACGACTCACTAACAACCTCTTTGCATTCTTTTAATACTCTGGGATACACTTCATCTGGTCCTGGCAATTTAAAATTCTTCATTTTTTCTATACCCTCTTCCACCATTTCCCTAGTTATCACAATATTTTTTTAGTTTCTCCTCATCGCTTCCTTTGAACATCTGTTCACTTTCAGGTATTGCCTGTGTATCCTCCTCAGTAAAAACACTTAAGAAATAATCATTTAGATTTTTACACATATCCTCATCCGTATTTAAGACTTCACCCTGTCCTGACCTTAACGGCCCCACTAATTCCCTTGTCTTGGTTTTATATACCTGATAAAACCCCTTTGGGTCGCTTTTCGCCTGTCCTGCTACTTTAATCTCATAATTGTTCTTAGCTACTCTTCTTAATCTCTTGACTGTCCTCGCCATCACGTTATACTGTTCTTTGCTCTCCAGTCCAGCCTTGAACCTTAAATACATGTTTCTTTTTACTCCAATGTTGTGTTTTAAACTAGTGGTCATTCATTTCGGGTCACTCTTTCTAGACCTTATTTCCCTATAAGGAATAATTTTTTTCTGTCCGTCAATTAAATTCCTTACAAATAAGGTATAATCCCCCCCCCCCCCCCTGCTCCGACCTCACTTTCAGCTTTAACCGTGCTGGCCTTGAAACATTCCTTTATCTTACTCTAGCTAATCTCCACCAGGTGTCTTCCTAATCCTTCATAATTGGCCTTTCCAGCTGTCACCTCCCTGTCCTTGACCACCTTACCGTGGGAAAATTTCTTCCCCTCCATCCCACACCTCTTATTAATCAACTCCAGGTGTCTTCTTAATCCTGCATAATTGGCCTTTCTGAAATTAGGTATTCTTTGCTTATTGACACTTAATTTTCCAACTTCCCATTTTAAGCTAAATCTGATTTCATAATCAATCATTGGGGGCATACGCCGGGGGGCGCGTCGCCTCACCCACCCTACGACGCCACTCCCGGGGGTCACCACGCGCGAGTTCCCATGCAGACTCCTTTCCCATACCAAGCAGCTCTCGACAAGAAACATTAACTTGCCCCAGCCACGAGCCTTGTGAGCGCGCCCCCTTGGCCTCCTCCACGCCGGATTGTCTCTTACAGATACAACCCGATGGGAAGGATCGGTTTCAGGGTAGCGTGCCACATGCCCATATAGCCGAAGTTGGCGCTGACGGACTATGCAGGTAATAGGCCTCGATTCAGTCTCACGGTGCAATCGCTGATTTGACACGTAATCATCCCAGCGATACCCCATGATTCTGCGAAGACACTTATTACCAAAGGCATTGATTCGTCTCTTCAAGTCACTATTTAGTGTCCATGTCTCACAACCATAGAGTAAGACAGGGATCACAAGCGACTTGAAGATCCAGATCTTTGTCCTCCTGCACAGGTACCGACAACGCCAAATACTCCCGCTGAGCGAGTCCATAACACCGTGGGCTATGCCAATCCGCCGTAAGACTTCTTGACGTGACCCGCCGTCGTTATGGACTGCGCTACCAAGGTATGTAAAACTTTCCAAGATCTCAATGTCCTCGCCACACGCATGAACAGACTGTACTGCTTCCTCTAGTAAGTCTCCAAATACCTGGACCTTGGTCTTGAGCCAGGAGACCTCAAGTCCCAAAGCTTTGCCTCCTCGTGCAGCGCCTCGAGAAGCCATCACCAGGACCTCCAGCGACTCAGCAAAGATTACTGCATCATCGGCAAAAACAAGATCAGTGATCTTGGTGTTGCCGACGGATGCTCCACAATCACTTTGATCTACAACCTTGTCCAATACCTAGTCCATACAAGCATTGAAAAGTGATGGGGCAAGGACGCACCCTTGCCTCACTCCTGTATTCACAGGAAAGAAGCTGGATACACCTGCCCCACACTTCACAGCACTCTCAGTCCCAGAATACAGACCAGTTATCAAACCAATAGTCCTTGCAGGAATCCCTCGAAGTCGCAGAAGATCCCAGAGTGACTCACGATGCACTGAGTCAAACGCCTTCTTGAGATCAACATAGGCTGCAAGCATCCCCTGTCGAAACTCACGTCGGCGTTCCACCAGGACACGAAGCGCTAGGATACGGTCCGTTGTTGACTTACCAGGCGTGAACCCAGACTGCTGAGGTCTCTGATGCTTCACCAGAATGACTGCGAATTCGTGTCAGCAATAGATGGGCAAGCACCTTGCCTGGTACGTTGAGCAGTGTAATCAGAAATCAGATTTCATAATGGTCGCTATTATCTAACTTTCCACCGACCTCCACATCTGTAACTAAATCTTCTCTGTTTGTCAGTAATAAATCTAGAATATTATCTCCTCTAGTAGGCTCCTTGATTGCTTGGCTTAGGAAGTTATCCTGGATCATATTTAACAATAGTAAATAGTAAATAGTAAATAGTATATAGTAAAGGCCTGTTTCGTCAGCATTGTAGATGTAGAACATACATAACATAAAAGATTTTCTTTCTTAATCAAATCCTTAAATGTCTGCCTAAATTCCTCTGCATGCTCTTCCGAGGTATCCAAACTTTCACCACAAGACTTACGCTTGGTAAGACCATGACGAAGTTTGAAACGATAAAGCCAACCATCAGATGCCTTGAAATTTGGCAGACCTATCTCTCCAGCAAATTTCTCAGCAACCATCTTCATCTCCGAACAACGAACCATCACACCCCTAGTACGATGTTACAAGAACCACTGCTTAACACATCGATCTAATTCTACTGACAATGGTTTAGCCATTTCTAGGATCATGGCACACTATGATCTTCCTAAGTCTACCCTTTCTGATATTAAGAGATCTAAAGATAAGCTCTTGGGTTATTCTGCTGAGTTTTCTTTTGCTTCTAAGACTGGAAGAAAAGGCGTAAGGAAAGTTATACCGCATATTGAGAAAGTTATATCCCCAAAATACTGACCATCGAAGACCACTGGTTGCTACAAATTAGAAATTAAGTTGTCAATGACTTTACTGCTCTGCTTACAAACCAAGATTCAGTTGCTTTCCCTCGTAACGACTACCGTGAGTGCGTGGAGAATACGCTAATCATCTTGGGTGAAGCTCTCCCACGTGGTATCCACTTTCTTAAGCCAGGTGCCATGCATCAAGCCCGCTGGATGGCGAATAACATCTATGCTGGAAAGATGTACATGTTCTCCACGGCGATGCTGTATGATGAACGCATGGTAGCAAAATTGATGCGCATGAACAGGTTTCTGGCGCTTTTCTACACTGCAGCATGGATGAAAGCCAGCAATGGTGCGGATGCTCCAATTAATGATCTTCAGCAACTGCTCATCCACGATATGATGGATTATCGCGAAGTTGACAAGGCAGTTGCAGACACTGTGATTGATAAACTTGGTCACCACGTACCTCTCAGAGGAAGTCGTTCCGTTTGCAATGTTCAGCAAGAATGCGAAGATGACCAACAGCATGAAACAACAAATGGCTGCTCGGCTGTTGCAGACACCAGAACCAGACAACTTCCGCCTCGGCAAGCCTCTCTTCCGAAAAGTTGCTCGTGACACAACTTTGAAGGATTTGATAGGACCCGAATCCCACTCAGTGTTCCGCATTCTGGATGTAAAAAAGGATTGGCTTGCTAAACCAGTCAAGCAATGGACATCAGATCCTGCATTTCTCGATGCTGAACAATTTGTTCGTACGGTGAAAGTTGTCAATGATGCAGCTGAGCAAGTTAATCTCGGACTTTGCCACAATACTTACCAATGATCCACAGCAAAGATCGTGGCTGTTGCAGGGTGTTGAACAACACAGGAAGCAGTACCCCAGCTTTGACAAGAAAACACATGCCATGAAGTTGTGAAGCATCCATTGGACAGCTGCAATTCCGCAGAGCCGGTGTCACGTTATTGACATATTTCTGACAAAATATGTGACTAATATGGATATTAGACATAATATGGACAGAATAATGGGAAAAACTTCACTAAGCAAGGTTTTCAAAGAAATTATATTTTATGGACAATCCTAAAATTTATTCGTGACAAGTCTTCCTACCGTTGGCGTCACGCGCGCTGCCTTAGACCAGGGTTGCCAGGTGGCCAATTTTTCGCCCAAATTCGTGAAATTTAGCCGTGAACAGTTTTGTTTGGCTGTATAAAAAGGGAACTTTACTAATTTGAAGGCTTTGTGCTTGTGGACCATGCATGCTCCTGAGTAAGGAAATTAAATTTCAATGATTTTTAGTCTTTTTTTAGTTTCCAATAAAGTTTGTATCCCATTTGTTTGTCTTTACAGGAGCATTCTTCCCTTACCGTATTTTACGGCTTATAAGACGCACTTTTTCCCCTAAAATATACCCTGAAAAATAATCATGCGTCTTCCAAGATGAATGTTGTAGTACAGTCAAACCTCGATATAACGGACCTTGATGTAACGGACTTTGGATGTAACGGACTCCATTTGCGTGACAATTTATTTATTTATTATTATTATTTTTTTTTTTGCATATCAGACCGCTTATTGCCGCTCGAATTGTCAACTCAACATACAGTAAAAGCCTTATAACTCGGCACTGTATAACTCGGAATTTGATATAACTCGGCATGGCAAAGACAAGTTTTTTTTTTTTTTTTTTACACCTATGCCTATAGCAGTGTAGGCAGTGAGCTCCATGGGTGGGATGGTAGGCCCTGGAGGCTCACTCGAGGGGTGTGATGGTTGGCCCTCGCCCGTGGTGGTGGCGCAGGCAGGATTCTTATAGTGACGCCTGTGATTAGAGACTCATGCCGCCCCCCTGTGTCCTCCCATGCACTCACAGTCGAAGGTAGAGTTAATGGACAGGGCATAGTGTTGCAGTAATTAAGTGCTCAAGTGATGTAAAATTAGGTTGTACAGGTACAGTACACTTGATACAATATAGTACAGAGTTGTGATTATAAAGTGATTAAAGTGATACCAGTGTTAAAATGGGACTGAGTCCCCCTAACATCTTCTACATGTTACAACAAGGCTCCCCTCTCCTTGGATTACATGCCTGCTGCTACCCGTTCATTGATAAGTGTAGTTTTTATGCTTTTACAGTACTGTATTATTATTATTATTTTTTTTTTTTATACCCATATCAGAGGAGGACATTGCATAACTCGGCACATTGAATAACTCGGCAAGGGCCAGAGCCCCTATCGTGCCGAGTTATAAGGCTTTTACTGTAATTGTATTATTTTCTCATTTTACTTTGCAATGCTTGGGTTTTAAGGAGTTTTGATGTATCACATATTAAGATATATAAAGAAGGAGCCTGTGTTGCTAGTGATTTAGTGGTAGAAGGTGTGTATTGTTTAAAATAGTGACTATTAGTGTTATGGCGTGGCCGTTGCTACGTCTCCCTGTCACCTCAACACCCTAAATCACCCTTATCTAAGGTGACATGCAGTGCTACACTGACCTAAATAGTGACAAGTGCATAGAACTGCACTTCACAACCATATACAGTCAGCGCCAAACGACTTTAGAACTGCATGTAAACACGAGTTGCGTACATAATAAGGGAGCTTCACACGTATATAATGACCTGTAAATAAAACTCAGTACTCACCAGTGACTCATTTATTTGTTAATTGGATATCCATTCATCTTTTGCACCATCTTCAGCCTGCCAGGGACCGAGTCAGCTAGGTTTTGAGCAGTAGAAGGGGGAATTTCTAACCACACCTTACGAAGAGCCGCCTCAAGTTTTGGGATGGTAGACGTGTCTTTGCCGCGAAGTCTTGCCTTAGCTATTGCCCAAAGGTTCTCAATTGGAGATATATCTGGACTTTGCACTGGCCAGTCTGGAATAAAGTCCACTTCACACGAACGGAACCAGTCTTTGATGATTTTTGCGGTGTGACATGGTGCACCATCTTGTTGAAGGATCTCGGCACCAGTAACTGCAAAACAATCCGCCAGATGATCGTTGAGGATGTTCAGGTAGACCTTACTGTCCACTATCTGACCTTTAGGAAGGATGACAAGGTCAGCCAAGCCACCATAGGCAAATGCACCCCACACCATGAGGTAGGGAGGGTGCTTCACACGCGTCACTGTGTAGTGCGGGTCACAAGCCGACGTGTGAGGCAGACGCCACACTTTCGTTCCTCTGGTATCACTGATGGAGAATGTGGCTTCATCAGTCCAGAGCACTTTCCTCCACTCCACTAAGTCCCAATCTTTATGATTCTTGGCAAAATCACGCCTCCTTTTCCGATGTTTTTCAGTGACATGAGGTTTGGTGCGTGCCTTCACTTTACGGTAGTTCAGCCTGTCCCGTATTACTCTCTGTATGGTACGAACTGATACGTTTTCCAGCAGTTGTGGGTTTTCTTCTTTTAGTTGTTTTGCAGTAAACTGAGGATTTATATACAACTGTCTTTTGATAATATGTAAATTATTTTTAGAAACTTTTTTGGCTGGTCCACCCCCATGTTTGTGGTGAGGGATATCCTGGCATCCCTCACCGTGCCATTTCTTCACCAACACACTGACCGTCTTTTCGTTGACACCAGTTATACGGCTTATTTCTCGATTTGTTTCATCATTCTTATGCAACTCTATTACACATACTAGGTCATCATGGCTTGTATATTTCCCAGGCATCGCGCATTAGCACAGTAGAATACAAAGTGTAGAACGAACACAACCGTTTTATAAGCCAAAACAATGAGCGGTCGGTGAGATAATCCTCCTTCTGACAATATTATGTCAAACACTGGACCCTTTAAATAATTCAAATCTATCCGTGGAGATGAGTGAGGGGCTACCCTAAGTTGCCATGTAGTCATTTTCTCCCGGGCCCGTTTACAGACTGTGAAAAAGGGAGGTTACCAGTTATTGAAATGTGACGCTCACGTCACCGAAAGTTCTAAAGTCGAGTGGCGCTAACTGTATGTAATATATATAATAATGAGCATTAGTCATGATAATAAGCAATACCTTTGGAAGCCACGGCTGAATCTGGCTCGTAGTTTGTTTACCTTTCACTAGAGCTTGAGCTTGACTAGCCAGACGGTGAGAGAAAGCATCAACATTTTAGGGATAACCCATCACTTTACGGGAGACTTTTTCTTCCTTTTTATCTATTTTGGGGTGATTATAATGTCTCATGATGATGATGATGCTGCTGCTGCTGCTGCTGCCGCGGCCGCGCTGCCAGGCGTGGATGAGCGCCTTGAAAGTATTTTCATATCTTTACTCATATGTATGAATAATAGCAATTCAAATGTGATTATGTGTCTACATTCAACTAGAATAATGAAATTTCATAGCATACCAAGCAGTAATGAGCAAGTCTGGATACTTACTACCTCTCCTAATACCAGTCCCGAACAGTCGTGGGCGAGTGTGCCAAATCCCTGATGTAGCGCTAGTCACTGTTTACCTCCCAACATAGCTACATGGTCTGGTTGTGTTTGAGATTATTTCTCATTTATTTCACGTGTAGGAGCGGACCAAATTCAGCATGTAGTGCCAGTCACTGTTTACTTCCCAACATAGCTACACAGTCTGGTTGTGTGATTATTTCTCATTTATTTCACTTCTTTTTTTTTCATATATTTTTCCACCCTTGGGAAAATACCCTCACTATAACGGACAATCGGCTTTAACGGACCACTTCTCTCCCCCTTTAGTCCGTTATTTTCGGGGTTTTTTTACGTTTTTTTTGATAAACCAGTCTATATGATGCTTTGTATATATATTATATATATATATATTCTATTATTTGCCGGCACTTTAAGAGGCATTTTTTTCCCCCTTTAAAAAAAGGAAGGGCAAAGTTCACCCTGGTTTAATGCGGCCAATAGCGATGAGGGGTTTGGGAAAGGAGAATGCAGAACGGGCCGGTGGTTTTATTAAAAAGGGGGTTTGGAGGGGCCCTCGCTGAGCAGGGGTTCCCACTGGCACAAATTTGAAAACTGTTTTTATCAACAGTTAATTTATAATACTAAAAAAAAGGTTGGAGTTTAAGAGAAAAAAAGAGCGGGGGCCCAACAAGATAGGGGATTGCTGCTCCCAAAGGGGCCGTGTCAGTTTAAAACTCATCCACCTCCCGGTGCGCCCCATTGTAAAACACCCTGTTTAAAACCCGTCTCGGCCCACACCCCTCCGGCACCCCCCGGGGGTTTCATTACCGCTAAAGGGACTCCCCCCGCCCCCCCCCCCAGGGGAAAAAACAAAATCCCCATTTTAAAGAGGGTCCCCCTTTTTAAAACCGCATTCGACTGGGCCAAAAATTTGACAAAAACAGTTGGAAGGAGAAAATGGGGGGAAGGCAGAAAATGGTGAGGGAAAATTTTTGCTGGGCCCCTGGGTATTGTAGATAAATGGAATAGTAAAACCAAAGAGGTTTTAAAAAGTTTCATTTAAGGAGTGTGAGCGGTGGGGGGGAGTTTTAGTATCTTGGGGAGTCGTCCATACACAAGGATGGAGAAAGGGCGTCCTGGCTTTGTAGTTTTTTTTTTGAAACCCAAATTCATTTTTTACAAACGTGGGGACAAGGGGTTTTCGCAGGGGTGTGTGTCTCTGTGTGTCCTGTAGCTGAGGGAATGACCTGGCGGGTTTGTTGCAGTTGTGTGGGGCGAGGAAAAGTCAGGTCAGCGCAGGTCACCCGGGCCTCTAATTCGGCCCCGGGACAGGGGGGGGCCCCCAAAGCCGATGTAGGTGTGTATGTGGGTGTGTGTTTTTAGCCCCGTTTCGGGTGGAAAACAAGAGGGAGATAGGAGACAGCATAGGCGTTTGTACCACCTCGCCCCCTCAATCCTAAAACCTGTCCCTCTACGGATAAAAGTATTTAAAAAAGTGCAGTAAAAAGGCTGGGGAAAGGTTCCTTTTAGACGGGACAAAAGTCTTCCAAAAGGGTACACCAAGACCAAGAACCCCTCACGGCGGGCCCCACCGTCCGCCTCCAAAGGGCCCAATCACACCATACCATTTATGGTTTAAAATTTATGACAGGAAAAATGTCTCATCACATCCGTTGAATTTTTTTACAAATTTAAACCCCAAATTTACTTGTTTCACCCAAAAAGGTGTGCCGCCGTCACGTACGGTTCCCCCAAAACATCACGTCCTGTCAAGTAAAAGGTTTCTGGGGAAGAATATTTTAAAAGTAATGAGACTGTTCCGTGTTAAAAATTGTCGTTTTCTCAAGGCTTTTTGTACCCAAAACAAGGGGTTAAAAGTTCAACTCCTCTTTTCATTTCCCACAGAAATGCTATTAATGCAAATTTCTCAAGCAATTTGCCTCTGAGGCCCCTGTTTTGCTTAGAGGGTGAGAAGGGAAATGGGCCCAAAAAAGAAGAACCGTGACGAATAGTGTGAATACAAGGCACGGCTGACGGGAACGCGCCCCTGATTTTAGAGTGTGAACCAAACCCTTTACCTTTACCTTCCTGGAAAAAGACTAATAACCCTCGCGACTGTGATAGATTTGATTAAAAGGGTAAAACCCGTGCAAATATCGTTGATTCCCCACAACGGTTTCCCCCTTTAACCCAAATTTCAACAAAAACAACAAGGGACAGAGGTTACCAGTGTTTCCCAAAAAACTTCGTGAATTTTTTTATTGGGGCAACCACCGATTTCGAGGCCGAAACTTAAAATCCCCCTGAAATGTTTTTTATGTGGGCTTTAATTTAAACTGGCTCTCAATTTGTCGGAAACAATGTTTTTTTGCATGTGTGTATGGGGGGAGGCAACCTGCCCCCCCAGGTCGGGGCCCCGCAAACCCTTTCTACGCTTCACCCCTGCCCAAATATTGGTAGTTTTCGTTATTTCTCTATATCATTGTTACTAAACCAACCCTAAACCCCTTTAAACCTTTCCCAATCTGATTTTAACCTAAGTTTTAAATTTTGGCTGGAAAATAAAGGTAGATTTTCGGTACCGTGTAATGCCATTATTTTTCAATTGGGGCCCGGGAAATTGGGGGGTTTAAAATTTTCATAATGAAGAAAGCTACCCCGATGGTTTTCCGGTTAAAAATCCTAGGAATTTTGAAAGCCTACTACCAAAAATAATACCAATATCTATCTGCAAATTTTCCCCCAGTCTAAACACAGCCCGGGAAAAACAAACAAAGGATTTCCCACAACATTAAATCCAAAACTATAAAGTCAAGGTCGCAAAATATTTTGAAAAAAGCAAATTCGTTGGGGGGGATCTGCAATATATTTGATTTATGACCCCATTTTGGTTACACTGTTTATTCTTTTTTTACATTTTAATAGTTTAATTTTTATTTACATTTAATTCCCCCAGTGAATATTGGATTTGGTTTCATGCCTAAATTTAAAAATCATTTGCTTTCCCCTAAAAATCTTTTAAAATTTTTTTTTTTAACTTGAAATTTTCGAAAAAAAAATAAAATTCCATCAAAAAAATGCAATATTTTTTTTCTTCTTCCCAAAAACCCCTTTGTAAAATAGGGGTGCGTCTTATGGGAGGTGCGGCTTTTTGCGCCCGGAAAAAACGGTAAAATATATATCTTTCTAAAATATATATATTTATATACGTATTTTATATATATATATCTTTCAGTAAAATGAAAACCCCAGCGGCCCTCCGAATCAGGGGAAGTTGGGCCCATGTGAACGGGCCCCCAATTGTGCCCCGCCCCGGGTATACAGAGTCTATGGTTTGGTTTAAAAATAGAAAATTTTTCGGATGCGGATTTTTCACATTGACGATGTATATTCATCCATTTCTGTAATGGCACTAAAGTATGGGGATGACGAAATAATCCTAGCCCTTTTCAGTCCAAGCTCGATGCATAACTGCAAACAATTTTTTTTTTTTTTTTAAAAAATTTAAACTTTAACCCCCTTTCCGCCGCCCCGGTACGTACAAATTTACGGGATGAGTGTATAATAAAATAAGCTTTCATTACCCTATACGTGATTAATTCAAAGGGAATACGTAAGACGGTTTTGTTGCTTGGAGTTTTAATAGGTTATAGCGCACTGGGGATACTGGAAGCTCCCCCCACTCCACCACAGCTAAAAGAGCCCGTAACGTCACGTTTTGGTCTCGAAAATAGGAGGAGATTACGCAAGGGATGCCAGTCTGTTTATCCCCCCAGCAAGGAAGGTATATGCTTTTGTCTCGTAGCTTAGCAATTTTGGATTGTTATATTTCGTGCGTTTTTCACCAGGAGGCTGATACAGAGCCCATTCCGGTTCAGAAAACCCCCCCGGTGACTCGATGGAGAACAGTGATGATGGAGGACAGGATTAGATGATGATAGTGAAGATGAAATATTCGCAGACAAGAGGCTGTTGTTTATGAAGGTTTGGTCTTTTTATTGACATTTTGAAAAATAGACGCTGTGCCGTGTTCGTTTTGGGGACGTCACCGGGGAATTGGCGTCCGGCCAGTTTTCCTCCCCAAAGGGGAGGCGTTTTGTCACTTTTTGATGTGGGGAAATGATAGAAAAATTAGTTTTTTGGATGAACGAAAGGGCTGTATAAAAATTAGGGATTTGGAAGGTTAGTGGGGGATACTCTGCGGCGGGGGGCGGGGGGCGAGACGGTTTTTTAGCGCCAATGAGCGGGGAGTTTTCGCGCGGTGCGGAAGGGGTTAATAACGGTCTTATCCAATGATTGTACTGAAAAAAAAATACCAAATATGCATTTCAAAATATCCAAAGATTTACTTTTAAGAATTTTGAATTTATTCTTCTTAAATGTTATAATTTTACTTGTTTTTTTTTTATCTCGTAAAGTATTTGCTATTATGACAGTGGTCCTTTACTTTTCGAGTTTAAATTTGTTTAGGATCGAGCTCGTAAAATCAATTTTCCGTATTCAAATAATTTTCCCCCTTTAAATTTTAAATTTAAATACCCCTTAATCCGTTCCAGCCCCCCCAAAAAAACCCCCAATTTTTTGACGGACTGCACCCACCCTCCGCCATTTTCATTTGCCAGTGTTTACATCGTGTATAGCTGTTTGGAAAAAAGTGTGGGTGGAAAAATGCCCCTAAATGACTGCATTTCCCCCCGCCATTTGCTTCGCCAGTGTTGTTTATACCTGTGTATCAGCTTTGAAAAGCTGTGGGGGGAACTGCCGCTAAATTTTCGCAACCACCCTCCGCCCCTTTTCATTCGCCCGTGTGAGCACAACACAACAGAGAGCTTCCACGGGGAGGAACCATGCAGGGGAAGGGACGAGTGAGAGGGGATGCTGGGCGATGTTGTGGTGTTCGCTGCGCCAACTAGCGGCTGCGTATCTGAAGCTCGCTCGAAAAAAAAAAAAAAAAAAAAAAAAAAAAAAAAAAAAATTGTAACTCAGATTTTGGCTTCGCAACACAAAGCAAAAAATCGACCGAGCGACTGCTCGTAACTCAGAAAACTCGTAAGTTGGGGCACTCGTAAGTCAAGGTACCACTGTATTTGCAAATATTACCCAAATTGAAAAAAAACGAAAGATGAGAAAATCACATCTTCATTCCTCTTTCCAATGATATATTGTTTTATTAAATTTGGTACAATAGTGGCAAAGTTATTAAATAAAATTGAAAAAATAATAATAATTCAGTAGAGTATTAAAGGCGCGCGGTTTAAAAAGCTGCACGACCTTTAAACCTCGAGGCTCAGTGAATCAGATGCTGGTTTGTTTGTTTACTCTCGCAGCCACACTCTCTATCACTCTTGATGTGTTATATGACATATCTGGTATCTGGTCCCCCTTTTGCAAAAGGTACAGGTTCACAATCTTTTATCCGAAATTCTGAAAACCGAAAAGCTCCGAAAACCGAACATTTTTTCCAGACTATCTGTCGTCTGCATACCAAAGTTGTTTGGCGCCAATCTTGACCCGAAACGCCCAACGGTCATTTTTCCATACGCTATCAGGGGCAGGACAACAACAGGTAGTGGGGCAAGGGATGGCGTGGCAGGTGTAAACAACAGGTAGTGTGGCAAGGGGCGGCGGGGCAGGTGTAAACAACAGGTAGTGGGGCAAAGGACGGCGGGGCATCATTTATCAGGTAAACACAGGCATAATTTTCAGCATGAGACCTTACGATAGAATGGAATGTTCGCCTCTCTAAAAAAATAGACTTTAAATCAATTAATTACCTCTGCTAACGAAGTTGGAGGGGTTATGTTTTCACCCCGATCTGTCTGTCTGCCTGCCTGTCTGCCTGTTAGTGTACAGGATTTCTCAAAAAGTTACAAATAGATTTGGACCAAACTCGGTATACCAAGTCTATTTGGTATAAGGAAGAACTTATTTAATTTTGGATGAAATCTATTGACAACTGTTGCCATGGCAACCATTTGATGAAATAATCAGCCGGAGGTATGCGCTCATACTGAGTGCATATATATATATATATATATATATACACACAAACCTCGATTTCCCGGATATCGGATTTGCCGGACAAAATGCGAGGTCCGGGGATATGTCAGTCTAGGACAATTTTTTTTTCTTTTTTCTTTTTCTTTTTTGAAGTTGAAATGCCTGGTCCTGTTCGTAAATTGACCAAGTTGTCCGGCGGTCCGAGCGTCTCCTGTCACCCCTGGTCAGTGTCCGCGCCTCCCGCCAGGTGGCAGCATACTCAGCGGTCGTATTGTTTACATTTGGGCACACAACATTCACGGTTCACCTGCACAGCCTCCGTCAGTCACCTGACTCCCACTGCCCCTGGTGCAAGAACATTTCTGAGACTATTGAACACTTTCTGCTGCCTCCCGCCAGGTGGCAGCATGCTCAGCGGTCGTATTGTTTACATTTGGGCACACGACACTCACGGTTCACCTGCACAGCCTCCGTTAGTCCCCTGACCCCCACTGCCCCTGGTGCAGGAACGTCTCTTGTGACTATTGAACACTTTCTGCTGCCTCCCGCCAGGTGGCTGCATGCTCAGCGGACGTAAAAGTCCGCGGCGGGGTAGTTGATATTGTCGGTTGCCGGACAGTAAATACTAGAGTAGGATAAACGTCCGGGGGTGGGTAATGGCATCGGACTTTTTTTTTTTTTTTTTTTTTTTTTTTTTTTTTTTTTTTTTACTTGCGATTCCCGGACTTTTGCGGTTCCCGGACCAGTGCTCCCCCTGTTAGTCCGGGAAATCGAGGTTTGTGTGTTATATATATATATATATATATATATATATATATATATATATATATATATATATATATATATATATATATATATATATATATATATCATGCAACCAATTGATGAAATATTCGGGCGGAGGTGTGCGCTCTACTAAGTGCCCCCCTCCCCCCCTAGTTATAGATGTATTCTCTAATTAAGTTGTTTTGTGCTTTTACTGCATGTAAGTATATTTTCTTGTGTTTAGCTTAGTTTGAGCCAGTTTATGTTTAAAGTTTTACTTAATGTTTTATTTCTTTATATTATTTATTAGGGGGATTCAAGAATCCCCGAGCTAGGACACCTAAGGCCATGTAGCCCCGCTAGGGTGACAAGAGAGCGCTACCACCTTCACCGAGTAACTGCCGGGATTGAGGCGCAAACTCGTGACCTTGTGGCCACGAGCCGAGCACTCTACCACTGAGCCACCCGTTCCCCTTGTAATGTTTTATCTAAAAAGCGTTAAAATCTACGCTAAAAATCTTCCATTCTGAAATCCGAAAAATTCCGAAATCCGAAAAGTGTCTGGTCCCAAGGTTTTCGGATAAGAGATTGTGAACCTGTACTAGTCACAAGAAGCATGTGAAAAAGTTGGAGAGGATACAGAGAATGGCAACAAAGATGGTACCAGAGCTAGAAGAACTTTCTTATGAGGTAAGGTTGAAGGAAATAAAGTTACCAACACTCGAGCAGAGAAGAGAAAGAGGAGACTTAATAACAATTTTTAAGCTGATAACAAAGATGAAAGAAACAGACAATGAGAGACTACTAACTCAGAAACAAAGAGAAAGTCGATACACAAGAGGACTTACAAAACAACTAGAAAAAGGGAGATCCCTGAACAACATAAAGAAGTACAGCTTCCCTCATATATATGTCGAAGTTTGGAATGGACTAAATGAGGTGATATCAACACATAATGTGCACCAATTGAAAGACTGGATAAATGTAAATACGTAGACGGGACCACACAAGTGTAGCTCAGACCCTGTAAAATACAACTAGGCAAATACAAAAGGGTGCTAGCTGTCAGACGCGCATGGAGAGTTTGCTGAACTACAGCCAGCATTCTCATCAGCGTGAGGACAGATTAGTTGATTTGAGTGTCTTATGGTATTTGAAATACTTGTAACAGGTAAGTACTGATGTACTGAGTACTGAGGAAGTACTCAAGCTGCGTGTTGTGCAGCGCAGCACCGTGCAGTAATAAGGGGGGAATTGCCTTGCTTTCGGATTGCCAGATTGTGTTGTAAGAATACGAATAGTATTGTGCGGATGAAGTGGGTTGCTCAGACCCCCACCGTGTTGTACGTGGATCATGTTGTACGAACCCGTGTTGTACGAGGATGCAGTGTATAACTATGCAAAAGTTTTGAATTCATGCGAGCAGCTTTTTACACGCCTGCAGAAGGCGTCAACGTAACGATAGGGTAGCACTAGGGCAGACAGTTTCGGACTAGTTTGAAGACATATTTTGCTTGGTCTTCACTATGGTGGACAAAGGAAGACTGATATAGGAGGTGTCGTTGGTGTGTGGTGGCGCTGCATACACCAAGGTAAACAAACTTTTGACTGAGCGGCATGATGCTTTCAATCATACGGATTCTGGGAGTACGCCTGGGTCCCATGTCCCTGGGTAAAGGAATACTTCGAGAATTACGCCCAGGCTTGGAGGGTTTAAGGTCCCTATCATTCGAAACATATAAATACAGCTAAAAATAAAATAGCTTTGACAAACAAATGCATTGTGTTTAAGTTAAAACTTACTTCTGTGATGAACTTTTCCTGCCTGACAGAGGTGGCTCACAGAATTTGTGGTGGATGGGGGGGGAGGTCTGGACAGACAATCGATTAGACACCATGTGCTGTAATCCTTCAAGCGCCCTATTAATCACCAATATTTTATTGGTACTCAGTCCCATACTATACTATACTTGGCCAGTAGTGTGTATGAATTCCCCAATCCCTGCCTCTGGATCCATCCAGACTGTTTGCTTACATACAACCGCTTGCAGCCACATATGCGGATGCAGGAAATAAAAATTTGGGGGATTTGGGGTTTGTATTCAGGTTTAAGGGCTTCGGGGGAGAGGGGGGCATTTGTAATATTCGTGGATTTGCTTTTCTAATAACTAAACATGCTCTGTAATAAGGCACACTGAGATGCCTATAGATTGTAAGACATTATGTAAATGTAATAAAAAATCTTAAGTCTGATAATATGCATGTGCCATACACTCCTTGTAAAGTAATTGAAGTAATATAATAATCATACGACATACAGGAGTATCGATGGTGATGTACCCAGACAAAGCCTGCTCATGGGACTTCTCCTCAGATGTCTGGAGTGTCTTGCGGGTATCCCCAGGCTCTACTTGCTTTACAGTCAGGTCATCTACACACCTCACTGCTGACGTGCTCAGTGCCTGACTGTGGAAGAAATATTACTATAATTTATGAGATGAAAATTTTATCTAATATTTTCAGTCATAAGGTGATTTCCTCTACATTCTTCACTACAAGGCAATACACCCTCAAGTTTAAGTTCATCAAGATGCACTAAACTCATGTCACAACAAACTTACCTCCAAGAAAACTCACACTAAGGACACTTACTAAATAGAGACCAACAAAATCATCTTACATATTTTGTAATCAATGATTTTGATCATCAATACAACAGACACCATACCCTCAAACATCAAACACTTCTCTCACGTCAACCACCTGAACCCACACCCTAACGATTGACAAGTTATCTATAATAATATAAGCGAAAGTGTGTGTGTGTGTATGTGTGTCTATGTGTGTGTGTGTGTGTGTGTGTGTGTGTGTGTGTGTGTGTGTGTGTGTGTGTGTGTGTGTGTGTGTGTGTGTGTGTGTGTGTGTGGTATAGGTTCCGCCCCCCGTGGCGGAATCCCATCATATACCACATTTTTGGAATCAGGTTGACCAGGGGAAGGTTTTAAGCCCACTTATGAGATGATCCAATCACTTTTTTTTTTTTTTTTTTTTTAGCAGCCTATTAGAGATAATTGTGAAAAAAAAGTGGGTTGTGAGAATTGAGGAAACCTTGATGTAGGGTGATGGGTAATGGGTGAGTGAATGGGTGGGGTGATGGGTAATGGGTGTGGGGTGATGGGTGAGTGAATGGGTGGGGGGTGATGGGTGATGGGTGAGGGAATAGATGGGGGGTGATGGGTAATGGGTGAGTGAATGGGGTGTGGGGTGATGGGTAATGGGTGAGTGAATGGTGGGGGGTGGTGGGTATTGGTGTTTGAGATGAATGGTGGGGGGTAAATGGGTAAGGGGGGTGAGTGAATGGGTTGGGGTGAATTGAATTGGGTTGGCGTTATACATACATTTTACATCCATGATTTCAGGAAAGTTAGAAGGGGCTATCGGGGGAGTCTGTGTTTGGGGGCTGAAGGCAACCCAAACACAGGTGGTGGGCCAAAAGGCCCACAATAGCCTCCGCAGGAGCTAGCCAAAAATCCGCCGGAGGGCGGCTTTGGGTAGTCAACAAAAAGACAAATACCCCACTGACCCATGATTATGCACTGTTCATTCACAAAACCCCCCAGACGAGTCACATCATCCACAATCTCAAGCATTCATCTGTCTGTGGCCAAAATAAATCAGGTAGTTCAGGCTGTGTTTAAATAGTCCCATATGGCGGGGAAAACCATTTTTTTGCAGAATCTACGAATGTGAAGTTTTTGCTGGGTGACCTATACCCGTTCACATTGTGCACGGGTATGCTTTTGTGAAAGCCACTGTTATTTTTTGTCATATATATAACACAGTTGATGTGTAATAAGTCTAATTGTGTTTTGCTATCTTAATTACTTTAAATCTTTTTGATTTTGATTTTGGATTTTAGTTCATGCTTGAGTAAAAAGTTAGTGAGGAATTTATTGAATGAAGCAATCGTTTCAATACAAGAACTTTATTTTTAATCTCCTTAGAGTACCATAATTATATGAGAAAATGGATATGAAAGTAAGAGATTGTAGAGGCATGGTTATGATAAGATATATTATGTTTGGTTTTGATTAGTAATGGATTGAACAGTGATGTGATAGGGGGAAGCACAGCATAAAACAATTATTGGGACACCAAGCTGAATAGGATGGGTGGTGATTTTATTAAATAGATTTACAAAAATAGGTGCTAGAAAGGATGGGTATGAATAACTTTAAAAGATAGATATATGACAACAGAATAAAATACAGGAGTGTGAGAGGACCCAAAACCCCAGTAAAAGGAGAGACGTGTTGGGACTGTGTGGATGAGAGTGGAAATAAAGATGTGGAGAGACTAGAAGACAGAATGAGGCAAAATGGTCGGGTGTGATGGAAAACACTTCTTGCATGTCCACCCTATGAGGGGGTTTCAAGGAACAGGCATCAGTGGAAAAAAGGCATAAAAATGGACCATTAAGACTAACTTAATACCTTACATAACAACTAGGTAAAATACAATAAATAAATCATTAATCGCTCATGTATAGCAGATACATAATTTTGCAACAATGTTATAATTATTCCTAGCATAGGCATTTGAGAAAGAGTTGAGTTTAATATGCTGTTATAGTATTGTCTTCTATCTTCTTATATATATTATATAATATATAATTATATAATATATTATATATATAAATATATATATATATATATATATATATATATATATTAAAATATAATAATATATATAATTAGGGTGTCCCAAGATCATAGAGGAAAAAATGAACATGTTTTTTCACTTGTTGTGTTTTATTCTGTTACACATGCATAAAAAGAGGGTTCCCGTGAAATTAGATGAAATTCGGGGCATATTAGGGGTCGCGACAAACTGTACAATTTTCTAATAACCTTCAAAAAAAAAAAGAAAAAAACTCAAAACATCCCACATTTTTAGAAAGAAACTTAAGGAAACCAAAACAGACAGTTTCATTGTTTCCATTTAGAAAGCCTTCTTTTGAAGGTCCCCCTTCTTTTCCCGCCCCACAAGTTTCCGATGGTGTGGCCCCGGGACTAACTAGAGGGAAGATACTCTCCTGTGCGGCGACTTCGTGGAAACCCCCGGTAGCCTGGACCTAGGCGATTGGAAAAAAATCAACCTCTTTCCTTCCCTTTCTTTCCCCAATTTTGAAAAAAAATAATTTTGTTTTTAATTAAATTTTTTTTTGGTACAATAGGGGCCCAAAAGTTATTAAAAAAAAATTGAAAAAATAAAAAAATTTCCCTGGGAGTTTTAAAAGGGCGCGGGGTTTTAAAAAAGGGCCACACCAAAAAACCTCGAGGTTTCAGTGAATCAATTTGGTTTTTGTTTGTTTACCTCGCGCCACACTTCAAATCACCCCTTGATGTTTATATGAAAAAATCTGGATCTGGCCCCCCTTTTTGGGGAAAAGGTCAGGGGTTAAAAATTTTTTAATCCGAAATTCTGAAAACCGAAACCCCAAAAAACCAAAACTTTTTTTTCCAGACTACGGTCGTCTGCATACCAAAGTTTTTGGGCCCCAAATTTTGGGACCCAAAAACCCCAACGGCCCTTTTTTTCCATAGGGGGGGCCCTTAAAGGGGCGGGAACAAAAAAAAACGGGTAGTGGGGAAAGGGATGGCGTGGCAGGTTTTAAAAAAAACGGGTTTAGTGTGGCAGGGGGCGGGGGGGGAGGTGTAAAAAAACGGGTTTAGTGGGGCAAAGGAGGGGCGGGGCCCCATTTTATCGGGGAAAAACGGGCCAAAAATTTTCAGCATGAGACCTTCCCGATAAAAGGGGAAATGTTCGCCCCTCTAAAAAAATAGTTTTTAAAATAAATTAATTACCCTGCTAACGAAGTTGGAGGGGTTTTTTTCCCCCCCGATCTTTTCTGTCTGCCGGGCCTGCCCGCCTGTTAGGTACAGGATTTCTCAAAAAAGTTACAAATAGTTTGGACCAAACTGGGTAAAACCAATTCTATTTTGGGTAAAAGGAAGAACTTTTTAATTTTGGATGAAAACTATTGAAAACTTTTGCCTTTGGCAACCTTTTTAAATGAAAAAAATTCACCCGGGAGGATGCGCTCATACTGAGTGCATATATATATATTATATATTATATCCCCCAAAAAAACCCTCGTTTTCCCGGATACGGATTTCCCGGGAAAAAAGCGAGGTCCGGGGATATGCCCTTCTAGGACAATTTTTTTTTTTTTTTTCCTTTTTTCTTTTTTAAAGTTAAAACCCCCTGGTTTTTTTCTTTTAAAATTGACCAAGTTTTTTCCGGGGGTTTCCGAGCGTCCCCCTTGTCACCCCGGTCAGTGTCCGGGGCCCCCCCCGCGGGTGGCAGAAATTACTCCCCGGTGTATTGTTTACATTTGGGCCCAAAAAAAATTCCCACGGCCCCCCTTTCCACAGCCCCCCTTTCAGCCCCCCCTTGACCCCCACGCCCCTGGGGGCAAGAACTTTTCCTGGGGATTTATTAAAAACCTTTTTCCTGTGCCCCCGCCAGGGGGCCAGCATGCTCAGGGGGCTTTATGTTTACTTTTGGGGGAAACCCCGAAACTCACTTTTTAAACCTGCACCCTCCGTTAGTCCCCTGCCCCCCCCATTTTGCCCCTGGTGCGGGAAACGTCTCTTGTGACTTTTTGAACACTTTCGCGGGCCTTTCCCGCCATTTTGGCGCATGCTCAGCGGACGTAAAAGTCCGGGGCGGGGTATTTGATATTGTCGTTCCCGGAAATTTAAATACTAGAGTGGGTTAAACGTCCGGGGGGGGGGTAAGGGCCCATGGGGCTTTTTTTTTTTTTTTTTTTTTTTTTTTTTTTTTTTTTTTTTTTTTTATTGCGATTCCCGGATTTTTGGCGGTTCCCGGCCCCAGGCCCCCCCTGTTAGCCCCGGGAAAATCGAGGTTTTGTGTATTATATATAATATTATTTATATATATATTAATATATATATAATATTTTAATATATATATATTTATATAATATTAAAATTTCATAAACCCAAATTTGATAAAATATTCGGGCGGGGGGTGTGCGTTACTAATTTCCCCCCCCCCCCCCTTAGTTAAGGTTTTCCCTTAAATTAATTTTTTTGGGTTCCCTTTTACTGATGTAAGTATATTTTTTTGGGTTTTTTAGCTTATTTTGGGACCCCAGTTTAGGGTTTAAATTTTTTTATTTAAAATTTTTTATTTCTTTATTTTATTTTTTTAGGGGGTTTTCAAAAAATTCCCCAGCTAGGAAAACCAAAGGGGCCCATGTACCCCCGCTAGGGTACAAAAAGACGCCCCACCTTAAAAGAGAAAATTTCCCCGGGTTTTGAGGCGCAAACTCGGGCCCTTGGGGGGCCACGGGGCCGACCCACTCTACCACTAAAGCCCCCCGGTTTCCCCTTGTAATGTTTTATCAAAAAAAGCGTTAAAATTTTCCCGGAAAAAATTTTCCCTTCTAAAACCCAAAAAAAATTCCCAAAAAATTTTCCAAAAAAGGGGCCCGGGGTTCCCAAAGGGTTTTTTTGGGAAAAAGAGATTGTAAACCCTGTACTAGTCACAAAAAAGCATGGGAAAAATTTTGGGGGAGGTTTACAGAGAATGGCAAAAAAAAGAGGGTTTACCGGGAGTTTAAAAGAACTTTCTTATGAGGAAAAGGTTGAAGGAAATAAATTTCCCCAACCCGAGCAAGAAGAAAAAGAGGAGATTTAATAAAAAATTTTTTAAAAGCTGAAAAAAAGGGATGAAAGAAACGGGAAAATGAGAAAAATACTAACTCAAAAACCCAAAGAGAAAGTCAAATACAAAAGAGGACTTAAAAAAACAACTAAAAAAGGGAGCCCCCTAAAAACAACATAAAAAAAGTCCCGTTTCCCCTCAATATATGTCAATTTTGGGAATGGACTAAAGAGGTGAATCAACACTAATGTGCAAAAAATTTAAAAGGGAATGGAAAAATTGAAAATAGGGTAAAAGGGGACCCCCAAAAAGGGTACTCGGGGGCCCCGTAAAATACAACTGGGGAAATAAAAAGGTTTTGGTTAGCTGTCAGACGCGCTTTTTTTGGAGAGTTTGCTGAACTCCCGGCCGGGCATTCTCATCAGCGTGAGGACAATTATTTTGTTTTTGAGTGTCTTATGGTATTTGGGAAAATATTTTGTAACGGGAAAATTACTGATGTACTAAAGTACGGGAGGAAAAACCCCAAGCTCGTTTTGTGCAGCGCGCACCGTGCAGTAATAAGGGGGGAATTCCCTTTGTTTTCGGATTCCCAAGATTGTGTTGAAAGGGAAACAAATTAGTTTTTTTGCGGATAAAGGGGGTTGCTCCGACCCCCCGGGGTTGTACGGGGAATCATGTTGTACAAACCCGTGTTGTACGAGGATGCAGTTTTAAAAACTTAAAAAGTTTAAATTCATGCGGGGCCGCTTTTACACCCCTTTCCAGAAGGGGGTAAAACTTTAAGGGGATAGGGTACACTAGGGCGGGGACATTTTTGGGAAATATTTTTAAAGGAAATATTTTGCTTTTTCCTTCACTATGGGGAAAAAAGGGAAGAGGGTTTTATAGGAGGTGTCTTTGGGTTTTGTGGGGTGGCGCTGCATACCCCAAGGTAAAAAAAATTTGGGGGACTGAGCGGCATGTGCTTTCAATCATACGGATTTCTGGGAGTAACCCCTTTGGGGTCCCAGGTCCCTGGGTAAAGGATATTTGGGAAAATTACGCCCAGGCTTGGGGGTTTTTAAGGCCCCTATCATTCGAAACATATAAATTACGCAAAAAAAAATTTACCCTTTTGGAAAAACAAATGCATTGTGTTTAATTTAAAAAATTTTAACTTCTGTGATAAAATTTTTCCTGCCGGGGACAGAGGTGGCCCCAAAGGGGAATTTGTGGTGTTGGGGGGGGGGCCTGGGGGGGGACAATCGATTAGAAAACCAGGGTGTTTGTAATCCTTAAAAGGGGCCCTATTAATCCCAAATTTTTTTATTGGTATTTCAGCCCCCATACTAAAACTATATTTGGGCCCGTTTTGTGTATAAATTCCCCCCAATCCTCCCTTTGGACCCAAATCCGACTGTTTGTTTAAACATACAACCGCTTGCACCCAAACATATGCGGAGAGGAAAAAAAAAATTTGGAGGTTTTTGGGGTTTTGGGTATTCGGGTTTTAAGGTTTTGGGGGGGGAAGGGGGGCATTTTTTAATATTCGGGGTTTTTGCTTTTCTAATAACAAACCCCCATGCTCTGAAATTTAAGGCCCCGGAGATCCCTATAGATTGTAAGAATTATGTAAAAGGTAATAAAAAATTTTTAAGTCTGATAATTTTGGCATTTTCCCATACCTCCTTTTTAAAAAATTTAAGTAATATAATAATCATACAAATACAGGAGTATGGGAGGGTTTGTTACCCGGGAAAAAGCTGCTCTGGGCCCTTCTTTTTCGGATGTCTGGAGGTCGGGGCGGGTATCCCAGGCTTTATTTTGCTTTACAGTCAGGTCATCTACACATTCCTCCCTAAATTCAGTGGCCCCCCGGGACTGTGGAAGAAATATTAAAAAAAATTTTTATGAGATGATGAAAATTTTATCTAATATTTTCAGTCTTTAAGGGGTTTTTCCCTTTTCTCCCCCCCAATTCTTTCCACTACAAGGAAAATCCCACCCTCAATTTTAAGTTCACAAGATGCACAAAAACTCTGTCACAAAAAAATTTATTTTCCAAGAAAAACTCACACAAAGGGACACTTACTAAATAGAGACCAACAAAATCATCTTACATATTTTTAATCAATGATTTTGATAATAAATTTTAAAAACAGACACCATACCCTCAAACTAAAACCTTTTCTTCACGTCAACCCCCCAAAACCCACACCCAAAACGATTGACAAGTTACTAAAAATAATAAAAGCAAAGTGTGTGGGGGTGTTTTGTTTTGGTCTTTGGTGTGTTTTTGTGTGTGTGTGGTGTGTGTGTGTGTGTGTTTTGTGTGTGTGGTGTGGTTGTGTGTGTGGTGTGTGTGTTTGTGGAAATGGGTTTCCCCGCCCCCGTGGGGGAAATCCCTTTAAAAACCAAAAATTTTGGAAAAATTTTTGACCGGGGGGAATTTTTTAAGGGCCCACTTTAATGACCCAATATTTTTTTTTTTTTTTTTTTTTTTAGAAAACCTATTAGAGAAAAATTGTAAAAAAAAAAGTGGGTTGCGAAAATTTGGGGAAAACCCTTTGATGGTAGGGGGGATGGGTAATTTTTTAGTGAATGGGGGGGGTGATGGGTAATGGGTGGGGGGGTGAGGGTGAGTAAATGGGGGGGGGTGAGGGGGTAAAGGGGTGAGGGAATAGAGGGGGGGTGATGGGAAATGGGTGAGTAAATGGGTGGGGGGGTGATGGGTAATGGGTGAGTGAATGGGTGGGGGGGGGGTGGGTAAGGGGTGAGGGGAAGGGTGGGGGGGATGGGAAAGGGGTGAGTAAAGGGGTTGGGGGTGTGTGAATGGGGGGGCGTTAATACCATCTTTCTACCCCCCATGTTTTCCCGGGAAAGTTAAAAAGGGGGGCAAATCTGGGGGAGTCTGTGTTTGGTGGGTTTAAAGGCCCCCCAAAAAAACCGGGGGGGGGAAAAAGGGGCCCCCCCCAATAGCCCTCCCAGGAGCTACCCAAAAAAAACTCCGCCCGGAGGGGGCTTTCGGCTACCCAAACAAAAGACAATACCCCCTGACCCAGATTATCCCACTGGTCATTCAAAAAAACCCGCCGGGACATTTAACTTTCACCCAACAATTTTAAAGCTTTAATCTGTCTGTGGCACAGAAAAAATCGGGTTATTTTTCGGGGTGTTTTAAATAGTCCCTTTATGGCGGGGAACTTTTTTTTGAGAATCTACGAATGTAAAAGTTTTTGCTGGTGACCTATACCCTTTCCCACTTTTTTCCCACGGGTAGGGTTTTTGTGAAGCACTGTTTTTTTTTGTCATATATATAAAAACAGTTGTTTGTTTTAATAAGTCAAATTGTTTTTTTGCTATCTTAATTTTTTTAAAAATCTTTTTGTTTTTGATTTTGGATTTTAGTTTAAATGTTTGGAGTATAAAAGTTGGGTGGGGAATTTTTTTGGAATGAACCCAATCTTTTTAAATACAAGAACTTTTTTTTTTAATTCCTTAGAGTCCCAAAATTTATATGAGAAAAATGGATTTTAAAGAAATGAAAATTTGTAGGGAGGCCAGGTTTGAAAGTATTTTAAAGGGTTTGGTTTAGGGATTAGAAATTTGGATTGAAACAGTGATGGTGATAGGGGTAAAAGCACAGCATAAAAAAAATTTATTGGGCCCCACCACAGCTGAAAAAGGAGGGGGTGAGTGATTTGTTTAAATGTTTAAAAAAAATAGGTGCTAAAAAAGGTGGTATAAATTTAAACTTTATAAAGTAGAATTGACAAAAAAATAAACTCAGGAAGTGTGAAGGAAAAAAACCCTGAAAAGGAGCCCAAGTTTTGGACTGTGGGATAAAGGTGGAAAATAAAGAGTGAGGGGCCCTTAGAAACAAAATGAGGCACATGGTGGGGTGCGATGGAGACACTTCTTGCATGCCCACCCCATGGGGGGGTTTTCCCAAGGGAAACGGGAAATAGTGGAAAAAAGGCTAAAAAGGGGTGACCTTTAAAAACTAATTTTAATCCCCCCTTTACATAACAACTAGGAAAATCAAAAAAATAAATCATTTCGCTCATGTATACCCAATCATAATTTTGCAAAAATGTTAAAAATTATTCCTAGCATGGGCCCTTTTGGAAAGGGGTTTGGGGTTTAATATCTGTTATGTTTTGGGTCTTTCTACTCTTATATATTATAATATATATATATATTTATATATATTTTATAATATATCTATATATATATTATTATATATAATAATATATATATAATATTTTATTTTTGGGGCCCCCCAAGTTTCATAGAGGGAAAAAAAAAAAACATTTTTTTTTCACTTGCTTGTTTTTTATTTCCCTGTTTCCCACATGCAAAAGGGAAGAGTTCCTGTAAAATTAGATAAAAATTCGGCATATTTGGGGGTTCGCCCCAAAACTGTACAATTTTTTTTAATAACCTTAAAAAACAAAAAAAACTCAAAAAAACCCCACATTTTTAAAAAAAAAACAAAAGGGAAACCCAAAAAACAGACATTTTTTTCTTTGGGTTTCCTTCAAAAAAGCCTTCTTTTAAAGGGCCCCTCCTTTTTTCCCCCGCCCCACAATTTTCCCGGGATGGGGGGTGGACTAACTGAGGAGATTTTTTCTCCTGTGGGGCCCGATTTTCGTGGCCCCCGGTACGCTGGATTTAGGGCGATGCCCCCCCCCGCGGCATCGGGGGACCATCGGGGGCCCAAGTGCCCGTTTCCGAGCGTCCTTAAATTCGGCCCGTCCTTTCTCCCACAATCCCGGGGTTTCCTTTCCCCGGAAAACCCCCTCGCCGCTTTCATTTTTTTAAAAGGGGAAGGAACCTTGTTTTTGGGAAAGGGGGCAAAAGGGACAAAGGGGGGGAAACTTTCCATTTTTTTTTCCTTTCCCAAATCGCTTAAAGTTCCTTCTTCAGGGGGGGGTTTGGCCAATGCCTTGACCATCTGCTTCTTCCCCCACATCAATCCTTGAGGGCCCAAAAAAGGCCCGTCCCGCGTTTTCCCGGAAAAGTACCCCCGGTGGCGTCCAGGGTTTTCTGTGCCTTTTTGGGAAAGGTTTTTGGGCAGGTTATTCTTGAGGATCTCGGGAAGACACGTGTTTAAAAAAGGAGCTTTCACAGAGATCGGTGCCTTTATGCCATTGCTTGCAGTTTCCCAGAGCAACGGAAGGGGGCCCCTTTTTTTCCAAATCCGGCCTTCCCCTCAAAACCCGTCACGACAGGGTGGGGTTTTTAGCATCGAAGCTTTTAGGCAGTGTGGCCTTGGCCCCTCCACCGGGCTTGATGGAGAGTCCAGGACGGCGGAAAGGTTTTTGGGTGGGCCCCTTTACCACCGGGAACAGGTAGGAAAAAGACGGAAAGTTTTCATAGTCCTCCCTGGGATGGGTTTTCGACATCAGAGCCTCCTTTTAGGGGGCCAATGCGTCGTTTCCCTTTAGCTTGGGTGGGGAGTTGGGCATTTTGGGGGCGGAATTCTACGGGTCCTCCGATGTTTCCAAACCCTCCCCTCTCTTTCGAGGAATCCCCGAAGGGGGCCCCCGAAACGGGGTCGTTTTTGGGAAAATTCCAAGTCAGGGGCCCGAGGAAAAGCCCAGGTGGCCTTTGGGAAAACATCCTTGAGGTCACCCGTGGCCCTGATGGGGGCAGGCCAAAACCCAAAACAAGCTTCGTCCCAGTTTTTGGTCAATCCAAAGCAAAGGGACCTTGCCATGCCGTGTTCAAAGGGCCCTGGTGTCGAAACGAAGGGGAAATCTTGTCCCTGACGCCCGCTTTTGTCCCCCCCCTTTAAAAAACCACTGCAAGCCCCCCCCTTTCCCGCCAGGCGAATCCGAGCTCGCCCGGGGCCCCCAAAAAGGAAAATCGGCCCTCATCTTCCCCTGTGAGGAGGACGGGGATTTTCGGTCCTCCCTATCGCCAGAGAGGGACGGGAGGGGTTTTTTCCCTCCCAATGCAGGACCAAACCCGTCAGGGGATCTTTCCCGGTTCCGCAGTTCCACGATTTTCTCGGCGGCTTGCTCTCTCCCCGCAATTCGGGGCCCCGATGGGCCGTTTCTCTTTTGAACCCCCATACCCCAATGTCCCCTTCCAAGAAAAATTGAGCGGTAAACTGGAAAAGTTGACTTGCTTGCCCACCACAAACTTCTTTTCGATCACAAGTTTTAAAAAGAGGTTTTTAAATCCTTCACGGAGGCGATGGGGGGGACTGGTTTTAGTTTTTTCCCCTGGGTTCAGGATCCCCCGGCCGGGGATGACCCTCGTCGACACAGGGGAAATGCGTGTGCTATGCTTTGGGGTTGGGGTTTTCCCCCCTTTCCCGTTCCCCCTTGGAATGGGCGCTGTCTTCACGTTCCCGGAGCCGCTTGAGGGCGCGTTCCGCGCTCGACCCGCTGCTTTTTCCAAATTTTTTCGCTGTCACGAGGGCAATTTTCCAAACCATGGGAATTTTTCCCCTTTTCTTCCTTGACTCCGTAAAGGGCCCCCTTGTCCCCGGGGCCTTCACGTCTGCCCGTTGGAGAGAGGGGGGAGTGGGGCAGGTCGAAGATTTCTTGGAGGTCTCCTTTGAAAAACTCCTCAATTCCCCCCCATTTTTTCGGCCCGTCCCTTTTTTCTTGTTCTTTTGAGGTCATTGTTAAAGCCTTTTCCCCTTTTAAAAGCTTCGTGCCCCGGGGGTGTTTACTGGGGAGTTTTCCGGGGTCCCCCGGGGCGAAACCAGAAGGGGGGAACCCTCCTAACCCCCACCCTTCTCCGGGTCCCCCGCCCCGCCCTCTTCCCCAAACTCCCGGTGGGGTGGGAAATAGCGGGGGAGGACCTGCCCCCTTCGATGGAAACCCGGGGTCCGGGGATTTTTATGTTGGGATTGTCGATCAGGGCCCCCGATTACTAGCGGCTCTTTTTTGCCCTGTTGATAACCTGAGAGGAAAAAAAATGGAAATTTAGAAAAATCCCAAAAAAATTTGAAATCACGTCAAACCCAAAAGTTCACTTTTTCGGGGGCCCCTAAAATTACTCAAAATTTGCCCAAAAAAATTTTAACGCAATACTGTTTTACATAGGGGAACCGGAATAAAACATGAGCGTTGGGGAAAAAATTTTAAAACTTTTGCCTTTTTTTGGGGCCCCCCTAATAAAATTTATAAAATTATATATATATATTTACAGGTTTGAAGTTCCCAAAAATCGGATCCCCAAGGAAATCGGCAACAAACCCAAAAATCGGCTTTTTGGTTGGGTTTTCCAAAACATGGAGAACACCCAAAAAAAGGCGGGGTAGTTGCCGGGTCGGCGCTAGGTGCCCAAAACCCCCTAGGCCGCTTGGTTTTTTTCCCCGCCGATTTTTTTTGTTGTTATTGTTCCGGGGGTGTTTTGAATGTAAGTTGTGTACACTTTTTTTTGTGTACTTCTCGGTTGTTTTGGTTTATTTGGGTTTCCCAAAAAGTCCAGGGGAAAACCACCGGTGGAAAATGAAAAAAAAAGGAAAAACAATGTGTTACCTTTTTTTCTGAAAAAAATTTACCCTTTTTTTAAGGGGAAATTGGGTTTGGGGGGAACCTCTAAACCTCTAAAAATCCCGGAAAAAAATTTCCCTTTTCTTTGGGTCGGCGGGTGGTTTTTCCCAGGTTGCGAGTTTTGGGGAAATTTTAACCCGTATTTTAAAAATATATATATTAGGGTGGTCCTTAAAAACAAAAAATTTTGGGAAATTTTTTTTGTTCCCAAAAACCCGGGGAAATTTTTTACCATTTTAAGTGGAAATCACCCTGAAATTTTTTTATGGAATTCGGGGTCGTAGGGAAGGGTGTTGCACCATCCCGAAGTTTTCCCTCGTGACTCTTTGGGCTGGTTTATGGGGTTTTTTTTGGGGAAAATACTCCCCTTTTTCCCCTCCTTTTTCCCCAATTTTCCTTTTCCCAATTCGATTCTTTCTTGTCCAAATTAAAATTTTTGAAAAATTTTTCTCCTTTTTTTTTTTCCGTTTTATATGGGGGGGAACCCAGGGGGCAAAGATTTTCTTGTGGTTCCCCAAAGGAGGGAAAATTGGGTCCAAAAATCCCTTTCCAACCCAGAGGTTCTCGGGGGGCGTTTTCCAAAGTTTTACAGCCCAAAAAGATTGGGGGTTTTTCCGCGATGTAAAGCTGGGCCCTTTACCCCCCTGGTGGTCAGTTTTGGGGGGATGGCCCCCGGATCCCCCTGATCCCAAAAAGGGGAAAAATTGTCACCAAGATTGAGAAGCTCCCTTTGGTGGGACGAGCTCCTCAAAAAAGGTCGCTTTTCGGGGATTTGGGAAAGGGTCAAAAATTTGAAAAAAGGATTTTTTAGGGACTTTTTCGACCCAAACCCCTTCGAGGGGCCCACGGTAATGCGTGACCATGATGACCCCAACCCGGAGGACAAAGAGTTCCCCCTCGGGCCCCAAAGGGGGCCGGGCGTCGAGGAAGGATGGGCGGGGTCGTTCCGTCCTTTTGCTCAGGGGGACGGGCAAACTTTCGCTTTGGGGAAAAGGCCCCTGCCCTTTTTCCGCCCGCCCCAAAAAAGAAGAGGGGCCGGGCCGGGTTCCTCATCTTTTGGCGGGGCCGAGTCCTCGCCGTCCCTCCGCTCCAACACCCTTTGCTGTTTCTCAGAGAAGAATACGGAGCAGTTGGGGGGAGCGAGGGCCCGCGAAGGGGGGGCGAAAAGGGCCACGAAGAAAAAATCGTTTTTTCCAGCACTGGCGGGGCCCCCTGGATCGAACCCCGCTTTAACCCCCTCGTTCCCCGACATACGTGGGTTTACTGAAACCCCCACGTTTCCTAGGCCAAAAAGTCAAAAAAGTCAACATCAACCCGGGAATTTCCCTCCCACGCCAACGCTTAAACATTTTGTCGGCCCGGGCCCCAAAAATCGGGGGAGGAGTTTCGGTCAGGGAAAACCGCCGGGTTTGGGCCCCTGGATGGCAAACTCGTGAGGACCTGAACCCCGAAAGAACATTGGGGGACCCTCTCCCCCATCAAACCATTTCCGGGGTTGGAGGGGGCCCAAAACCCCCCCGCCGTCGCCAAGTTGGGCAGTGGCCAGAGAGAGCATGGGGGGAAAACGGTGGTCCGGCCCCTGGAGGGCATGGGGAGTTTTGGGATCAGGGATTCGGGATGTCCTTCGGGCACCACGGGATCCAAAACCCGCGAAAAAAACGGGGGCCCGTGTTTCCCCATCGAAAAGAAAATGGGGGAAAAAACCTTTCTTTCATTTTTTGCCCCGTCGTCACCATACCTGGACTGGTGGTACAGCGGGGGTTCGTCCGTGTTTTTTGGGGGGGTTTCCCCATCGCCCGAGCATTTGCTCTTTAAACGCTTCCAAAACCCCAGGGGGGGAGCATCGGGCCGGGGGGAAGGGGCTTCGGGACGGGAAACAGGTGGAGGAAAATGGCGACTGTTCTAGAGGGCGTCAAAAGGGTGAGGCTCTTCGATGGACTCTTCAAGCCTTCAAGGGGCATGAGGGCCTTCGCGATGACTACCGGGAAAATTTGGGCAAAAATTTTTCCCTTTTTTTCCTCGGGGGGTCCCCCCCCGGTTTGGGTTCGATTCCCTTTCTCCCGGACAATGCCCAGGGGGGGGATGGATGTCAAAATTTCCCCCTTTTCCCCTTTAAAATTTGGAATTTTCCCGGGGGCCCGTTTTTCCCCTTTTACGAAGAAGGGGGAGCGTGGGGCTCCCGCGGTTGGGGCCTTTTCGTCGTTTCCCGGGCTTTCGCCCCAAAAGGGCCCGGATTTTAGGCTTTTCTTTCGGTTCAAACCCCCCGACTCGACCTCGAACTCATCAAGGCCCCTCGGCACCACGACAAGATCGACCCGAGATCGGAGACGTCCGGCTGTCGGAAAAATGTCAAACCCCTCTGTGGTACTGTCCGAAGAACTGGTTGGGGTGCCCCTTTTCGGGCTCCCAGTGTCCTTTGAGACCAAAAAACGCCATTTGGTTTTCGGGCCCCCCGACGAGAGGGAAAATTTGGGGCGGGAGGGGCAAGGCTCCGAAAAAAAGTCCCCCTTCCAAAAAAGTCGGTCCGAGAAAACCCACCTGGAAGTACTTCGTCAGTGGAATTTTAAATCTTCCACCTTTTTTCCCGGGAAGCTACACCTGGGTGGGCCCTTTCCCCGATCTGGGGGCCCCCGGAATCGTGGCAATGGACGAGGGGGGGCCCCGCGGTCCCCCTCAGACGTTTTCCGGGAAACCCCGCTGTGGGGGAATGACCAGCGGAAAAAAAGGGGGTTTGCGGGTCATCCAAAAAATTCAACGGATCCCCCCCAAAAAAATTTTAGGAAACAGCTTCAGTTTTCCCCCTTTAAGTGGTGGCCGGGGGCCACCGGAAGGCCTTTTCCCGGGGGCCCAAAGGAAAACGAACCCTGGGCCCCCACCAGGCCACCCGTGAAAGGGGCCCGGGCAAAACCGTACCCCCCCCCTTCGAGGGCTAATTTCCCCCAAAAATGAGGGGGGGCCTGGGGCCAGGGCCCCGGGGTTGAAAATTTGGGGGAGGGGGTGTGGGAACATCTTTTTTTGTGGAAAACCCATTCGGCCCGAAAATTTACTCGCCCTAGTTTTTTAACATAAAAAACAAAATTTTCCGGGTTAGGAAAAATAAAAGTTTTTTCAAAAAAAAATTTTACATTTCATACTAAGGACCCAAAACCCCAATATATTTTATATATACAGTAAAAAAACCCTTTTAAAAACGGCACGGGTTGGGGTCTGGCCCTTGCCGAGTTATTTTAATGTGCCCAGTTATTTCAATGTCCCCCTCCCGATAGGGGTTAAAAAAAAAAAAAAAAAAAAAAAAAAAAAAAATACAGTACTGTAAAAAAAACATAAAAAATACACTTACCAATGAAAAGGGTAGCAGCAGGCATGTAATTAAAGGGGAGGGGAGCCTTGTTGTAAAATGGAGAAGATGTTAAGGGGACTCAGGGCGCTTTTTTAAAACTGGTTTTCACTTTATCACAAAATCTGTTTCTGTATTTTTATACAGTGCTTAACCCGACAAAAATTAATTTTTCATCCCCTTGAAGCAAATTAAATTTCTTTCAAAACTTTTGCCCGTCCATTAACTCTAAACTTCGACCCGCGAGTGCCCGGGGAAAACCCAGGGGCTGGCATTAGCCTCTAATTTTACAGGGGGCCCCTATAAAAAATCCGGGCCCCCACCACCCGGGGGAGGCCAAAACCCTCACCCGCCCCCAAATGAGCCCCCAGGGACTATCCCTTCCCCCCCCTGCCTTTAAAGCGGGATGGCCCTAGGGGGATAATAATTTTAATAATAATTTAAAAATGATAATAATAATTAAAAAAAAAAAAAAAAAAAAAAAAAAAAAAAAAAAATCGTCTTTCCCCTCCGAGTTTATAAAATTTCGATTTATACAGGCCGAGTTATAAGGTTTTTACTGTATAATATTAATATATATATATTATATATAATATATATATATATATATATATATATACGTTTTAAAAGTGATAGCTAGTTAAGCGTTTTTTAAAAGATATTTTTCTTTGTTTTAAAGAGTGCTTATCTCTTTTGTAATCACTTTTTGACTTCCCCCGTAGTTTGTCATGTTTGCGTATCGCGATTTGGGGTCTAAGCCCCCCTTCTTCGCATGTGGAAGATTTTTTTCTCCTCAGGAGTTGAGGTAGCATGTTTTAAATGCGAAGGGGAAGGCTTTTTATAGCGGTCTGCCTGCCACGACCATTCCGATGTCGTTTTTGGTAGATAGCTTTTGCTTTCTCTTCTTGGGGGGAACCTGATTGTTGTTTGGTCTTCGCTTGGTTTTTCTGTGAGTAGGCTGTTTTTTTGCTTTGTTCTTTTCATGCGGGTAGAGCTTGTGGGTCGTTTCCCCTGGACTTTAAAAGCTTGATTTGATCTTTTTTATGTACACCTTCTAGGGTGGGAAGTCGCCGCCTCTGCACAATGTCAACCAATTCTGTATTTTCTTCTAGAAATTTTCTTGTTTTGATGTGCCCCTGTTTTTTAAAGGGACTTTTTGGGCTCCGGAAATTGGGGGCAAAATAAGACGTCGGACAGCTTTGTTTCATCAGCGATGTAGAGGAGGGGGGGGACTTTAGTTTCCCCGTTTGCACGTGATCCATAAACGACATGGGGCCTTTTATTTCCTTTCGTCTGGCTTGGGCTGTTTCAGAGGAGGTGTGGTTTTTTTTTCTTGTAATATATTTTTACAGTCAAACCTAGGGTTTCGAAGTCTCACTTTTTGAAAAAATCGGTTCACGAACAGGGAATTTCAAACTCATAATTGCACCGGTTGCCGTACGATAATCGGTTTTCCCAAACAAGTACCCAAGAGCAGGGGCCCGGACCCCCGCAAAGGAGGTGGTATCCAGCAACGACCCGCTTCCCACTACCCAGTACTACCGTCCTTTCTACGAAAACCCCGCAAAACCCGGTAGGTGTAAACGGGTAGGAAGGGCCTGATGGTAAGGCGTCATCCGTCACCAGCCAAAGACAATGTTTTTAAAACTTTGACCCAAACACAAACAGCGAGACATATTCCCCGGGGAAGAATGGATGCCGACTGCCTTTTCCCCGCCTTCTCTCGCTGAGTCTGCCCCGTCATCTCAAAAAAATTCCGTTTTTATTTGAATGCTTGCGTTTTTTTGGAGTTTTTTTTTAATGGGGGGTT
>JACEEZ010023951.1:0-12500 GCA_016584305.1 Chionoecetes opilio
CCCCAACCCACCCCCCCCATTCACTCACCCTTACCCATCCCCCAAACCCCTTCCCACCCTAACCCCCCCACCTATCCCCAACCCATCCCCCCCCCCACCCCCCCAACCCTCCCCCCCAAAACCCCCACCCCCCACCATTCACTCACCATCACCCCACCCCATTACCATCACCCCCCCCATCACTCCCCCTTTACCCTCACCTAATAAAGGTTTTCCTCAATTCTCGAAAACCATTTTTTTTCCCCCAAAAATTCTCGCCAATGGGTGCTAAAAAAAAGAAAAAAAAAGTGATCGGTTCATCAAAGGGGCCTTAAAACCTTTCCCCGGTCGACCCGATTCAAAACTGTGCCTATGGGGGGATTCCGCCACTGGGGGTGGCCCCCAGAGCGGACAGACAGACAACACAAACATTTTCGTTATATTATTATAAGATATAAATCTCAAAATTTGTGTCTGCTGTGGTCTGTATGTTTTTTTAAGGATCGGTACATATGGCCAAAACCCCCATGCCCAAATTTGGAACCTCATGCCCCAGGGAGAACATAGGCAGTTCGATGGGCTGGCCGATACGGGTGAGCGGCCAGCAAAAACAACCTAAACGGCTGGGGCGCTTTTCCGCCCGAAAAAAGATTGAACTTTAGCCAAAATTGTGGCAGTGATGACTTGGGGGGATGGAAGATTTTTTGGGGGGCGTGTCCGCCCCCGGGGGCGGGGCAAGCAAAAAAAACCAAAAAAAACAGCTGTAGGGGTTTTTTAACCATAGCGGTTAAGGGCCCAGAACGATACCGGCCCCCGCCCCTCGGTGGGTAAGCTAAAAGTATAAATACCCACAACATGGCCCGCGGGCCCCCCCATTGGGACGCAGGCCAAGTCATCTGAAGGGGGCTGGGGAAAAGGGTGCCCGGAGGGCACCCTTTCTGCTAGTATAGTATATACGGTGGGATGGAGGGAGTGAGGGAGGAAGAGTGTAAAGGATAGAGAGAGGGAAAGAGGGGTTGAAAAGGATAGAAAAAGGGAAGGAAGGAGGGAGAGAGGGAGGGATGGGGGAGAGGATGGATAGAGAGTATAAGTAAAATATAATAAAGGTAGTGGAATGTGAAGGCAAAACGAGGAATCTTAAGGAAACAGTAGTGATTTAAGAATATTGGAGAAGATAATTAAACGTGAATATAGTAGAGGAGACAAGAGGGATAAACAGGGGAACTCTATAGAAAAAGCGAATGATGTTAAGTAACAAAAGAAAAAAAGGAAAATGAGGCGATATTGAGAATATTAGATAGGGAAAAAATAGATATAGAGTTAAGCGATAATAAAAACCAATAATGATGTAAGAATATCCTTAGGAATGAAGAGGAAATAGGAAGAGCAGAAGGAAGAGGAGAAATGGGGAGAAATCATGAGAAATTGGAGGAAAAAAATGACCTGAGGTGAAGGAAGAAAGAAGGAAGAGGAGGAAAGTTTGATGAGGAGGAAGGATAGCTATGGTAAAATGGAGGGAAGGGAGATAAGAAAAGATAAGATACTTTGCTCCTATCTAGACGCTTTGCAAGTACCAACTATAGGTTCTTGACTATACAAAGCGCCACCACGCCAGGACGAACCTGGTGGGCTCGAACCGCTGACCGAATGCAGGGACGCTACACGCGAGCCAACAGCTCTACCAACCATGCCACCCTGACGGGGGGAAGGGAGATAAGGAAGGAGGAAAGCAAGGGGTGGAAGGAGATGAGGATAATGAGGCCAATGTAAAGGAAGGACATTATGGCTGGTTGGTTTCAATGACTCAAATTTTAACAAGCATAAAAATATTTTGTGGCGTCCATATCCCATTTTCTATACCTTTTACTGTGTGTGTGTGAGAGAGAGAGAGAGAGAGAGAGAGAGAGAGAGGAGAGAGAGAGAGAGAGAGAGAGAGAGAGAGAGAGAGAGAGAGAGAGAGAGAGAGAGAGGAGAGAGAGAGAGAGAGAGAGAGAGAGAGAGAGAGAGAGAGGAGAGAGAGAGAGAGAGAGAGACGAGAGACCGGACGGGAGAGAAGAGAGAGAGAGAGAGAGAGAGAGAGAGGAGAATCAAACCTCCAGGGAATAATCAACCAAAGTAAAACACAAGATGAGTAAATAAACTAAAATTTTAATCTTCCATTATGCAAACTGGTCTCAAACAATCAAGAAATGTCTCCATGTTTCCCTTCCCTCCTTCTCTTCCTCCACTTTCTTCCTTACTCCTTCCCCCTCCTCTTCCCTCACTTCTTCCCTCCCCCCTCCTTCCTTCTTCCTCCCTCTTCTTTCTTTCCTCCCTTATTTCCTCCCTTCTTCCCTCCACCTCCCTTCTTCCCTCCTTCTTCCTTCCCTCTCTTCCTCCTTTCCCCCTCCCTTCCTTCCTCCACCTCCTCCGTCTCGCATCTCTCCGGCTGTTTCACTCATCTTCATCTCACTGGTTCGTTAAGGCTTTGTTCGGTTGGAGGTAATGGTTGTTCCGCTCCTCTGTTCCCTCCTCTCCTCCCCAATTACTTTATATTCATACCATTTTGCACTCATTCTCATTTCATTTCGGGTCACCGGGTTTTACAATCTTCCTTCTCTCCCCCGATGACTTGCTCGCTTCGGGTTTCAATTCAAGGGTTTCCAAAGCTTCGAACAAGGTTGAGGTTTGTTGGCGAAGCGATTGGTTCTAATAAGTGTTTCGGATTCGTTGGAATTCGATCTTGTTTAATGATTCATGTGATTATTGTGTGTTTGTTTGTTTATGTGTGTATTCATCTAGATGTATTTTACAGGGCCTGAGCTACACTCGTATGGCCCTGTCTCCATAGCTACATTTTATCATTCCACCTTAGTGGTTAGTGTTGGCCGAAGCCATCACCCCGGGAGGCGGGTCACAAACTCCCGGCTAACACCCGGTACCCATTCACTGCTGGGTGGACAGGGGGTTGGCTTTTAAGGAGACCACCCATCTTTCTCCGCTCCGCCCGGGGATCGAACCCGGGACTTCTCGGTTTTGAACTGAGCGTGCTAACCACTACACTACGTAGTACCCAATGTGAGTACCCAGTGTGTGTGTGTGTTTGTGTGTGTGTGTGTGTGTGTGTGTATGTGTGTGTGTGTCGAACGATTTTGCTTTTGCTAACTTTTTGTATTTTTGTGACATGAAAATTAATGATAATGATGATGGTAATTGTCGTTGTTATTGCTTTTCATATTCCTCGTCTTTTATCATCATTATCAATTAAATTTTATTTGTTTTTATTGGTATTATTGTTATCATTATTATCATCAGCCAAAGAATACTGTATACAGTAGTCTTTGCATCAGCATTACTATTATTGCTAACAGGTGTTATTATTACTAATATTATATTCATAATCATCATCATTATTAGTAGTATTAATAGTAGTAATAGTAGAAGTCCGGAATACATTTTTATGGGTGGTTTAGTGAGTTAAATTTGATTTAATTTTGCTTTGGTTTCAAAGTGTTTACCAAATGTCCTTCTCATTCACGAATAAAAATGTATTGATTCATGGATTTCCACTTCGCGTAATGAATGTGTGGCTTACATACTTCATGGAGCCATAAGTGGGAAGGCCATTAGTCTCTCTAAGTGTTGAAGAAGACAATTGGTGAAGTATTTTGTCTCTTTACCGCCTTGAAAAACCTCCAAATTAGTTTGTTTTGCCTTGGGGATGAAAACGAACCACTTGGAATCCAATTGAAACAGTTTTGTGAATCACTCGGCGGCGTCTCGTAAATCTACCTCGAGCACAAAGGACGAATGGAGAAACAAAACACGACGGAGAATGCTAAAACAATGCACTGTAAAAAAATGGTTTCCCTGCAAGATTCATGTTGGCAGTATAAATCTTGGGTTCATTTCGTCATAAATCTTGTCGGGACAGAGTGCGAGGCTTCGAAACAATATAGTGGAGCAGTGCATCACTTTTACGGCGTCTCACTGAATCTGTTTCGATACACTGGTTCGATATCTCGTATATGATGTTTGTATTTAAAGTGATGCATGTGTATGTCTGTCTTGTCTGTCAGTTGTTCAGGGGGGAAGATTATGGGTTATGTAAGGATATGCTATTTTCTTTTGATTTTTGATGCATATACGATGTCAGGCCATTTCCACTAGGTTGTTTGTGTTGTTGTTGTTTTTTGGTTGGCTTTGTGATATTCCTTCTTTTCTCTTTCTTGTCTTGTGTTGAAGTATAGATTATAAGCCAAAATACTTATCTTGCTTAGCGGATTTATGACAGAAGTTGTGTTGTCTTTAATGGAAGCAAGAACGTAAAAAGACTGAGATACAGATTTTACGTGGACAAGAAAAGGATTTAAAGTTTGGGTTCAATAATTATTGTATTTGTTGGGATTTAAGGCGAAAAGGTTTGTTGTTTTAGTATTGAATGAAAAGTTGTCAATGTTTTGTTGAAGAAAGATTGAAAAATTACACCTCGATAGGGAGGACCTGAAGGCGTTTTGTATGTTGGCTATTTCTCCCCTTTCTCCTCCTCTTCTGTTGGAGAGCATTATATTCATGATTGGCGAGGCTCCCTTCAAATCGTAAACACACGCGGTAGTAATAAATGGCGAGGACATATGATTGGTTAGATGTACTAGTTGGGGTGCCTAAGGGCTCGGTCTTGGGGCCGCACTACTCTTTTTCTGGATATATATCAACGATCTGGACTGCGGACTGTATCCTAAAATATCGAAATTTGCAGATGACACCAAATTAGGCGCGTAAAGCATATACTAGAGAAAACTGCGAACGCATTACAAAAGTGATCTCGACCAACTATCAGATTGGAGTGATAAATGGCTACATAAAAATTCAATTCCGAAAAATTTTAAGTGATGCAGATATAGCAACAATAACCTCAAATATATAACTATCAAATGCAAAATAATCGTTACCCCCTGCAGTTAAGCAGGAAAAAGGATTCAGTGTCATCATCAGTAAATGATCTCCGAAAACCACCGTCCGCATTGGCCTAGCTGCCAGTAAAAAGGGCAAAATATGGATGTGGGCTTATTAAACGCAAACTTCTTGAACAGTAAAAACCTCCGAAAGTAATGACATAAATGATACACGTCCTTGGTTAGGCCGCACTTGGAACCTACCCTGCCGTTCAATTCTGGTCGCACCATTGTTGTAAAAATTCATAGCCAAATTGGAATCAGTGCAAGGAAGAGCAACCAAACACAAAATTCCATCTTGGAAGTTTCATCTAGGAAAGAGAGACTGCGGAAATTAATGTTTTCCTTAAAGATCGAAGAATCCGTTGGGGACTCGATAGAAACCACCTTTACCCGATCCTAAAAGGATTTGATGGTACAGTAATCAAAGAGAACACCTATTCGAGCTTTTCAATTCAAGTGACAACAAGAAAATAAGGGTTCTAAAACAAACCCCCCCCCGGTCAGCGTTGTTATCAACTTGATCTCCGTTAAATAAATTATTTCAATGTTAGAGTGTTTGATCGGATGGAAACAAGTACCAGCAAATGTGTCGGAGCCACGCACAATAAACTACATTTAAAAACAGACCTTAGACGCGCCACTGTAAAGTAAAGGGTATTGATCTTAGTGCGAATTCATATCTAGTCACCCCGTACGATTAATTGTAGTGGTAGTGGTAGCTGTAGTAGATTTTTCATAATTCCTATCATTCTGACACTCCCCTGAAAACTTCCATGTTCCTATCCTCTTTAGGGACATGGTATCTTTTTCCAACTGTTTTCTTACAAGTAGTTGATAGTTAGTAGTATGTAGTTCAGCAGATACCCTCGTTATGGACCAATAGGTCTCCTGGTGTCTGTTATTCCTATGTAATCCTATGTAATCCTCCTCCTCCTCCTCCTCCTCCTCCTCCTCCTCCTCCTCCTCCTCTTCGTCTTCCTCCTCCTCCTCCTCCTCCTCCTCCTCCTCCTCCTCCTCCTCCTCCTCCTCTTCCTCCTCTTCCTCCTCTTTCTCTTCGGCTGCTCTGTTTAAACTATCTCCCTTCTGTGTTGTACCAAGCCGAGATAAAACACACACAGACACACACACACACACACGTTCCTAGCATCATCCACCTTCCACCTTTACTCCTATCTTGTCACCCTCCACCACCATCACCACAACCTAATCTGACCTTCCCTGACCTCTCTTTGTCCTCCCACTCCACCCACTCACCCGCCTACTCCCACACTACCACCTGACTACCACCCACTCTCTCTAGTCTCCACCCCACTCCACCACGACCTGAGTTCTAACCCTGTTTATGGTTCTTCCACTTCCATTTACCTCCCTTATTTCCCTATTTCCATCTTCCATTTCTTTTTAACATCCTTGCATCTCTCTATCTCCATCCTCATGTTGTTATTCCATCTTCCTTCACTTTAATTGGCACTTATCCTTCTATTTCCTCTCTCCCCTTCCATCTCTCTATCTCCTCCTTCATAGCAAGAGTGTCATGTCAAAATATTCATGTTTTTCTCTCTCTCCCTTTTAGGATCCTTATAGTTCTTTTTAATAATTTTAGCATCTTTTTTTTCCCTCATCATCCAGTTATTCATCTTCCTTCACTTAAATACACACTTATTCTTCCTTTAATTTCCTCTCTCTTCTTCCCATCTCTCCTTCTACGTAGCGAGAGTGTCATGTCGAGGGGGGGAGGGTAGTCATGTTTTTGGGGGAGGGGGAGGAGGAAAAGGGGGGAGGGGAGTCATGTTTTGGGGGAAGGGGAGGAGGAGAGGGAGGAGGGGAGTCATGTTTTGGGGAGGGGGAGGAGGAGAGGGGGGGGTATTCGCAGCCTCTGTTTGCCTGAATTCGAGGAGAGTAATTGGCAATTCCGTCCCGAACACAGTTGTCTTCTATCGGCGGGAACACGGGTCGAGCCTCCGCCGCTTGCCTTAATCCAACGCTGCTTGCACGGCGGACCAACTTATTTACTTTCGATTAATCAGTGGGCCGCTATGCAAATTAATCGAGGCGGCGTGGCGAGGGAGAACACGGGCGTGGGCGTGATGGGTGTGAGAGAAATGGGTGTTCTTCGTGTGTCTGCCTGTAGGGGAAGAAGGGAATAGGTTAAGAAGGAAAGGGGGAAGTGAAGGATTACAGTTTTTTTTACTTACATACTTTTTACTTGCTGTACTTTACTTTACTTTACTTTACTTTACTTTACTTTACTTTACTTTACTTTTACTTTACTTTACTTTCTATACTTACTTTTTCGTACAGGGGCGTGGGAGAATAATTTATAGTTAATAGTAGTTAAGGAGGAAACGATTATGATGGTAGAAAGTAGAGAAAATGTATAGAGGAAATAAAAAGTGTAAAAATGAAATATGTTAAAACAAAAGGTTTAAAAGATAGAAAATGTAAAGAGGAATTGAAGGGAGGACATACTGTATTAGGATTGTAACTTATAACTTGTATTGATAATATTTTGTCCTCATCTCGCCTGGATGTCTGTAGGAGGAAGAACGTTATTTTTTTATATAGTTAAGTTTATTTACATCTCTTGCAAAAACTTACATTAGCCTTATATACAACCTTAAGATTAACTTGCATTACAAACTTATACTAACCTTATATCTATACAACAAGGGGAAAGGAATGGGTTAGGAGTGAGGAGGGAGTTAAGGGTTTTTCTTTTTTTTCCTTTGTGTGTGTGGTATTTTTTCTTCTTTATTTTTACCTATGCGAGAACTGAGTGACACTAAAAAGAAAAAAAGTGCTACATTTTGTTTTGCTCTGTTTGTGTACGAGTGTCTTAAGAAAGAGGAGGATGAGAAGGAGATGAATAAGAATAGGAAGAAGAATGACAGGAAAAAGAAAAATACGAATGATAAGAAAAGAAGAAGAATATAAAAAAAAGAAAAAAAAGAAGAAAAAATATACGAAGAAGAAAGAAGGTAAAAAAAAAAGAAGATGAAGGAGAAAAAAAAGGAACTTGGGATATGGAAAACTAGGAAAACGAGGAGGAAAAGGAAGAAAAGTGTGAAAGGGGAAGGAAAACACAACAACTCAGTAAAGAAGAAAAATAATAAAGCTGCAGTGATAGAGAGGGGAGAGAGAGAGAAGGAGAAAAGGGGAGAGAGAAGGAAGGAGAAAAGGGGAGAAAGAGGGAAGAATGAGAGGGGAGAGAGAGGGAAGAATGAGAGGGGAAAGAGGAAGGGAAAGCAACAAGAGGGCGAAGGAGGCTAACTTTTCCCAGGGTCAGTGTCGGGTGTTGCCATTCGTTGCCTTTTTGTGGGGCGGCGAGTCAGGTGGAGCGACGCGGCGGCCCTGCTGATTGGCTAACACACTGAGACGGGTGTTGGGTGGCCTGCTGACCCCACCCCTTGATTACAACACCTGATTGACTGTTGTGATTTGTATGACGTGTGTGTGTAGGGGGGGTCTAAAGGGTGTGTGGGGGAGGATTGTGGTGATGGGTGTGGGGGGTGGGGGATGTGTGTGTGTGTGATAGTGTGTGTGTGGGAGATAGTGTGTGGTGTGTGATGGTGGGTGGGTGTGGGAGAGAGAGAGAAGAGAGAAGAGAGAGAGGAGAGAGAGGAGAGAGAGGAGAGAGAGAGGAGAGAGGAGAGAGAGAGAGAGGGAGAGAGGAAAGAGAGAGAGGAGAGGAGAGAGGAGAGAGGAGAGAGGAGAGAGGAGGGGGAGAGGAGAGAGAGAGAGAGAGAGAGAGAGAGGAGAGAGAGAGGAGAGAGAGAGAGAGGAGAGAGAGAGAGAGAGAGAGAGAGAGAGAGAGAGAGAGAGAGAGAGAGGAGAGAGAGAGAGAGAGAGAGAGAGAGAGAGAGAGAGAGAGAGAGAGAGAGAGAGAGAGAGAGAGAGAGAGAGAGAGAGAGAGAGAGAGAGAGAGAGAGAGAGAGAGAGAGAGAGAGAGAGAGAGAGAAGTCAGCCTTAAGATATTATAAGTTGTGATAGCAGGACTTTATTTGCATAATCTATTAATTTGGCTGTAAAAGTTAGTCAGAAAAAAGGAGAGAGAGAGAGAGAGAGAGAGAGAGAGAGAGAGAGAGAGAGAGAGAGAGAGAGAGAGAGAGAGAGAGAGAGAGAGAGAGAGAGAGAGAGAGAGAGAAGAGAGAGGAGAGAGAGAGAGAGGAGAGAGAGAGAGAGAGAGAGAGAGAGAGAGAGAGAGAGAGAAAAAAAAATTGTTGTCTTGACTCAAAGTTGTTTTTTACCTGTCAATGCTTAACTTACCTGAAAAAACTTCCTCTTTACGAGTCTCTTTGTTGTTCGGAAAGTTAAGTTCTTGGCGGGCGAGGTGATGGAAAAAACGGCTGCAAGGTTTTCAATTTTTCTTCATATTTAACTGAATATCTGTCTCGTTGAATAACTATGTTAAGTTTCCATTTTGTTGAAGTTGATACAGCGAATATTGTTTAGTGCATGTAGGATCATGTCTATAAAAAAAATCGCTTGTGCTTGTCTCCGGTTAAGTGTCTTCATTTTTTTTTTGTTTGCGTGGGTTAGATAACTTCCTTTTCCACATCTGTGCTATGAAAAGTAAATTATTTATGGTATTATTTTGCATTTTTTCTTGAGTGTTAATTTGGGTGTTGACTCGCGGGGGGGGGAAGTGTGTGGGGGGGGGAAGGAAAGGTCATGTTAGTTCGAAGTCTTGTTTAAAAGGTTAGAAAAAGTCACATGAGGGTCGATGAGGTTTTTCCCTTCGCTATACAATCTTGGTTTAAACTTTTTAGCCCTGATGATGGCGCAAGTTGAGGTCGTAAGTGCCGCGCCATCACTCTTATGCCAACACCTTGCTATATGAAGGCGTTGGCTTTACTATTGACGTTGTAACTTACGTGTGTGTGTGTGTGTGTGTGTGTGTGTGTGTGTGTGTGTGTGTGTGTGTGTGTGTATGTGTGTGTGTGTGTGTGTGGACCCACTACAACACATGTTTTGACTTTTCGATGAGTGCCATTCCTACTACTGAAGATAATAATAATAGTCATAATAATAATAATAATAATCAAGTATAGACGTCCAGCCTCTGGCCCCTTTGCTTTTGGCTCAGTTCTTGCGGCTGGAACGTGACAGCGAGCCACGTTCCAGCCAATTAACTCATTACGTGAATTACTCATTAAGGGCTTATTTTACGCAAAAAGTTTCTTCCGACGACCCCCATTGATTTTGACAGCACTACTTGCATGTCAAATTTCAGCTCAATCCGATAATATTTAGGAGTAGTTATACACTTTTTGGCGGAAACTTGGTTCCACGGGTCTTATGGTAAGCGACAGCGAGCGAAGCTCGCTGTCAATAATGGTACAAATTGTCTTTTACATCAAGTATAGACGTCCAGCCTCTGGCCCCTTTGCTTTTCGCTCAGTTCTTGCGGCTGGAACGTGACAGCGATCCACGTTCCAGCCAATTAACTCATTACGTGAATTACTCATTAAGGGCTTGTTCTATGCAAAAAGTTTGTTTAACAGACCCCCATTGATTTTGACAGCACTACTTGGATGTCGAATGTCAGTTCAATCCGACAATAATTAGGAGTAGTTTACGCTAATTACTCATTAATTAAGGGCTTGTTTTACACAAACAAATTCTTCCTACGACCCCCATTGAATTTGACAGCACTACTTGCATGTCAAATTTCAGCTCAATCCGACAATAATTAGGAGTAGTTATACACTTTTTGGCGGAAACTTGGTTCCACGGGTCTTATGGTAAGCGACAGCGAGCGAAGCTCGCTATCAAAAATAAGGAGACCGGCAAAGGGTACAACAAAAACTGTATACAAAAAGATCGCTTAGTGGCATTACTCCCTAAAACACATTAAAACAGTACCAAAAAGAGTGGAACGCCGACGTGAGCTTCGACAGGGGATGCTTGCAGCCTATGTTGATCTCAAGAAGACGTTTGACTCCGTGCATCGTGAGTCACTATGGGATCTTCTGCGACTTCGCGGGATTCCTGCAAGGACTATTGGTTTGATGACCGGTCTGTACTCTGGGACTGAGAGTGCTGTAAAGAGTGGGGGAGGTGTATCCAGCTTTTTTCCTGTTAATACAGGAGTGAGGCAAGGGTGCGTCCTTGCCCCATCACTTTTCAACACTTGTATGGACTGGGTATTGGGCAAAGTTGTAGATCAAAGTGATTGTGGAACATCCCTCGGCAACACCAAGATCACTGATCTTGTTTTTGCCGATGATGCAGTAATCTTTGCTGAGTCTCTGGAGGTCCTGGTGATGACTCTCGAGGCACTGCACGAGGAGGCAGTCTTTGGGACTTAAGGTATCCTGGCTCAAGACCAAGGTCCAGGTGTTTGGAGACTTACTAGATGAAGCAGTACAGTCTGTTCATGTGTGTGGTGAGGACATTGAGATCTTAGAAAGCTTTACATACCTTGGTAGCGCAGTCCATAATGACGGTGGGTCGCGTCAAGAAGTCTTACGGCGGATTGGCATAGCCTACGATGTTATGGACTCGCTCAGCACAAGTATTGGCGTTGTCGGTACCTGTGCAGAAGGATAAAGATCCGGATCTTCAAGTCGCTTGTGATCCCAGTCTTATTGTATGGTTGTGAGACATGGACACTAAATAGTGACTTGAAGATGCGAATCGATGCCTTTGGTAATAAGTGTCTTCGAAGAATCATGGGGTATCGCTGGGATGATTACGTGTCAAACCAGCGATTGCACCGTGAGACTGAATCGAGGCCTATTAACTGTATAGTCTGCCAGTGCCAACTTCGGCTATATGGGCATGTGGCACGCTACCCTGAAACCGATCCTTCCCATCGGGTTGTATCTGTAAGAGACAATCCGGCGTGGAGGAGGCCAAGGGGGCGCCCACAAGGCTCGTGGTTGGGGCAAGTTGATGTTTCTTGTCGAGAGCTGCTTGGTATGGGAAAGGAGCTTGCATTAGGACTCGCGCGAGGTGACCCCCAGGAGTGACGTCGTAGGGTGGGCGAGGCGACGCGCTCCCATGCGTATGCCCCCAATGATTGATTGAAAAAGAGTGAGTCAATTTAAGTTGCACATTAATCCGTAATTTTTTGGCAAACTGTACAAATATCTTAATAAAGTCAAATATAGATTATAATTTCGCGATGGCCGACATATGAAATTATCTTTATGGTTATTTTTATATACTTCATAAGGAACAGGCTGAAAGAATAACATTACAAAAATAAACGCTATTTGCCAGTCCCCGTGTAGCATATAGAAAAGTCTAGAAAACGGAAGTAGGGGGTTGGCTGATCTAATTTAAAGCACCAACCAAAATATTTCTTTTATCTATATCTCAATTAGGAAAGCATCACCTAACTTATACATCTTAGTTTTTAGTGTTAGTGTTTTCAAAAGTCAAATAGTTATAAACGAATGCCTGAATTACTATTATCTGCAACATGTATCTTGCCCTTGTTAATTAACGTAAAGTAGTGCAATTTATCATAAAGTTAATTAAGGTAAAGTGAATATTAGGCCTATTCATCCTTTAATAATTATGTTACATAGTTCATAGGCTGTATATGTTCTTTTATTGGATTAGTTTAATGGTTGT
>JACEEZ010023951.1:17500-25000 GCA_016584305.1 Chionoecetes opilio
ACCAGAGAGCAGCGGACCTTTTTGGGACATCCAGATCTTAGACCGATGGCGCCTCCCATCGTGAGCTCTCCCTCGAGGCGTCCACCAAAAGGAATGAGCTGGAGAAGAAAGGGCCTATGGCGATAGGATCCTGCAAGTCGACCATGGTACCTTCACGCCCTGGTCTTCACCACATTGGCGGCATGGCCCCCAAGGCTAGGAGCTTCTACTCAAGACTAGCTGACTTGATGTCAGTAAAGAAGCACCAGCCAAGGAGCTCCGTCGCCGCCTGGATGAGGTGTCGCCCTCTCCTTTCCCTTTCTCCGGTCTGCCCTCTGTTGTCTCAGGGTACGAGATACTCCACTCCCCTAACACGGACATAAGTGACCTCGATTGCGAAAAGGGTCACATTGGTAGAGAGTGGGATAAGGGGGGGATAGGTTAGGAATAAGGTAGGTTTTTAAATTTAGGGGTAGTTAGTTAGTAAATGTATGTATTTTTAGGGGTAGGTTGTAAGGTGGATGCCACAGTCAATAGCGAGGTGGGGCTATGGCGTACCCGCTGCAAATAAAGAGGGCTGTTGGAGGTATATTGGAGTAGTGTAGTAGTAGTCGTAGTAGTAGTAGTAGTAGTAGTAGTAGTAGTAGTAATAGTAGTAGCATAGTAGTAGTATTAGTAGTAGCAAGTAGTAGTAGTATAGTAGTAGTAGTTAGCAGTAGTAGTGTAGTAGTAGTAGTGTATATATTAGTGATAGATGTAGTAGTAGTAGTAGTATAGAAGTATAGTAGTAGCAGCAGTAGTAAGTAGTAGTCGTAGTATAGTATTAGTATAGTAGTGGTAAGTAGTAGCATAGTTCAGTAGTAGTAAGTCGTAGTATAGTAGTAAGCAGTAGTAGTAAGTATCGTAGTAGTAGCATAGTAAGTATTAGTAGTATCCAGTAGTAGTAGTAGCTCTCTCTCTCTCTCTCTCTCCTGTCTCTCTCTCTCTCTCTATATATATATATATATAATATATATATATAATATATATATATATATATATATGTATGGTGTGTATGTAATGTATATATTGTTAATGTATATGTAATATGTATATATATAGGTATATGTATGTGTGTAATATGTATATATATTATATGTATGTATATAGTGTGTATGTGTGATATATATATATTATATATCCCCCTCTCTCCATCTCTCTCTCTTCCTCTACTGTCATCTCTCTCTCTCTCTCGCTCTCTCTCTCTCTCGGTCTCTCTCTCTCGTCTCTCTCTCTCTCTCTCTCTCGTCCCTTCTCTATCTCCTCTCTCTCTCGTCTCTCTCTCTTCTCTCTATCTCTTCCCTGAAAAGCTCCTTGTAAAGTATGAAAGCATATGGATGTGAATCAGTTGTGAAGATCGAATGTATTGGTCTCACGATTAACTTTTAGGAACCTCATTTCTCAAGTTTTGAGATGGTTAGAAGAGAGAGCTAGAATAAAATTTGAAGATGTAATATCGAACCGAAAGCCATCCACAACCACGTGAGTACCTATTTAAAAGTAAGAATAATAATAATAATTTTTTATTAAAATGACCGCAGGCATGTCTAGTTAAATATCATTAAACAAATTGAGTTATATATAACTTTTACATTAAAACCACTACTAATTATTATAAAACAAACACACTGTATCAATTAATATTGCTTATCATTGGGGACAGTTTGTTCTCATTATTGCTGTGATTTTTGTCGATGTTATTAGTTGTACCAGTTACTATAATGTTAACGTCATTAATATTCTGATTCCAATAGATACTATTACCCTAATACTGCTAATATTCTACAAACATTCTATACCATGGTTGTTTGCCTGTCGGGCGGATTTTATGACCATTGCTGTTTTATATAATTGTAGAACTAAAATCACTGTTGACCATTACACGTTTGTCATTTATATATCGCTGTTGTTAGCGCTGTTTTGCAATCAGACATACTCTAGATGTTCACGTCATTAACTATTCTGATTCCAATACTACTATTACCCTAATACTGCTAATATTGCTGACACCATCTGTACCATTGGTGTTGCCTGTCGGGCCGGAATATTTGTGACCATTGCTGTAATGCTATCTAGCCATTTCTAGTTCACCCGGACGAAGATGTTGTATGAGGCACCAAACAATAATAAATGCCACAAGGTGTTGGTGTGCGAGAAACAGCAGAAATGTACATCCTGTAGTAAGGAGACTCGGTGGGGCAGGAACCCCTGGGGACGTGACCCCCGGGGCGGGAGAGGGAGGAAGTTGAGAGGCCAACGACGGCCATGATCCCCAGCGAGATAAGGAAGGCAGCAGCAAGCGAGGGAGACAAGGGAGGGAGCGTGGGACGGCCTGCTGCCACTAGCCACCCACCAATGCGTTGCCGCCCGCCGCCTCCCCCTCCGCGCCGCCACCCCCCCACCTCCGCCGCCGCCACCACACCGCCACCGACTACTGCCACCGCACCACCCAACCCTGGAGGGCACAGAAATGCAAACCGGAGATGGAACGCCATATTGAAGGATCTGACAGAGGCCTGCCAACCATAATGGGTTGGGCGACAGACACCTACCGCGAGCTAGCTGGGATGGTCTACAAGCAAAACCTCTTTGGGAACCACCAAAAATGCCTGGCCACCACCAAAATCACCAAGAAATGGCTTGCCCTCCTCAAACTACTCTACACCTCGCCACGCCTCTATGCACCGTTTGCCCTCAAACTGCTCCTTTCTGTTGCAAAAGCTTTTCTTTCAAAAGACACACAGAAGAGCAAGACAGTGAAAACGTAAAGGCAGTCTGCAAGAAGAGTGGAACTGTGGCTTGAAAACAACGAGACGAGCTCCTGGAGGCGGCCAGGGCCATACATAAGAGACTGCTGAGACCCTCCATCAAACCGGCACCGAGAAGAGGATAAAGCCCTAGCTTTGCGAACAGGATTGCGACAGGCAACGTGTCATCGTCACTGCGGGCTTCTCAACGAGACTGAGTCCGGCGGTGTGTTTGCCCCTCACAAGGGCAACCATCAGGACAGCTGGAGAAAAACAATCCTCCTCCCAGCGACTTAACCGGACTCAGACTGCAGGCAGGGCATGCACATACCCCCGAACAGTGGCATTTACGATGAGAGAGATGATACACGGGGAAATGGTTGGAAACAAATCCCATACTCCAGACCATGGCAGTGCTGGTCCCCTCAGGCTGGACGCGAGAGGGTGGGCGTCGCCTGCTGAGCAGGCACCTTTGTGGGCAGTGGCTCTAGTGACCTCTGCAGTGCTCTCGCAGCACTAGCAAGGAAACTGTGCACCAACATCTTGTCACCATCTCTCGACGCTTTCCACAGCCTGCCGCCTCTTCCCCTGGACAAGAGCCAGGATGCAGACCCATTGGCATTGGCGAAGTCATACGACCCGTCGTGGTAAATGCTCAGGGCTGTCGTCAAGGAGGATGTGAGAAGGCGGCGGGGAACCTCCTGGTATGTCGCAGGGCACCAGGCAGGAGGGGAAGCAGCCATCCACGCCATGAGGGGGAGATCTTCACCCAAGAAGACTGTGAAGGTTCTGTAGTGACGCACAAAAAACGCGTTTAAATCCCATTACAGAAAAACAATGCTTTTCCATAATAATAAATCAAGTGTCCTTCCCGGCTACATACGCCGATAACACTTTATAAAAGAACAACAAAAAAGGGAAGGAGGAATAACAAGATGATAAACGAAAAAGGGGCAAAACAAAGGAACAAGTTCGTGAAAAAACCAAACAAAGGCTTAAACTATCCAACCTCAGCTGCATCCCTCTAAATTATATGTAAAATAGGAGTGGGTAGCAATAGGCAGGGTGTTAGAGTCAAGGGAAGGAACAACTCAAGGTGACCCAGTGGCCATGGGCGATGTACGCCCCTTGGCATGTCATTCCTTCAAGACGTGATTGCGTGTTTTGAAAAAAAAAACCAAGGTGAGCAGGTGGCAATATGCCTGACGCCCTGTCAGGGCCGGCAAATTACAGGACCTAAGCCACTGGTGGGGGGTTAATACATGCCAATGGCCCTACCATAGATCACACCCAACGCCGCTAAATTCCTTCCTCATCGTCAAGCCAGAGCACACTAATGACCGGGGCTGTAAACATCTTCAGGTTTGGCAGTGGAATGTGGTAACGAAGGAAGGACGCGGCACGTGGTGCTGTTATTGGAACATAGGAGTATAAAGACGGAGTACGTCGGATAGAAAGTGTCTGAGTGGGTGCACGAGGTCGATGTCCTTGTCAGCCATGGCCAAGACCGAGCCATCACGCAGCCTCGCGGCATACACGCATAGCCTGCAACATCGTGGAGCTTCGTCAATGGCGCACCATCCCGGACATCGAGCCCTCTCCTCAGACCGCTGGAAGGAATCTATAAATAACACCTTCCATACCAGCGTTACTGACTGAGTATCTCCCGTCCCTGAGGAATGACGCGAGGGCGGGGTTGCTCGAACTCCCTCCAAGACTAAGGCGGGATGGGAATCACCCTCTCCTGAGACGAATGGCTGAGGTGGAAGAACCTCAACTCCATCAACCTTAACCAGTTCCCTCACGGATATGATCATCGCTCAGACGCACAAGGTTGAAATCGAGACCAAAGGTGATCGCTGAGCAAAAGAAACCGATTCTCACGAGACAGGCAGCAAGGGCAGAAGACCAGCCTTGAAACACCTTTCCGACCATCCTGCATCCAGACACCGTGAGAAAATCCACATCGCACAGGGAGACGAGCGTCAACTGGCTAACATCACTACCAATCAAGCAAAGGGCTTCAACCTCAACAAACAAGATTTGTCCGATGCGTTGCTCTGAGTACGGCTGGCCAGTGGAAGGACTCCCCCAACACCTGTGTGTGTGGTGATCCCCCAACAGCGCAGGACCTACAACCATGACTGGCAAAAAGGGGGGATTCGTGTGTATCAGGCACGACGAGGTGAGGACCTGACAGCCAGCATGCTCAAGTAGTGTGCCACGAGACGACGTCTCCACCGAGCCACCCTCGCTTGCCTCTAGAATGGGGAACTCCTGCGTACAGGACAGCCAATACCGCCCCCTGAGGCTCGCGTGGACATCTGTGCTCGGGGATTCTGGACAGAGGCAGCCGGACCTTTTGGACATCCGGGTCTTCCGACCCTATGGCCGCCTCCCATCGTGAGCTTCCCTCGGCTGTCCCCACAGGAAAGAGCTGGAGACGTATAAGGGCCTATGGCGATGGATCCTGCGAAGTTCGAACCATGGTACCTTCACGGCCCCTGGTCTTCACCACATCTGGGCGGCATGGCCCCCCAAGGCTAGGAGCGGGTGTCTCTTACTCAAGACTAGCTGACTTGATGTCCTAAAGAAGTCACCCTCCAAGAGTCCGTCGCCGCCTGGATATGTTGTCGCCTCTCCTTCCTCCTGCTCCGGTCTGGCCCTCCTGTGTCTCCAGGGGTACGACATACTCCACTCCCTCTACACACTGACATAGGTGGACCTCGATTGCGAGGCCACAATTGGTAGAGAAGTGGGATAAGGGTGGAATAGGTTAGGAATAGAGTAAGGTTTGTAAAATTTATGGGGTAGTTAGTTTTAGTAAAATGTATGTATTTTTTAGGGGTAGTTGTAAGGTTGGATGCCACAGTCGATAGCGAGTGGGGCTTGGCGTACCCGCTGCAAATAAAGAGGCGTGAGGTATATTGTAGTAGTATAGTAGTTGAAAAAAAAAAAATTATAGTAGTAGTAGCAGTATTATATTATTATTATTATTAATAGTCGTAGTAGTAGTAGTGTAGTAGCTAGTCTTAGTGTAGTAGTAGTAGTAGTAGTAGTAGCAGTAGATAGTAGTAGCATAGTAGCAGTAGTAGTAGTATTAGTAGTAGTAGTATTAGTAGTAGTCAGTAGTATAGCAGTAGTATTAGTAGCATAGTAGCAGTAGTAGTAGTAGTTAGTAGTAGTAAGTATAACAAGTAGTAGTATATAGTAGTAGTAGTAGTAGCAGTAGTAGTAGGAGTAGTAGTAGTAGTAGCATAGTAGCAGTAGTAGTAGTAGTAGTAGTAGTAGTAGTAGTAGGTAGTAGTAGTAGTAGTAGTAGTAGCAGTAGTAGAAGTAGTAGTAGTAGTAGTAGTAGTAGTAGCATAGTAGCAGTAGTAGTAGCAGTAGTAGTAGTAGTAGTAGTAGTAGTAGTAGTAGTAGTAGTAGTAGTAGCAGTAGTAGTAGCAGTAGCAGTAGTAGTAGTAGTAGTAGTAGTAGTAGTAGTAGTAGTAGTAGTAGTAGTAGCAGTAGTAGTAGTAATTACTGTTAATACTCGCGATCCTGTTATTGTTTGGGATTTTTAATTATGTAAATGTCCTTGCTATAGTTGTTGTTCTTGCTATTGTTGTTGTTGATGTTGTTGTTGTTGTTGTCATCGCTACTACACTTACTACTGGCCTAGTTATTATGTGTCTGTTTTTGTTATTGTTGTTGCTACTTGTATGATGGTTGTGCATTGAGTCTGGTTTGTGTTACTTATTTGCAGAGGTGGGCATTCCGCAATTTTAGTCCGCAATTCCGCAATTCGCAACTTGCGGAATGGGTAATTCGGTTGCGGAATTGCGCAAATTGCAGCCCTGAAAAAATTGCGAAATTTGGAGGGTCATGCGGGACCACCAAATTTTAAAACGCAATCGCAATAATGTGTGACGGCCCCACCTTCAAAGTGCCCGCGTGAACATAAGTTTCCCGCCAAATATGGTGAGACTACACTGCCACGTCTGCCTGGGTGGAACCTGTTCATCAAATACACACCCCTGTGCCCTCCTCCCGCGGCTGTGGAGAGGCTGTTCCAGCATAGGCTCATAGGGTTGATGAATCCTTAGCCGAAGAGGTCCAGCGCTGACAGCCAACAACTCTGAAGCTTGTGTTCTTGAAGGGCAACCTCCACATGCTGAACCAGAGAAGTGGGAGGAGGAAGGAGGAGGAAGAGGAGGAGAGGAAGATTATTAGATTACTTAGATTTAGCTGATTATTACTAGCCAGTAGACTGTGAAGTGTAAAAGTAAAGAAAAACACAGAAGAACAAAGACTTAATTGTGAATAAAAGTAACAAGTATAGACAGAAACAAGAATAGAATACAGAATTATAAACACAATAAGAGTCTAGAGAGGACATTTTTTTTTTAATTGTAGGGGTGTTTAAGAGTCCTAGAGACGTTAAAGAAGTCCTAGGACATTTTTTGTTTCAATTTGTAGGCGTTTTGTTTTATTGCAGGTGTCAAAATTAGTTTTGCGGAATTGCGGAAATTGCGGAATTGCGATTGCGAAAAGGCCCTACTGAAAAAAATTGCGAATTGCGATTGGCGGACTGGTGCAGGTCGGAATTGCTGAATTGCGATAAGTGCGGAATTGGAGAAAAAAATTGCGATGTCCTCACCTTTGCTTATTTTTGTGTTACTACTTAAGTATGGACGTTACTTTTTTGTGTTGCGGGGTGAAGCGTGTGTTGTGTGAATGCGACTTGTACGAG
>JACEEZ010023951.1:27500-30000 GCA_016584305.1 Chionoecetes opilio
CGATCAACATCTCTAACATTGAAATAATTTTTCGGATATCTGTGATGCAACGTTTACCGTTCAGTTTTAAACCGTTGTTTCTTGTTGTCACGTAAGGAGCAAGCTCGAATAGGTTTTCTTGATTAATGACATGAAATCCTTTTAGCATCTTAAAGGTTTCAATCAAGTCCCCACGGACTCTACGATCCTTTAAGGAAAACATATTAAGTTTCCGCAGTCTCTCTTCATAAGATGAATTTCGCAGAGATGGAATTAGTTTGGTTGCTCTTCTTTGGACTGACTCCAATTTGGTTTGATCTTTTACGAAACAAGGCGTCCAGAATTGAACGGCGTATTCTAAGTGCGGCCTAACCAAAGACGTGCATAATCGTGTCATTACTTTCGGAGTTTTATGTTCAAAGTTGCGTTTAATGAAGCCCAACATCATATTCGCCTTTTTACTGGCAGCTAGGCAATGCGTACTGGCTTTAAGATCATTACTGATTATGACACCTAAATCCTTTTCCTGCTGTACTTCAGTCAACGATTTATTTTGCATTTTGATAGTTATATTTAAGGTCATCGTTGCCTATATGCATTACTTTATATATATCGGAATTGAATTTTAATTGCCATTTATCACTCCAATCTGATAGTTTGTCGAGATCACGTTGTATGAGTTCGCAGTTATCTCTAGTATAGGCTTTACCGCCTAATTTGGTGTCATCAGCAAATTTCGATATTTTAGATACAAGTCCGCAGTCCAAATCATTGATATATATCAGAAAATAAGTAGGACCCAAGACCGAGCCCTGAGGCACCCCATTATTAACATCTAACCAATCAGATGCCTCGCCATTTTTTACTACTGTTGTTTACGATTTGAAAGCCAATCGCCAATCCATGAACATAACTGCTCTCCTAAGCTATGTGCCTTAGCTTGGTCAAAAGTCGCTTATGGGGAACTATATCGAAGGCTTTCTGAAAATCAAGATATATTTTATCCGCGGGAGTTTTAGCGTTCTAGTTGGAATAAATGAAATTGAAAAAATCGAGTAGGTTTGTTAAGCAGGATCTCTTTTTTCGAAATCCATGCTGGGAGTTTAATATTGAGTTTTTTCATCGAGAAAAGACACTATTTTATCCCGCAATATTTTCTCAAATAGTTTAACAATCACAGACGTTAGACTAATTGGGCGATACTTACTTGCGAGGCTCCTACTCCCTTTCTTGAATATCGGTGTAACATTAGCTAATTTCCACATACTATGAACATTTTTGTCCATTAGGGATTTGTTGAAAATAATCTTTAATGGGAGCGAAAACTGACTATGACATTTGCAAAGTAATCTCGGCGAGATTTCGTCCACCCCCATGGATTTTGCTGTGTCAAGTTTCTGCAAATACTTTGATATTTCGTCTAATGTTATCTCTCCTATTACAAATCTATCACTTTCGAGTCCTGCAAACATGTTTACTGGTTCTGATAATGGAGCTTCGTCTTCTTTGATAAAAACCGCATTAAAGTAATCATTGAGTACGGACGCCGTACTCTTATTATCATTTACTAAGATGTTATTCATATATTTCAGTGGCCCAATACATGTTTTGACGTTTTTCCTACTTCGAACGTATTGTAATCTCTAAAATCGCAGTCCGCATTTGATCGTTTGTAAACTTTATACGCTCGGCGCTTACTGCCGATGATTTGTTGAATCTCATTAGTCATCCAACAGGGTCTGTTTATGTTATTCAAACGTTTTCTTACCATGGGAACATATTTTTCAACAACCGATTGAAGTTTATTTGTGAATAGATTACACATGTTTTCGGCGTTATTACCATTTTGTAGGTCAATCCAATCAACTTCGCTTAGTACCCTGCTGATCATCGTGAAATCTGCTTTATTGTAATTGGGAACTAATAACCGATTTTCTGTGATGTCTACGTTGCAATTTATGCCTAATCTGATTAACCTGTGATCACTGTTTGCCAAATGTTCACCTATATCGCAATAAACAATCAGATCAATGTCGGTAGTGAAAACTAAATCTAGGATACTATTATCCCTTGTAGGCTCACGGACCACCTGGTTTACATATGCTTCGTTTACTATATCAAGCAATCGCATACCTTCTCTATCAACATAATTATTATTCCAGTTTATCCCAGTTTGGTTAAAATCTCCACATTAATATGTATCGTTTTTTATTGTTTTACTAAGCCGCAAAGCCGCCCCCCCGGGCGGACTTTTTGGGTAGCTCCTGCGGAGGGCTATTGGTGGTGGGCCTTCGGCCACCATTTTTTTTGGGCCTTCGGCCCACCAAACCGGACTCTCCAGATAGCCCTTTTAAATTTCCTGAAACATGGATGGGGAAATGTATGTTTCCCCTCACCCATTCATCCCCATTACCCATCCCCCCCACCTTCAAATCACCCATTACCCATCACCCCCACCCATTCACTCACCATTACCCATCACCACACACCCATTCACTCACCCAAATTTCCCATCACCCCC
>JACEEZ010023951.1:35000-85000 GCA_016584305.1 Chionoecetes opilio
ATTATATATATATATATATTATATATATATATATATATATACTTTATATATATATATTATATAATATATATATATATATACTAGCCGCAAAGCCGCCCTCCGGGCGGATTTTTTGGCTAGCTCCTGCGGAGGGCTATTGGTGGGGCCTTCGGGCCCACCAAACACGGACTCTCCAGATAGCCCCTTCTAACTTTCCTGAAATCATGGATGTAGAAATGTATGTATTCCCCCACCCATTCACTCACCCATTACCCATCACCCCCCACCCATTCACTCACCCATTACCCATCACCCCCCACCCATTCACTCACCCATTACCCATCACCACACACCCATTCACTCACCCATTACCCCATCACCCCCACCTATTCCCTCACCCATCACCCATCCACCCCCAACCCATCACCCCCCACCCATTCACTCACCCATCACCCCACACCCATTACCCATCACCTCACCCATTCACTCACCCATTACCCATCACCCTACATCAAGGTTTCCTCAATTCTCGCAACCCACTTTTTTTCACAATTATCGCTAATAGGCTGCTAAAAAAAAAAAAAAATGATTGGATCTTTCATAATTGGGCTTAAAACCTTCCCCTGGTCAACCCGGTTCCTAAAATGTGCCATATGAGGTGATTGCGCCACGGGGGGGGGAACCTATACCCAGACACACACACACACAGACAGACAGACAGACAGATAGACACACTTTCGCTTATATTTACCATTACCGATCACCCCCCACCTATTCCCTCACCCATCACCCATCACCCCCAACCCATCACCCCCCACCCATTCACTCACCCTCACCCACACCCATTACCCTCACCCCCCCATTCCCTCACCATTACCCTCACCCTAACAAGGTTCCTCAATTTTCGCAACCACTTTTTTTTCACAATTATCCTAAAAGGCTCTAAAAAAAAAAAAAAAAAAAAAGGGGTCGGATCACTCATAATTGGGCTTAAAACCTTCCCCTGGTCAACCCGGTTCCAAAAAAAGTCCCTATGAGGGGATTTCCCACGGGGGGCGGAAACCCATCCAGAAAACACCACACAACACACCAGCAGACGACAGACAAAAGACACACTTTCGCTTTATTTACCATTACCCCTTCCCCCCACCTTTTCCCCCACCCATCACCCATCAACCCCAACCCTCACCCCCCCCCCCATTCACCCCCCCATCACTCCACACCCTTTCCCCTCACCCCCCATTTACTCCCCATTACCCATACCCTAATCAAGGTTTTCCTAATTCCGAACCCACTTTTTTTTTCAAAATTATCGCTAAAAGGGTGCTAAAAAAAAAAAAAAAAAAAAATGATCGAAAGATCTCATAAGGGGCTTAAAAACCTTCCCTGGTAACCCGGGTTTAAAAAAAAGTGCCATTGAGGTGATTGCGCCACGGGGGGGGGAAAACCCATACCACACACCAACCCCCCACACAACCACCACACACAAACACCATAAGACGACAGACACCTTTTGCTTTTATTATTAATATATATATATATTAATATAATTATATATATATATATATATAATATATATATATATAATTATATATATATATATATATCTACCGCAAAGCCCCCCCCGGGGGACTTTTTGGCTAGTCCTGCGGAGGGCTATTGGGCCCTTTGGCCCCCCCCTACCTTGTTTGGTGGGCCTTCGCCCACCAAACATGGGCTCTCCAGATAGCCCCTTCTAACTTTCCTGAAAAACTGGGGTAGAAATGTATGTATTCCCCCCACCCATTCACTCACCCCTTTCCCTCATCCCCACCCATTCCTCACCCATTACCCCCCACCCCCCCCCCCAAATTTACTCCCCATTACCCATCACCCCCCCCCTATTCCCCCACCCCTCACCCTATCCCCCAACCCCTCCCCCCCCCACCCCCTTCACTCACCCATACCCCCACCCATTACCCATCACCCCACCCATTCACTCACCCTTACCATCACCCTACATCAAGGTTTTTCCCCAATTCCGAACCCACTTTTTTTTACAATTATCGCTAGTAGGCTGCTAAAAAAAAAAGAAAAAAAGTGATCGGACACTCTAATTGGCTTTGACCCTTCCCCCGGCAACCCGATTCCCCAAAAAGTGCCAATGGGTGATTACGCCCCGGGGGGCGGAACCCAATTTGACACACACACAACCAAAACACACACAGACAGAAGCTTTCGCTTATATTTACCCTTAACCATCCCCCCCCACCTATTCCCCCACCCACACCATCACCCCCCACCCTTTACCACCCCTCACCCCACACCCATTACCCATCCCCCACCCATTCACTCACCCATTACCCTCACCCCACATCAAAGGGTTTCCCAAATTTTCGAACCCCTTTTTTTCTTCACATTATCGCTAATAGGCTGCTAAAAAAAAAAAAAAAAAAAAAAAAAATCGGATATCTCATAATGGGCTTTAAAAACCCTTTCCCCTGGTCACCCGGGGTTTCCCAAAAAAGTGCCATATGATTGATTGGCCACGGGGGGCGGGAAACCATATCAGACCACAACACACACCACAACCCCCACACACCACCCCCACACCCACACCACAACACGACAGAAGACAAAAACACTTTCGCTTTTATTATTTTAGATTTCCCTCACCCCCCCTTTCCCCCCCACCCATCACCCCTACCCCCCAAACCCCTCACCCCCCACCCTTCATCCCCATCACCCCCCACCCCCTTTTCCCATCACCCCCCCATTCACTCACCCTTACCCAAACCCCCACATCAAGGGTTCCTCAAAATTTTCGCAACCCACTTTTTTTTCCCCCAAATTTTCGCTAATAGGGTCTAAAAAAAAGAAAAAAAAAAGTATCGGATCACTCATAAGTGGGCTTAGCCTTCCCCCTTTGGCAACCTTTCCAAAAAATGGCCATTGAGGTGTTTGCGCCCGGGGGGGGGAACCTTACCAACACCACACACACACACAAGACACACACAGACAGACACACTTTCGCTTATATTTTTATAGATAAGAAAGTTACCCATCACCCCCCACCTATTTCCCCCAAACCACCCTCACCCCCAAAAACCTCCCCCCCACCCCTTCACTCCCCACACCCCACACCCATTTCCCCTCACCCCACCCCTTCAATTACCCATTTCCCATCACCCTACATCAAGGTTTCCTCAATTCTCGCAAACCCCCTTTTTTTTTTTACAATTATCGCTAATAGCCTGCTAAAAAAAAAAAAAAAAAAAAGATCAATTCTCTAATTGGGCTTAAAACCTTCCCCCCGGTAACCCGGTTCCAAAAATGGCCATATGAGTTTATTTCGCCCCGGGGGGCGGAACCTATACCAGACACACACACACACACACCACACAACACACACACACGACACACAGACAGACAGACAGACAGACACACCTTTCGCTTATTTATTTTACCATTAACCATCACCCCCCACCTAATTCCCTCACCTCGACCCATCACCCCCGCACCCATTCACTCACCCCTCACCCACATCCCATTACCCATCCCCCCCCATTCACCTCACCCATCCCATCACCCTACATCAAGGTTTCCCCTCAATTCTCGCAACCCACCTTTTTTTTCCACATTACGCTATAGCTGCTAAAAAAAAAAAAAAAATGATCGATTATCTCATAATTGGGCTTAAAACTTCCCTGGTCTAACCCTGTTTCCAAAAATTACCATATGAGGTGATTGCGCACGGGGGGCGGAACCTATACCAGACACACACAACACACACACACACACACACACACAGACAGACAGACACACCTTCGCTATATATTTTTCACCGATTACCCATCACCGACCCCACCTAATCCCTCACCCATCACTCATCACCCCCCCCCATTTCACTCCCCATCACCCCACACCATTACCCATCACACCCCACCGCGTCACTCACCCATTACCCATCACCCTACATCAAGGTTCCTCAATTCTCGCAACCCACTTTTTTTTTTCACAATTATCGCTAATAGGCTGCTAAAAAAAAAAAAAAAAGTGATCGGATTATCTCATATTGGGCTTAAAAAACCTTCCCCGGTCAACCCCGGTTCCAAAAATGTGCCATGATGAGGTGATTTGCGCCACGGTGGGGCGGAACCTATACCATACACACACACGACAACACACACACACACCGACAGACAGACAGACAGACAACTTTCGCTTATATTTACCACTTACCCATACACCCCCACCTATTCCCTCACCCATCACCCTCACCCCAACCATCACCCCCCACCCATTCACTCACATTACCTCACTGATCATCCACATCCCATCCCATCACCCCGCCAACCCATTCACATCACCCATTACCCATCACCCTACATCAAGTTTTCCTCAATTCTCGCACCCACTTTTTTTCACAATTATCGCTAATAGGGCTGCTAAAAAAAAAAAAAAAAAGTGACGGCATCATCTCATAAATGGGCTTAAAACCTTCCCCTGGTCACCCGTTTCCAAATTTTTAATATGAGGTGATTGCGTCCACAGGGGGCGAACCTATTACCAGACCCACACCACAGCACACACAGACACAGACAGACAGACACACTTCGCTTATATTTACTCATTTTTTACCCATCACCCCCCACCATATTTCCTCACCATCCCTGCCACCGCATTCACCTCACCCATCCCCCACACCCATTCCCCTCAACCCACACCCATTACTCACCGCATTACCCATCAACCCTACAGCAAGGTTTCCTCATTCTCGAACCCACTTTTTTTTTCACAATTATCTCTAATTATGCTGCTAAAAAAAAAAAAAAAAAAAAAAGTTGATCGGAAATCATCTCATAAGTGGCTTATTGAACTTCCCCTGGTCAACCCGGTTCCAAAATGTGCCATAGTGAAGGTGATTGCGCCACGGGGGGCGGACCGATACCACAGACACACACACACACAGACAGACAGGACCGGCAGACAACGAACACAACTTTCCGCTTATATTATTATAGATTACTACCGCATCACCCCCCCGCCTATTCCCTCCCCCTCCTCCATCACCCCCAACCCATCACCCCCCACGCCCATTCACTCACGCACTCACCGCGCCACACCCATTACCCATCACCCCACCCATTTCAACCTTCACCCATTACCCATGCACCCTCACAAGGTTTCCTCAATTCTCAACCCACTTTTTTTTTGCTCATTATCGCTAATAGGGCTGCTAAAAAAAAAAAAATTGATCGGATCATCTCATACTTGGGCTTAAAACCTTCCCCTGGTCACCCGGTATCGCAAAATTGTGGCCTATGAGGTGATTGCGCCACGGGGGGCGGAACTTATACCAGACACACACTACACACCACAACACACACACACCACACTACACACACACACACACACGGAACAGACCGACAGAAGCGAGACACACTTTCGCTTATATTTACGATTACCCATCACCCCCCACCTATTCATTCACCCATCCCTGCATCACACGCCCCTAACCCATCACCCCCACCCATTCAATCACCCATACACCCCACACCATTACCCATCACCCCACCCATTCACATCACAGCCATTAACCATCACCCTACATCGAGGTTTCCTCAATTCTCGCAACCCCCTTTTTTTTTCACAATTATCGCTAATTAGGCTGCTAAAAAAAAAAAAACAGTGATCGATCATCTCATACTTGTGGCTTAAAAACCTCGTCCCTGGTCAACCCGTTCCCAAATAGGTGCCATATTAGGTGATTGCGCCACGGGGGCGGAACCTATACAGACACACCACACACACACACACACACACACACACAACACACACAGAACAGACAGACAGACAGACACACCTTCGCTTATATTTACCATTACCCATCCCCCCCCACCTTATTCCCTCAGCCCATCACCCAATCACCCCCACCCATTCATCTCACCATCACCCCACACCCATTACCCATCACCCCACCCATATCACTTCACCCATTAACCCTCACCCTACATCCCAGGTTTACTCAATTCCTCGCAACCCACTGTTTTTTTCACAATTATCGCTAATAGCGGCTAAAACAAAAAAAAAAGTGATCGTATTATTCATCATAATTGGGCTTAAAACCTTCCCTGGTCAACCCGGTTCCAAAGATGTAACCATATGAGGTGATTGCGCCACGGGGGGCGAACCTATACCAGACACCACCCACCCACACACACACACACACACAGACAGACAGACACACTTCGCTTATATTTACCATTACCCACTCACCCCCCACTATTCCCTCACTACCCATCACATCCATCACCCCCCACCGCATGCGTCCACCACCCTATCCACCTCCCATCACCCATTACCTCATCACTCCCACCATTCACTCAACCCATTTACCCATCACCCCTACATCAATGGTTTACCTCAATTCCGCGCAACCTCACTTTTTTTTTTTCACAATTAAATCGCTAATAGCTGCTAAAAAAAAAAAAAAAGTGATCGGTTTATCTCATATTGGCTTAAAACTTCCCATGGTCAACCCGGTTCTCAAAAATGTGCCATATCCGAGGTGAGTTGCGCCACGGGGCGGAACCTATAACCATAACACCAAACACACACACACAAACACACAGACAGACAGACAGACAGACACACTTTCGCTATTTTACCATTAACCCAATCACCCCCACTCCTAGTTCCCCTCACCCTCACCCATCACCCCCAACCCATCACCCCCCCACCCATTCACTCACCCATCACTCCACACACCCTTTACCCATCACCCCACCCAGTTACTTCACCATTACCCATCACCCTACATCAAGGTTTTCCTCATTCTTTCAGCAACCCCTTTTTTTTTCACAATTATCGCTAATAGGCTGCTAAAAAAAAAAAAAAAAAAGTGATCGGATCATCTCATAATGGCTTAACCTTCCCCCGAGTCACCGCGGTTCCAAAAATGTTTTCATATTAGGGATTGCGCCACAGGGGGCGGAACCTATACCAGACACCACACACACACACAGACAACAGTACAGACAGACACGCTTTCCGCTTATATTTTACCATTACCCATCACCCCCCACCTATTCCTCCCACCCTCACCTGCCACCCATGTCACTCACCCATCACCCCCACCCATTACACATCACCCCGCACCCATTCACTCACACCATTAACCCATGTCACACCTACTCAAGGTTTCCTCAATTCTCGCAACCCCTTTTTTTCTTCATCAATATCGCTAATAGGCTGCTAAAAAAAAAAAAAAAAAAAAAAAAAGTGATCGAATCATCTCATAAATGGGCTTATGACCTTCCCCTGGTCCAACCCGGTTCCAAAAATGTTCATATTAGGTGATTGCGCCACGGTGGGCGGAACCTATAGCCACACACCACACACACACAGACGACAGACAGGCAGAAAGACAGAACACACTTTCGCTATGATTATTATCGATTACACCTATCACCCCCACCTATTCCCTCACGCCATCCCCCGAGTCCCCCCCCACCCTCACCCCCCACCATCACCCCACCCATTCACTCACCCACCACTACACCCACACCCATTAGCCCATCACCCCACCCATCACTCACATTACCGCATCAACCCTACATCAATGGTTTCCTCAATTCTCGCAACCCACTTTTTTTTTTCTCAATATATCGCTAATAGGCTGCTAAAAAAAAAAAAAAATGATCGGTCCATCTCATCTTGGGCTTTAAACCTTCCCCTGGTCACCCGGTTTTCCAAAAAAATGTGCCATATGAGGTGGATTAGCGCCACGGGGGGGCGGACCTATACCAGACACACACACACCAAACAACATCACACACTTGCGCCACACACTACACACACAACCACGACCACCTACGACAGACAGACAGACACACTTTCGCTTATATTTACCATTACCCAGCACCCCCCACCTATTCCTTCACCCATCACCCCGCATCCCCCACCCAACCCCATCACCACCGCCCCCCACCCATTTCACTCCCCCCCATCACTCCCACACCCCTTACCCATCACGCCCACCATATCACCACCATTACCATCACCCTACATCAAGGTTTCCATTTCAATCTCTCATCGCAACCCACTTTTTTTTTCACACTATCGCTAATAGGCTGCCTAAAAAAAAAAAAACCGTTATCGGTCATCTCATACTTGGGTCTTAAAAAACCTTCCCCTGGTCAACCCGTTCCAAAATGTGCCATATGAGGTGATTGCGGCCCACGGGGGGTGCGGAAGCTATACCAGACACCCACACACACACGCCACACCACACACACGGCACAACACATACAGACAGACAGACAGACACACTTCGCTTATATTTACCATTACCCATCACCCCCACCTATTCCCTCACCCCATCTACCCATCACCCCCCACCCATTCACTTCACGCATCACCCCCAACCACCTTACCCATCACCCCACCCATTCACTCACTCCTTAAACCCTCACCCTACATCAAGGTTTCCTCCAATTTCTCGCAACCCACTTTTTTTTTTCACAATTATCGCTAATATCTGCTACAAAAAAAAAAAAAGTGTCGATAGCCTCGTATTGGGCTTAAAAAACCTTCCCTGGTCAACCCGGTTCCAAAATGTACACATATGGAAGGTGATTGCGCACGGGGTGGCGGAACCTATACCAGACACCACACACCACACACCCACACACACACAGACAGACAGCACAGACATACCCAATTTCGCTTATATTTACCATTACCCATCACCCACCACCTATTCCCTCCCCATCACCCATCCACCCCCCCAACCCATTCACTCACACATCACCCCACACCCGATTACCCATCACCCCCCCCATTCACTCTCCCTTACCCCATCACCGCTACATCTAAGGTTTTTCCTCAATTCTCGCAACAACTTTTTTTTTTCACAAGTATCGCTAATAGGCTGCTAAAAAAAAAAAAAAAAAGTGATTGGATCATCTCATAAAATGGGCTTAAAACCTTCCCCTGGTCAACCCGTTCCAAAAATGTTTCCCATATGAGTGTTGCGCCACAGGGGCGGAACTATACCAGACCACACAACACACACACACACACACCACACAGACGACAGACACACTTTCGCTATATTTACCATTACCCTCACACCCCACACCTGTAGTTCCCTCACCCATCACCCCATCACCCCCAACCCATCCCCTGCCACCCATTCACTCGCAACCATCCGCCTCACACGCCCATTACCCATCACCCCCCACCCCATTCACTCATGCCCATTCCCATCACCTACAATCAAGGTTTCCTCAATTCTCGCAACCCACTTTTTGTTTTTTCACAATTTCGCTAATAGGCTGCTAAAAAAAAAAGAAAGAAAAAAAGTGTCGAATCATCTCATAGAGTGGCTTTATGAACCTTCCCCTGGGTCAACCCGGTTTCCGAAAATGTAGCAATGAGGTTATGCCCACGGGGGGCGAACCTATACCACACAACACCACACCACAGCAGAGCGAGACGACAGAGCAGACAACAGACAAGACAGACATACACACTTTCGCTATATTATTATAGATGTTCCTGATCAGTAAGATGCCTTTAAAAAAATGAGGAGTTATTTTGTTGCGGACGTTTGCTTTCCGGGGTGGCATAACTGATGCAGATAGCTGACACAGGCGTTGCCCAGAGCTCAGCAAGAGAGCTGTATTCATTCTGCTGACGACGGCTGCTGACTGACACTGGCGTGAGCTGGCTGTCCTTGTGGATTGTAAGTTTTCGCAATAATGTTGTTTAATTTTTGTTTGTTTGCTTGTTTTTTCATTTGACCACACTATTAATCGTGAAACTGCAAACAAATATGTTTATCTTCTTCACCTAAAGTTTTTTCTTTCTTTCTTTTTCCAGACTGATGGTTACCTGTCTGTGAAGAAAATGGACAAATATGTTATTAGACCTTCCTCATCAAAACAAGACGTCCAAACAAACAAGTGATGAGTAAAATCTTCAGATAGAGTCGAGGTCACACCCGTTAGGGGAAAAGGGGAAAATTAGTTCGGTCATTTTTGGGACTCCAAAATTAGGAAATACACGGGTCCCTTATTTACGAGTTTTCCGAGTTACGAGCAGTCGCTCGGTAAATTTTTTTGCTTCGAGTTGGACCCAAAAAATCCGATTTTATGAGTGAGTTTTTAAATACGCCGCCGTAGTTGGCGCAGCGAACGCCACAACATCCCCCCAGCATCCGCGTTCACTCGTTCACTTCGGGTGGTTTAACCTCGCCGTGAAGCATCTCTGAATGTTGTGCTCAAAACAGGCGAAGCAATGGCGGGGGTAGACATTATGTTTGGGGCTTCCCCCCCCTATACACAGAGTAAAACACGGGCGAATGCAAATGGCGGGGGGTGGTGCAGGTTTAGGGGGGCTTTTCCACCCACAGCTTTTTCCCAACAGCTGATACACGAGTGTAAACACTGGGGCAAATGGCGAGGGGGTGAGGCGTCCAGTCATATAGGTACGTAAAAAAAATTGGGTTATTTTTTTTTGGGGCGGGGAATGGATTTAATGGTATTTAAATTAATTTTTTGGGGAAAATTGTTTTGATAAACGAGAAAAATTTGAGTTCGAGCCGATCAATGAACAAATTTTAAACTCGAAACCCAAGGGTCCCACTGTTGATGATATTTACCTAACTATGGCTTTGAGTAAGTAAAGTAAAGGTTTCTAAAACAGCCATAGTGCGTCCTTTGCTGCAGGTACGTCAAAGGGAGAGTATGAACCCCCCAAAGTTAATTAGGCATTTCCCAGGAAAGCATTGTCAGAAAGGGGAAAGCAAGAAAATTTTTTTTAGTGCAAAGCTAAAGAACTGCGCAGTGAAAATTTTTGGTTTAAAACCACTCCATTTGGAAAAAAAGAACGGGCTTGATCCAATTTGGGGCTAAAATTTCCCAAACAGAAAATGCTCACACAATGGGAAAAAATGGATCATGCCTTGTGCATTTGAAATTGTCAGGGAAATGCAAGGGGATGAAAAAGCAAAGGGCATTAAACAAAAATTCCAATACAAATGACACTGTAAAACCCCCGCATCTCCCATGTCTGAAGACACCTGGAAAATGCACGCACGTCTCCGTAAAAATGATTTTGCCATCCAGCTGGATAAATTAAAACAGTGTGCCCAAAAAATGTCACATCTATGGCGTTTGTGCGTATATGGGTAATAAATTTACAGGGGAAATTTTTTGTTTTGCAAAGAGATGAAAACAAAAAACTACGGGAAATAGACGTGTTTAAAACCTGGATAATTTATAAAGGTAAGGGAATATTTGGGAGTAATTGCATCTGAATATGAGGAGCGCCGCACCCATGACGGGCAGGCAAAAAGGAGTCGTGCCCAGAATTTAGAATTGCTCCCCGGCCATTGCAACTCACGTTTTTTGCCATAGAAATGTTCGCTGCAAAAAAACTTGGAGCCCCGGGTTTTACGCGTATGAACACTGCTGTAGAAATTGTAAAATTCATTAAAGCAAGGGGCCCCAATTCCAGACTGTTTTTCGCACTCTGTGAGGAAATAGGTGCAGACTAATATCTCTCTATTATATAGTCAGGGTGAGATGGGTTTCCCCCGGGCGAAACTCCACGCATATTTTACCTAAAGGGGGGAAACTGTGTACATTCCCCTTTGGGAAGAAGCCCGACTTGCAGATTTTTTAAAGATATAAAGGCTTCTTCAGCTGAGCTACCGCAGACTTTTTAGGAATAAAAAAAGCTGAACAAGCAATGCAAGGGCCAAACACAAAAAACATTTCTCACAAAAAGTTGAGTCTTTCAAAAAAGCTCAAATTGGGCGGTTCACCTTCCCGGAATCCTGATATGTTTGACAATTGACATTCATTCAAGGGGCATTTGTTTCAATGTATCAAAGCACAGGGGAACAGCACCTGTAAAGTTTTTTGGAAAAATTCAACACTATTTCCCTGAGTAATAGGAGCAGGCTGCTTCTTACCTCGATAGAAACCCCTTTTATTGAGAAATTTGAATAACTCCCCCAAAACCTCCAGTCAAAATTTTTGAGACTCTTTACCATATCTGATGGGACAAGAAGACTCGATTTATGCGTGCCACTGAAACCCTTTTGGGCTCAGTGTTTCATGGTTTTCCCCTTTCTCATGGAGCAAGTCCGGGGAGGGCGGAAGGTTGGTAGAGCGGAGCTTGCAATGTGTAGGTCCCCGCCTTTTGGGGCACGGTCGAGTCCGCCCCGTTCGTGCTGACGTGGCGGCGCTTTTTATAGTCAAAAACCTTTGTTTTGGGACTTGCAAAAATGTCTAGATAGGATGAAATCTATCTTACTCTGGGGGCTATGAATGTTGTTACCTTTCACCCCCACCTACCTATTTAGTCAAACTTTTTTAGCCATGACAGCATGAAAAATAAATTAGGTCAAGATTAAGGGGCCGATTGTTAAATGTTACTTTTTTCCCTTTTCATGACGGTACCGCACGACGATTATCTGCGCTACACGAGGACCCCGGGGAAAGTTTTAATCCTTTCCCCGTCTTTTCCCCTTTATTAGTCCCGTCACGGTAAGGTTGGGATGCGGGAAAGGGGAAATATGCCACGTCTGTGCTGTCAACAATGTATTTCCTTCAAAAAAATCAGTGAAAAATTGGTTGGAAAATAATAGTTAGTGTCTCAAAAACCGGGAATGATCTGACTGAATTAATACGCAAGTACGAAAACAAGTCCTGCCCCCCCGACCCGCTCCCGTGCCCTCATGTGCTCGCGCGCCTGCCAACGCCAAGTGTCACCGCTCTGCCCAGCGCCCCGGCCCGGCCTGTGTCTCCCAGTGAGATTTCAAACCAAGTCCTTTTTTTAATTACGCACAAAGGATAAATTTCGTCAATAAACAAGTACAAAGTAACATAAAGCCACTGAAATATCTTTATCTTATCCAATAATGGGATGCAAAGTACAGAGAAGATCAGCGCAGCGAGGGAATGGTGAAGGACATGTCTGTGGCTTGGTCTTCGTTTCTTTTCCTGCACCGCGGTGCGACCGATATCCGTTGCGGCCTCAAACAGTTTTGACGGTCCAAATTACGTGACAAACATTCTTCACCGAAGAAGACATTTTGACAAATCTGGCCCATGGATCGGAAGATTACATGCGTGTCAGTTTATCAAGAATACCCCACGCATTGATGACATCATATGCTAGGCATCCAACAGCAAAGTATCGATCATTAATTGAAAACAATAACATCATTTTGCAGATAAGAAAAAGTTAATGATACATAAACAAAATTTAATGTGGTAAGCTTTTTATATGACCGTGTTATTTGTAACCTAATTTTTTTTTCAGAGTCCTAAATAAGAGTTTACCCTTTTGAAGCCTAATTTTCCTGTTTTTCTTAAAAGTGAAGTTTACTTTATTTTTCCATTTCTAAATATACACGGATTTTTATTTTTTTATTTTTTGTATCATGTGTTGTACAATGAAAACAGAGCTGATAATAAATAAACAACCAGTTTTCCTGTGAAAAGAAAACCTTTTATCTACCATTTCTTACATACACTTAAATGACACTATCCTATCTTCATCCCCGTACCAAGGGGTCCCCTGAATATCAGTGGACATGTAGGGGCTCCACAAAGCTTGAAGGTTGAGCAAACATTGGCTTAGACAATATATCTAGTGCTGTAGTTTGTGACCTAAACTTAACTTTAGGGGGGGCCACTTTCCCTCTCCTCATATTTGCCCTAATCCTGTGTATCTCTTCTATTTCTTCTTCCATCTCCGTATTTTTTCTTCTCTACTTAAATATTTTCTTTGCCACGTTCCTTTTCTCCTCTTCTCATATGTTTTTTCTTGGGCAGCACTATTCTTTAAAACCAAAATGATTACACAATTCTTTTTGTCCACCGTATCTCTTACTACAATTTCTTTTTGTTTGATCACTGTAGCTACTTCTTTGTTCATATTTTTTTTTCTCATTTTTCTTGATCTACTATTATTTGACGTAAGCTTTCTTGGTCTTTTTCTTGTTCTATCTTCCTGTCTTTGTGTGTGTGTATCGCCTGCAGTGTCCAATAGATACCTGGCGTTACAAGGTGGCGATGTGGTCAGGCCGCTCCCCTTGCCATGGTGTTTCCTGATTTAGATGGCCGGGTCAATACGGGCATCTCCTCGTTCACGTCGGTGTCTTTTATCCGTCTGAGCCCTCGACACCCCGATGGGCAGACAAGTTCCTTCTGCTGTTGTGTACGGGGGGAGGCAGCGGGGCCCCAGCTACAACGGGACAGCATGTCGGAGTGTGGAGGAAAAGGGACAGCCTGGGGAGGGTTTGTGTGGAGGTAAATATAATCCTAACATGGGGGGAAGGACCGCCCTGTTGCCCTACTTGACAAGGTGAGTACGGGAACTCATGCAATGCAGCAGGGGTGTGTGGGGGGGAGGTTGTGGAATGACCCTGCCTGGTTCTCTGTTTAACATCACCACCAAGTCATGCCGAAGTGTGTTGCCTGGTATAGGGGGGCCTTGTGTCTCGGCAAGGTGTGGGGGGCGGTGGCCTGGAGGCGATGGTGGGGGCAGTGCAGTACGACTACGTCACGAAGGCGATTGTGGTAGACTGTGGCGTGGTGCTGTTAAACAATTGTTTTTTAATCCTTATAATGTGTTGTTCCGGGACATAACAATTAGGCTTATTAGGCTGTGTACACTTCTAATTATTGCAACACTATCGTAGTTATTGCTTGTCCATAATTTACATATTCATCATAATCCTATTAATATTATATATATATCTATATATTTATATATACTTTGGTCCATTAAGGTTTATTTCGAGGTAGTATTGTTTTGTTTTCAACATTCTATTATTCAATAACCTTAATTTTGTAAAATTGTTTATATATAAATACATGTTTTCACTACATGAATCATTAGTAGACACTCATTTTAGTGACCCGTCTTGACAGCAAAATCAGTTGTCATTGACTCATTTGTGTTTTCATTTCAATGTTTCATATGATCTTTCAGTTTTTTTCGGACGGAATATGGTAAGAAAATATATAAGTTTATCCATCCATATCATAGTTATCTTTTTACATAGAGCATAGGAAAAATGTTTGATAGATTTCATATAGAACTATTATAATGGTGAAATCTTTTACTAATAATGAAAATAGTTTATGATATTATTATATATACGTATTATATATAAATTATATATAATAGATTAAGATATAATATATATATATATATATATATAGATATCATTATGTGTAGAGAATTGTTATATTATGCTATTACTACTATCATTATTAATGACAGCATTACTTTTATAACTGTTACAGTTGTGTCACGTTCGCCGCGCCACCGATAGTCCCGGGTGCCGATTAGCACTCTTTTATATACCTTTTAACAGTGGAGGCGAGAGAGAACTTCAGAGATGCAGAGAGAGTGTGTTCTCAGGAAGACATGTAGGGTTAACTATATTTTTTGTTCATATTGTAAAACTTGATTGACGGAGCACTATCTATAGTAATGATTTGAATACAGTGGCTTACTCCTGTTTCAAAGCCTATTTAATGTTGTCTGTCCCAGAAACAGACCTGGTATCACTATCTCAAGTCTGGTGGTAGGATGGTTTTCGAACGTTTCGTGACTTTCCGCCTCCAAAAATCATCTTAGTGCGTTCTTATCGCCATCTTAGATCTTGGGCTACGACACCACAAAAATATGTATTTTCAAGGACCGTCCGAATGTTTTTGCTCACGATGAATGCGATCTTCAAGCTCGTTTTCCTTCCGTTCCGATAATGAGGATGGAACTCAGCTGACTAGTCCTTGCCAGATCAGAGGAAAGTTTCATCAACCTTTGGAGATGTTAATCAAATCATATGCACATCAGATGTAAACAAAAAGTACATGCTCCACAAGGGAAATTCACAACACTGAAGACGTATCTCCACTAATAACCTCCTGTTTTTTCGAGCGAGTCCCCACGTCAAAATATTCCAACTTATACCTCACTATAACCTAACTGGTAAAATTTCCTAGTTTCTTTCCTGCCCTTAGGTCTCGCTACAAAGAAAGGTTATTGGTAGGGTAGATAAGGTTATAATGAGTTTATCTTAGTATTTATTTGGTGGGGTCATTTAGGACTTTAGGTGGTAGGGATGTTAAAGGGGTACCTCAATCCCACTTTATAATTACGTTTTTAAGAGGTATCGAAGGGATCTGTAAAAGGGCTTGGAGAAGAAAAACAATAATAGGTCGGTAAAGCTTATCATTTTACCTTTTAGCCAGCGCGAATCATTATATATGGATTGAATGTTAATAGCGGCCCACTTTATACACCCATTTGTAAAATTTTTGTTAGTGGGGCTTTCAACTGATTTAGAGGCCGAAACTTATTTTTCCTGAATCGTTTTTATGTGCATAAAATGAATGAATATGGCACTCGTTTTTTTGGCGGAAAAACAGAATTTATTTACAGTACGGGTGGGGAGTGCCGCCCGCCCCTGTACACCTTACACCCGCTACGCACTGCCATATTAATAGATACTTTTTTTTCTTTTTCTTGATATCATCTGTTACTAAACAAGACCTCTAACCAAACGTAATCTGATTTACCTAGCTTAACCGTTTTCTGGGTGAAAGAACGGTAGATTTTCAGTAGTACTTGTAACTCCATTATTATTCATTATACCAGGGGAATATGGTGTTCAAATACGTCAAATGAAGAACTCTCACATGATTATGTAGAGTAAGAATCCATGGACTTTTCGAAGCCCACTATAAACTATACCCATCATTTTCCTGCAACTAGAACAATAACCTGGAACTGTCGCCGCTAGGAAATTTCTCACCGACGTCGACGGGTGGTTCAAATTTTTTTTTCATCAGCGAGTGTTCCTATTTTACCCGTGTTTCTGTAATTCAGGGATTAAATACCAGCATGCCCGGAACAGTTTAGGTTAGGTTAGGTTGGCCAGTTGACTATATGTCTAGGTTAGTTATGAAATGAGGGGGGGTGATTCCCCCCTAAGCACCAAATTAATACCGACTTGACATATTACAGTAGTTGGGGTGTAGGTTGAAATGAAGCCTGCATTTTTGTGCACCCTTTAACCCATCATTTCCCTATGCTTCATAGCCCTGCCGGTGCCGTTATTTCATATTCATGCAGGGTTGTGGGCTCCACAAGCCCTACAGCTTATTTTTTCGTATTATTTTTTGTCTCGCTATATTGTGCTGTAGTCCGTTTTCCATTATAAATTATATTACGTATAAATCATTCACCCTGTTATTACCTTAACTTATAAATTTGCATTTCATTCCACTTGGCCATTCCTCCCTCATTCATAACCACATATACATATAACAACCTCCTCTCTCCCTATCATATTCTCCGTGCATTACAGTACAAAGTGCTGCCTGTCTCATCCACCCCCTCATCCCTCATCTTACACAATTGCTCCCTTCATTCATCCATCCTATACACCCTACCATTACAACCAGTGGTCTTGAACTTGCCTAGATACAAAAATTCCCCCCCTTTCAAACTACCCCAGCTCCAGCATTGAACCATTCATTCGTATTTCTCTACTCACGATACCATTCAAAATGTCCTACTCTTCTTAGACATCCTTGCCCACCAATCAAACTTCCTTTTCCTCCACACAACTCATTTAGGTAAATATGCCAGTTTGCAACCAATAGCTTACTCCCTTATTGACCAATACTTCCTCAGACATAAATAGGGAGGCTACGCCCCCCAGCCCCCCTGCTAGTTATTATCCTAACTTCCGGAGCAATTGATTACGTAACCTACACTCGGTCCCCCCCATGTGTTATTTTTTCATTTACGACAGCTGTTGTGTGGGTTAATATAAATACTCCTTATGATGAGAACGAAATGTTCAAGATACTTAAAACCACGATTGTTTTTGTTGTTGTATTGTATTGGGTCCTAAACTGCACTTATACCTTTAATGTATTTCACTTTTCCACTACCGTACATGCATTCCCCGCACTAGTCCTTTCCCCCCCTAAACACACACATCCAAGTTACCTAGTTTATCTGCCGTTCCAGCCCTCATATTACCTAATATGATTCTGTATCCATTCCATTCATTACCCTTGTGGGCCCGTCAGGGGGGGGGGGGGTGCAAGGTTGGTAGAGACGTGAGCCTCGCAAATGTTGCAGCGTTCCCTGTACCTTCGGTCACGGTTCGAGTCCGCCTAGATTCGGTGCTACTGGCGCGCTTTGTATAGTCATAACCTTTGTAGTTGGTACTTGCAAAGTGTCTAGGATAGAGATGAAATCTTATCTTATCGTCTTACGACCTTGTGTAACACACTCCACTAGCCTTCATTCGTTCCAATCTCCCTTTATGCCACCGCCATCCGTAGCTATCCTTCACTTGACTCATTCTCTCCATCTCATCCTTGTCTCCTATTCTCCTCCTACACTTCCCGCATCTTCCTCTCCCATATCATCTTCTCTATACACTTCTAGCTCAAGACACATTTCTTTTTTATTTGCACTTCACTCATTCCAGTCACCTATAGGCATTCGGCAGCATACCATTCATTGCACCCTTCACATTCCCCCTACAACGTCCTGACCAACAATAAACAACTCAACATGAAATAAACAATTAACTTATAACATAACTTTATATGCCTTGTATATTAGAAAAACCTTCATCATGCGACCCTACGAACAGTGTGCGGGTGCTCCTCAGCAACCTTAGCACTAAGAACAAATAGGGTGGACATAAGAAAAAATATGGCAGATGGATGTTTGTAAAGACTGTTTGAAAATACTTCTTAACGCGTTACGAACATTCCAAGATAAATTTTTGTGCTAATATGATCTTAGAGATCGCTACGAACGTTCGAACATCCGGCCCCTGCCCTTCATTGTTTGTCAGCGTTAGATCCTAACACTGCGGCGTAGAGTTCAAGCCGAGGTATGGTCAGTTGTTTCAAAGGGGCTAATTTTTTTCGACCACTTACAAAGTAAACGTGGTGAGTTCCGTGTCTTCCAGTGAATCTTAGGTATGATACACAACCACGTGCTCTTTCCGAGGCGTCGGAGTAGTTGTATCACTACCGACGGGTAGTGATACCTGGTCTACACCTTTATGTCTGCAGCATCGGGTCATACGTGCCAGAGGTAGATGAGGTAGATCCTCCAGCCATTGTCGCCAAGCCTCCTTGTTATGCTCTGTCATCGGCTCATCCCATCCGACTCTTCGCCTGCATTCATTTTGGAATATGATTAGTAGATACGTAACTCTTAAGTTTTTGGATATAGTCATGAATCTCACTGCTAAGGAAATTTTTCTGTGCCACAAAGAAAATGGCGCTTTTTTTATTCATCGAAAATGTTCAGAAATATTCACTAAAATAAATTTTCTTCAGGACCCTAGACATGGCTATACCGGCATATATAGATATTTATCTGACGGTTATTTTGCATCAAGAAATGAGAACATTGGTGAATTACATGCTGAGTTATTTAGACTTTTATGCAAAAAAATAGTAGTTTTGAGAAAAAAGCATTTTTCCTGTTCTACTATATTGCATAATATTTACACCCGAGTAATATATTGATATGAACATTATCTAACCTTTCAGCCAGTACTGGGAGGTCAGTATTGCGAGATAAGGTCAATTGAAGGGTCATTCAAGGTCACATTGCTTGCGTGGGTACCACCTCACCTGGTCATCCTCCTGCATCAAGTCTCCTTTTGTTTAAATATATTAAGTATACTATATAAGGATAAGTATACAGTACAGTATATATATATATATATATATATATATATATATATATATTATATATAATATATATATATATATATATATATATATATATATATATATATATATATATTATTCACAGTAAAACCTCTCATATCTGCACTAGTTGGGCCATGGAGTGGTCCGAATAATGCAAGGATCCGAATAATGGGGGGTTTATATTCCCCCATATTACAAAAAAAAATATAAAAATTCTAGGTGAATATATAAAATTTCTAAGTCATGCAAATATCAATAAACATAAGATAAATAATGTAAATAAATAAATTACAGTAAAAATACACAATAAAAATACAGTACTATACAGGTGTAGTGTACAGCACTGTCAGTCCTACGCCTGGCAGCCGGCAGCAGTATCATGATGGCGGAGTACTGAAGCGAGAGGTGGAACGAGAGGCAGAGCTGAACTGTGGTAGTTTATTTCCCGAACCCAGAAATACAAGGTGCCCGGGCAGAGGCCAGCTGACAAATCTCCTTATCTGCCTGGGCGCTTTTGTTGCCACCTTGGGCGAACGTGTCGTTACCGCCACGCGGTAACGACTAACGAGAGTTTGACTCGTTAACAAACAAACAAGTTAACAACCCCTACACTCCCCCCCAATTATACAAGTCGCATCCTGATGCTATATAATGAAACATGAGAAAGGAACAATAATGTCAACTGAAGTAAACAAAGCAGACTAATGACATAAGTATATGTATGACACTAAATTAGGCAGGGTAGTTCAAATAGTAATCATCCAAATGGCTGGGGGCCCTCCTGGCACATTGTGGTCTTGGGGTAGGGGGGCTGGCCGGCACAGCTCCCGGAGACCCCCGCTGCGTCCCCGCCTGGGGCTCGTTGCTTACTACACTGAGGCGTAGGTGACGCCCGTTTCTGATCGTGGCTCTGCCGCTGCCATCCAGCCGCACCAGGTCCTGCCGTGGCGCCGTCAGCTCCGTTACGGTACCCGAGCGATCCCACCGCCAGGAGGCTGGGTTCTGAATACGGGTTCGCTGGCCGGGTTCGAGGGGCGCGAGGTCGTGAGCTGACTGGTCGTGTCTGAGTGAGGCGTTTGCTGCTGAGCGGTTCATGGCACGTTCCCGGTCGCGTAGCAGTCTTCCCCACTGATCACTGACTAAGTAGCGGGAGGTCTCCACGGGTACGGCGTCTCGAAGTTGCCTGCCTGTCAATACCTGGGCTGGTGATGCGTCGGAGTCTTGCAGGGGTGTGTTGAGGTATTGCAGGATTTCAGGCAAGGGTGTGCGCTCCACCGCGAACACCGTGCGCTCGAACTGCTCGAGGAACCACCTCTCAAGTCGTTTGACATTTTCCTCCACCAACGCGTATGGCGGTGTGACCGGGCGGGTGGGAGTCTTCTGTGGTTGTTCGGTTGTCATCACCGCACCGACTCGTGGCGTGGGGCGCGGGAAGCCTTGTGGTACCAACTGTAGGGCCTTGCAGGTTCCAAGTGACAAGTAGAGTCGCTGTACCCCCTCCGCTATGTACACGCACTCCGAGGTGGTGATTGCCCCTGCTGTCACTTCGCACATTAAGCTCCCCAAGAGCTTTACGCGCCCCCCGGCGACATGGCTGATGGTCCTGGGCGAGGGCTGGAGTTGGCGCAGCGGGATCCCTAAGTTCCTGAGCAGGGGGCGCCCTGCGATGCACACCTGCGCTCCTGTGTCTGCTATGGCCGTGGTGTGGCACTTTGCCTGGGGGTGGGAGCAAACGACCTGGACAGACAGGCCCGCCATTACTTCCACGCTCCCAACGATCACTGCGTTGGAATAGGGGCGGGTGCCTCCTGGGGTGAGGGAGCGGCACAGCCGCCAGAAATGCCCCTTCCAACCACAACTGCGGCATGCGGCGTTGTGGGCAGGACACTGGATGCCGCCTCCACAGGCGCTGTCCCCGCAGCCCCGGCAGCGCCTCCGGCCGCGCCCCGCTCCAGTGTGGTTGTGGGCGTATCGTGGCCAGGCTGCACGTGGGGTGCTGGCCGCTGCTACCTCGGAGGGGATAAAGCCTGGGGGTGGTTGCGGTGGTGACGTGGTCTCTGTTGGTACGACCACCACGGCTGCCACGTCCCCCGGCGCCCGACAACACGCTGCCTTTTCTGCGGCTTCTATTGTTTCACACTGGTTTATTATGTCACTCATAGATGTAAGGCGGGGAAACCAGCGTAACACTTCCACCTTCATACTACGATCACTTGGCCCCATGACCACTTTTCTGCTCAGCATATACTCAGTTAGCGATTTTTCGCAATCGGGACAGCGGAAGCTACACTCTCCCGCTATGGCGCGGCACTTTGAAACGTATGCACCGACGCTGTCCCAAGATGTCTGGGTATATGTGAAAAAAATTTTCCCCATCCCCCCACCCTCGAAACCGGGGGCTCGACACTACCTTCTTTCCCCCGTGTTGATTGCCGATAAAAGTGGGAGAGCGGGCCGGAACTCCTGTTTGGTTGGGCGGGCGTCGATGCGCTGCGTAGGGTCGCTGTTACACAAAATCTCACGTAAAGAGGCGGGTAGGGGTTTGAACCCACCCGCAAATAAGGCCGAGTCTTCCAAAACTTCGGCCCACGCTTCGAATGCTGGCCGGGGACATGCCCGCGGTCGGGGTTTTCCCCCCCTAGGGGGTGCTGGGGGGCGCGGGGCATATTTTGCAGGCAAATTTTCCCGGAGGGGGGTTGTCAGGGGGTGCGCTGCAGGCCCCTTTGGGCTAAAGCGGCTGCGTAGGGGGGGAAATTTTGTTGGTAGGGGCCTGCCCCTGGGTCAAAGTGTGGTTTGGGTTTTAGGTAAGGTGAGCTGCGGACACTGTTGGGTTGCCGGGTGTGTCCCCATGACAAACCCCTTTAGGGGCGCCTGCTGCAGAGTTGGGCTCCCCCTTAAATGCCCCTAGAACCTCCCGGGAAAGTCGGTATAAAACTGCGCCTCGGGAGCGGAGGGGGAAACGAGGGGCGGGTAAACTTTTTAGTTTTTTCCCGAACCCAAAATAAAGGTGCCCGGGCAAGGCCACTAAAACTCCCTTATCTCCTGGCGCTCTTTTTCCACCTTGGGCGAACTGTCGTTCCGCCACGGGGTAACGACAACAATTTGACTCTTAAAAACAAAAAATTTAACAACCCTACACGGGTTTTCCCCCTCCTCTTTCTTGGTGTGGTTGTAGGGCTGTAGGACCCCTTTGGGGACCCATAACCCTGGTATACCCTTATGCTATCCGGGCGTGGTAGCTGACTTGTTTTTCTCGGGAAGGCACAGGTGGGCGATGACAGCTGTTGTCCTAAGGGGCAGGGGCCCGGCGGGCAGGCCGCTCGCCAGCAGGGTGGGCAAGTTTTACGTCTTATTATAGTTATTATCTCGTATATTATGGTGGCTGTTATTACACTTCTTATTTAGGTAAAGTATACTGTGTGTCCCTTAAATAGGTTTTTAAAGGTGGGGGTGGGGGGGGTCCCTGATGGAAACATTCTTGCCGCGGCCACCCCGTAACACTAAGGGAAAAAGTGTCCTTGTGACCGGCCTTTAAAGGCCGTGTCAAACGCTTGTTAAATTGCGATTGGTCGGAATTTTTTAAAAATTTTTTATCTTGGCGGGTGACTGAGACAATTTGATGCCCTTACTCCCCAAGCCGTCGGGCCTTCTCCCTGTTACACCACCGGGGGAGGCTTCTAAAACGGTATGGGGCAGGTAATTCTAGGTGGGGGGGAACAGTGGGCTGGGATCGACTTCCATTCGGGATCTGGGCCAAGGCTCAATGGCCTCAATCACTCACAAATACAACATTTGGAACAAAAAAAGAAACGCTGCCGGGGCCTCTAACCCTCACTGACTCGCATCTGAACCCTACCTCCCCCTTAAAGAAAAAAAAAAAAAAGGAAGGTCCGAAAATGCGAATCCGAATATAAAGAGGTTTTACTGTTTTAATATTTATATATTTAATAATAATATTATATATATATTAATATATTTATATATATTATAATATATTATATTATATTAAGGGGGGTCCCGAAGATACGACATTGGGTTCCACCTGGCATACTCGAAAAGCAAATCTCGATAACGAAACACAAAACAAATGGTAAAATATAGGTGGGTTTTTCCAGGACCCCATCAATTTAAAAGAAAAAAAAAAAAAAAAGACTTTTTTTGAAGCTAAATAAACTAACAAAAACAACAACACCACGTCTATATTACCCCCACTGTACTCCTTTTTCTTAGAAAAAGCTTCTGAAAGAAAAAACCCCAAAAAATGCATAACTGCACATTAATTAAACATAAAACAGCATAAAAGCAAAAAAAGGACTTTTGAAAGTGGGGACCTGCTGCCCCCAAAGAAGGTTGTAGGGGTCCCAAGGTTGGGGCCCCCCACACCTGCTTTTTACCCCAAAAGGGAGGCCGGCCATATGCTTAATTTCCCCTTCAGGTCACGCCTTGCTAGGGTGACCTGACTGGGGTCCCAAGGGTTTGGACCCGCACCCTGGCAAATTACCCCTAAATGTCAGCAGCCCATATGCTTATTACCCTTCGGTCAGGGCTTGCTAGGGGTGACCTCACTGGGGTAAACCCAAATCCCCTTTTCCAGCGCGGGGGGGGTAGGGGCGCGCATTTTGAACTTGATAATTTTATCCCCCAGTTTGAATGTCTATCATTGGTTTTTGATCTCGTATATTGAAAATAGACCCTAATTTACACCTGTCGTTCTCGATTCTCGTATCCAAACGCTCGTAAAGGGGGCCTTCTGTTTTTTATATATATATATATATTATATATATATATATATATAATATATATATAAAAAAAAAAACCGTATTTCCCGGCGCAAAAAACGCACCTCCGCAAAAGACCCCTCTATTTTACAAAGAGGTTTTTTGACAAAAAAATTGGTTTTTTTTTGAGGGAAAAAAAAATCGTAAATTTAAATCATAAGAAAAAAAAAAAAAAAAGGTTTGTAGGGGAAAGAAAATTTTAGAGCATGTACCAAAATAAAATTTCCAGGCATGAATGTGAATAAAATTATACATTTAAAATTTAAGGAATGACAGGGAAACCAAATCGGTCATAATATATTGCGGGATGCCTCCCGTTTTATATTCTAATATTTTGCTACCTATGCATATGTTATATTTTTGTTGTGGGTATGCCTTTGTTGTTTTTTTCTGCTATTGTTTAGTTTTGGGGAAAAATTTGCAGATAATATTGGTATTTTTTGGTAGTAGGTTTTAAAAAGCCCTGGCCCTTTTTACCTACTCATCTGTAGTTTTCTTATTCTGAGTTTTTTAGCACCTTTCCCCATGGCGCAATTAAATAATAATGGCGTTACTGCATAAAAAAAACTAACGTTTTTCCCCCACAAAGTTAAGTTTTTTAAATCAGATTAGGTTAGGTTAATGGGGGTTTGGGTTTTAGTAACAATGATTAGAAAAAAACGAAAATTCCATCATGGCGTGGAACGTAGAATGTTTGGGGGGCGGGGCGGGCACAGCCCCCCCCCCCCCCCCACACACCATTTAAAAAAAACATTGATTTCCAAAAAAAAACGAGACCAGATTAATTTAAACCCCACAAAAAAACTTCGGGAGGCCACTTTTTTTCTGCCTCGAATGGGTGGTTGCCCAAAAAAAATTCACGAAATTTTTGGGAAACACTGTAAGGAAACCATCTCTACCTTGTTTTATTTTTGTAATTGTTGAAGGGAAAACCGTTGTGGATCGACGTTATTGCACTGTTTACACCTACGATCTATCACGTCGCGAGGGTTGATTAGTCTTTTTCGGGAAAGTACAGGTGAGGCGGTTTTCCACATGCAATCAGGGCAGCGTTCCATCAGCCGGCCTTGTTTTCCACTTTTTCGTCACGGTTCATCTTTTCGCATTCCTGCTCACCCCTAAGCAACATGTCCCTCACGGGCTATGGTTGAAAAATTTTTGCTTTAAATGCATTTTCTGTTGGATGAAAAAAGAGAGTTGACTCAAAAAGACATTTTTTGGGTACAAAACCTTGAGAAAAACGACAATTTCAGCACGGCAAGTCTCATTACTTTAAAAATATTCTTCCCCAAAAACCTTTCTGACGGGCGGTGGTGTTTTGGGGCCGGCGGGGCGCACCATTAGTGTCCCCACGTCTTTTTGTTTTAATTTTGAAATCTAACGGATGTGATAGACGTGCCGTTCGCCGTGATGGTATGGTGTATTCGGCCCTTTAGGGGGACGTGTGGCGCCGTGGGGTCTTTTCTTTGGGGTACGTTGGAAATTTTTTTTTTTCCCTTCCCGCCCAAGCCTTTTTAGTAAAAACTTTCATACGTTTTCCCTTTTCCGTGAGTAAGGGGTGGATTGAGGGGTCGAGGTGGTACAAAGGCTTCTGTCTCCTATCCCCCTTGCTTACACTGTGGCGGCCTAACCCCCAAACCCCCCTACCCCCCTGCATCGGTTGGGGCCCCCCCCCGGGCCCCCACCCCCCCCCCCCCCAAAAAACCCCCCACCCCCCCCCCCCCCCCCCCCCCCCCCCCCCCCCACCCCCCCCCCCCCCCCCCCCACCCCCCCCCCCCCCCCCCAAACCCCCCCCCCCCCCCCCCCCCCCCCCCCCACCCCCCCCCCCACAACCCCCCCCCCCCCCCCCCCACACCCCCCCCCCCCCCCCCCCCCAAAAAACCCCCCCCCCCCCCCCCCCCCCCCCCCCAAACCCAACCCCCCCCCCCCCCCCCCCCCCCCCCCCAACCCCCCCCCCCACCCACCCCAAAACCCCCCCCCCCCCCCCCCCCCCCAACCACCCCCCCCCCAAACCCCCCCCCCCGCCAAAAACCCCCCCCCCACCAACCCCCCCCCCTTTTCCCCCCCCCCCCCCCCCCCCCCCCCCCAAAACCGGGTAACTTTGGGTTCCCAAAAAACCCCCGTCTTAGTCCGGCAAAACTAAAAACAGCCCAACCCCCCCCTTTAAGACCCAAAAAAAGGGGCCAAAAGCCCCCCTTTTTGTTAGACAGATTTTTCCCCAAGGGGGGGAAAATTGAAAAAACCGAAAATTTTTAAATAAAAAACACCCCAAAAATACTATTTATACCCGGCCCGGCCCAATTTTTTTTCCCCCTCCCTTAAATTAAAATTTTTCCCCCAAAAAGCCCGTGTTGGGGGGATTAAACAAATGGCTTCCCCAAAAGTCGACCCCCCCAATTTTCGGTGGTTTGGGGGGGGGAGGGGGTTTGGGGTGAAAAAATTTTGGAAGCGATTTTGGGGGGGGAAAATTTTTTAAGAAGCAAAACGGGAATGGTAATTCCCTTTTAATTGCGCAATTCGGATCCTGGGCAGTTGGGTTTTCCCCAAAAATTTTTTAAAAATCCCTAAAGTTTACTGTCATTCAAAATGGCAATGCCCCCAAACAAAATTCCCCCCTTTTGGGGGGAAAACCCCCCTGCCACTTGCCCAATTAGCCTACCCCATACGGTGACTTGGTTTTTTTAGGGGATTGCGTCCAAATTTTTGGGGTTTGGGGGGTTTTTTCCCCAAAATGGGTTTTTACAAAAAAATTGAAATGCAGATGCCTCCAAAGCCATCTGCTGCATTTTAAGTGGTGAATATGCCCCCTTAGTGGGCTAAAAATGTATCCTATTTTTACCCAATTTCTTCTGAAAAAGTCAAATTCAAATATGGTTTTTGGATCAAATTCAAATATGGATCTTGATTGGGGGGGTCTAGGCCCCCTAGACCCCCCTCTGTCTATGCCAGTGGCTGGCCGTGTGTGTGATTAGTTGCCAACCTCCACATGCTGAACCAGAAGAAGTGGGAGGAAGAGGAGGAAGAGGACGATTAAGATTAGTAGATTACTTAGATTAGTGATTACTAGCCAGTAGACTGTGAAGTGTAGAAGTAAAGAAAAACACTAAAAGAGACAAAGACTTAATTGTGAAGGACAAGTAACAAGTATAGACAGAAACAGAATAGGAATACAGAATTAGATCATTGTCATCCTCTTCACCTATTTATATGTCCCCTTCTTCTGGGACAAGTGACTACGGCAGTTGGGGACCATCAAACCACACGACATCATACGCACTTCATCTAATGGCAGCATTACACAGCCGAATTTTGGCCACGAATTGGTCGCCGACCATGGTCGTGGAAAAATTCGGCGACCGTGTCGCCGAAATGACCACGATTTTTACTGTCCTCGACAATTCGGCGACATTTCGGCGACTGTACACGACACTGTTGCGACATTTCGGGGACATTTCGCAGACTATTCGGCGTCCATGTCGCCGAATTTGAAATTTGAAATTGTAACTGTCTTTTTTGTCGCTGAATATTCGGCGTATTGTCTCCAAATTGTCTTCGTATGTCCCCGAAGCGTCGAGGAAAATTTTTTACAGTGCCAAGATTTCTGACAACTGATCAGCTGTTCCCCAGCAGGGGCATAAAACCACGGGACGCGACGCCGGTTGCCGTGTCGTGATTAATTCGGCGTCAATTCCCCGAACGTCCCCCGAAATGTCGTGGACATTTGGGGACATTTCCCCGAATATTCGGCGACAGTCACGAATATTCGGGGACATGTCGGCGACATAATTCAAATTTTAACGGTCCCAAACTGTCAAAATTCGGTGACACTTCCCCGAACGCCGTGAATTGGACGCCGAATTGACGGGGACATGTCGGCGACATTTCGGCGTCAATTGTTCATTCGTGCACATTCGGCGACCGGCCACGAATTTTTCATGCAACATGAAACTTTCGTGGCGGTCGTGGACAACTGTCAAAAGTTGCAAGCTGGACCCCGACAATGTGCCGAACGACCACGAACATGCAAGAATGTGCCGAACTGGCCCCCAACACAGGATGACTTGCATATTCGTGCACATTCGGCGACCAAAATTCGGCTGTGTAATGCTGGCTTAAGTTCCCATCCATCTTCTCTTGTAGGTTGTTGCTGAATCACTTTCTCATGAGAATCTGCCCACATTTTGGCAATGAACGTTGCACGCTTGATTTGCTGGGTGACTTTTGCACGGGGGAATTATCGATGCATCAATCCCCTTCAGCTTCTCGAGGAGATTCTTTGCCCTAACTTTTGGAGCATACGTCTGTTCAAAAACCATGAAGCGATGTTTGTTCAGAGATCTCATTTGCTTTTGCCCCATACATTCTTGCTGTGAATGACATCATTTCTTCTGAGGCATCTGTTCCCAACTTTCCTAGGGAAAGGCTGCATTTCCACCTGTGTGCTGTATTTCTTTAATTCCAGATGGAAAAAAAATATGCTTTACGAAATATATAGCTCCCTCTGATGTCATTAACCCTTTTGGGTTAATAAATTGAATTGATTGTGATTGACCATAGACTCTAATGCTATCACAGTCCCCCTTATCATGTGGGGAATGCTTGGGCAAAAAGTTAATTCACCAAGGTGTGCTAGCTTCCTGGTATCCATGCACAGTGATGTACTGAATATCCGGAAAGTCCAACACATTAGTCATATTTGTACGAACATGTTGTTACAAGGGTTTAAGTAAGACCCTTTGATCTAGTATTGTACCAATTGATGGCTTTACTATAGTCTGAAAGTCAAACGTTTTCCTAGCTGACAACTGTGCTGTACTAGTAAACAGGGATGCAATTTGACCTTTGACCTGGTCTTAAGTGCCCTTTCCACCAAATAAGCTGGTCTTAAGTTATTGATTATATTGATGAAGAGATCAATCTCTGCATTTCTGCATTTGTGTTCAGTTCTGAAGGTTTTATGTCAATCAAAATAGAATCAAAGGTCATTCGGTGCAAATTGACCTCTGACCTTGTCTTAAGCCCCGTCCACACTACCACTCACCACCGTCGGCGCTTGCCGTCGGCGCTTGCCAACGGCAAGCGCCGATGCCAGTGTTATGTCCACACATTTTTCTCACTTTTTTGTCTTCAACTCGCTGCAATTTCTCAACTATTTCCCCCATTTAATTTTTTATCACATATTCGTAATCAGCTGACTTTTTTGGTTCTGATGGTATACGGTACATAGCAATACAAAAATATCTAGATGGTGAAAACTGCTGATAACTTGAAGCATGTGTTCGGCGCTGACCCGTGAGTGACGGGCATGCCCGCCCAAAATTAAACCTGCTGAAGGTTGGCGGGCAGCGCCGACGGTTACATTTTGCTCGTCGGCATCGTGTCCACACTGCCACTTTTGAGTGACGAACACTGTTCGACGGCAAGCGCCGACGGTGGTGAGTGGTAGTGTGGACGGGGCTTTAGTGGCCTTTCCACCAAATACGCTGGTCTCAAGTTGATGATTCTTGATGAATGGATCAAACCCTGCATTTTCCACGTGGTTTCAGCTTTGTAGCCTTTACATCAAATAAATGTGTAATTGGGTTAGAGGGGTCAATCAAATTGGTGACATTTTTGAGGTTTTCATTAAATAATGACAATGTATATAACAAAAAATGCAACAGTTACTGCCTGTACTGGTGACCAACCACATTCTACATTTGTGACACTGGTTTTATTGGTACAGTATGTGTATAACTAGTATTACGGTCAGTTTGACAGTTATCAGATTGGAATTTATTAATGCGTGACCTTTGACCTTGTCTTAAGTGACCTTTCCACCACATAATGTTGTCCTAAGTTGGTGTTTCTTGATATTTAGAGCTTACTCTACATTTTCCGAGTGGTTTCAATGTTATAGCTTCTAGTTCAAATAAATCCTTAATAGCACTAATTAGTTTCTGTCTTAAGTGACCTTTCCACCACAAAACTTTGTCTTAAGTTGCAGATTTATAATAAGCATGGATTTCTCTACAAAGTTGAATTGGTGTCAGCCTTGTAGGCTCCAAGTCAAATAAAGTTGACTTAGGGGGTAATTAGGAAGAGCCCCCCTACCACACCCACCACTGACTGCACTTAAGACAAGGGTTTCTGTGGTCAGGTGGGGTACCTGCACCCCACCAAAGAGTTCAACCTTTTGTAGGCGCCATGTCATTTAAATCTCAGCTAGCTCTTGGACCAATACCTTAAGGTTTATTTATTTCCCATCCAGAATGGGAAACGTCGAGGATTTGTTTTGTGTGTGTGTGTGCGTGCGTGTAGGTGTGTGTGTGTGTAGGTGTAAGTGTGTGTGTGTGTGTGTGTTTAGGTATAGGTGTGTGTGTGTGTGTGTGTGTGTGTGTGTGTGTGTGTGTGTGTGTTGCGTGTGCGTATGCGCGTGTGTGCGCGCAGGTGTGTGTGTGCTGCGGGTGCTTGCATATGTGTGTGCGTGCAGAGGAAGCTACACGAAGCCGTGAGACCTACACGTGGTACACGTGGAGACTTCACAAAATTCGCGAACACACAGGCCACGGATCCTCTCCTTCCATTTCCTTTTCGTATTTTCCAATAGATTATCGTTCATATTCTCTTTACTCCCCCACCCCCTTCCTTCCCAATCAAAGCCTGGACCATGCATTCCTCCTCCTTCCCCTGGGATGGTGTGAATCCCACGGGGGGGCCATCTCTCCCTCCCTCGCCAATTCTCTCTCTCTCTCTCTCTCTCTCTCTCTCTCTCTCTCTCTCTCTCTCTCTCTCTCTCCTCTCTCTCTCTCTCTCTCTCTTTCTCTTCTTCTCTCTTCCTTCTTCTCTCTCCTCTCTCTCTCTTCCTTCTCTTCCTCTCTTCTTCCTTCCTTCCTTCCTTCCTTCCCTCTCTTCCCTTCCTTCCTTCCTTCCTTCCTTTCTTCCTTCTATCCTTCCTTCCTTCCATCTCTCTCTTCCTTCCTTCCTTCCTTCCTCCCTTATTTCCTTCCTTATTTCTTTTTCTTCTTCCTTTCTTCCTTCCATCCCGCTCTTCCTTCCTCTCTCTCTCTCTCTCTCTCTCTCTCTCTCTCTCTCTCTCTCTCTCTCTCCTCTCTTCTCTCTCTCTCTCTCTCTCTCTTCTCTCTCTCTCCTTCCTTCTTCATTCTCTCCTCTCTCTCTTCCTCTCTCCTTCTCTCCTTCTCCTGTTTATCCTCTCTTCCATCTCTCTCTCTCTCTCTCTCTCCTCCTTCCTCTCTTCTTGCTCTCTCTCTCTTCATCCTCTCTTCTTCCTTCTCTTCTCTTCTTCCATCCTCTCCTTCCTCATCCTCCTTCTCTCTCTCTTCCTCTCTCCTTCCTTCCATCCTTCCTTCCATTCCTTCCCTCCTCTTCCCTTCCTTCCTTCCTTCCTTTCCTCTTCCTTCTTTCCTTCCTATCTTCCTTCCTTCCTTCCTCCTCTCTTCCTTTCTCTTCCTTCCTATTTCCCTCTTCTCATCTCCTCCTTCCTTCCTTCCTTCTCTCTCTTCCTCTCCCTTCTTCTTTCCTTCCTTCTTCCTTTCCTCTTCCTTCCTTTCCTTCCTTCCTTCCTTCTTTTTTTCCTTCCTTCCTTCCTTCCTTCTTCCTTCCTTCCATTCTCTTCTCATACAAATTTGTCTCTCCCTCCTCGATAAAAACCAATATTTCACACACACACACACACACACACACACACACACACACACACACACACACACACACACACACACACAGCACACACAACACACACACACACACACACACACACAGGGAGGGAGCTGTTAAACTGTCATTAGTGTAATTGCGAGACTTAAAACTATAATTACTACTGACTCAGGGGACTATGAAGCCGGAAGGTGTGAAACATGTGTGGGAAGAGGAGACTGAGCGAACATTTGTAGACAAGGAAAAGATTTGAGAAATTGATGGGCTTGCCTCGCCCCAAGTGTTCGCGAATTATGTGGAGTGACTGTACCAGTGAGGACTCACGAACCCTTCGCGCTCGCTCGTAATTATTAGTTCTAGTAAATCAAATTATAATATTTTTCATGCTTATCATATATATCAAATGTGATAATTTCCAACATATAAACAATAAACTAAAAATATATCTACAACTATAATCAATACATAAATACATATATAATATTTTGTATAATATGAATATGAACAATAATTTCCGAAACCGTATTTCCGTCACAATAACGCAAATAGAAGAATATAATGAAAGGTACTTTAAAAGTGCTACAAAAGTTAATTTGTCACGTAAATGTTCTACCTTGTTGCCACGTTATTTCGTGTCTACAGATCCACGTGAATTTCACGTAGTAATACAACGTTGATACAACGATAGCACAACGTGGTGACAACGGGCTAACAACGTGGATGTGTTTGCTGGGTATCTGCCTATCCATGTCCAACACGAGGGGCCCATCTGCAAAAAGATTAAGAAATCAGCTGAAATTATGGAGAGCAATAAATTGGAAAGGAGAGTATTACTGTGCTGATAACAACAAATGTTGCCCGCCATACGCCGAGTCTAAGCAGTTTTATGAAAGCAATTTTAATATCCACATGGCCAGGTGGAGTTGTCAGTGTAGGGTGATAATAATAATGTGACCGTTCCTGTACTTGATGATCCTATTACCCCACTATAGAAGTTCAACAACATATACATGTAATATAATCAGACAGGGCGTGTGGGCCAGACGGCGTACTACCAGATGTTTTTAGATTAACTCGCTGGACCCCAGCGACGCACGTGATGCGTCAGGTATGTATGTAACGCCCAGTCCCAGCGACGCAACGTGTGCGTCCGCCATTTAAAAATCTGTTACGCGGCTTCTATGGCAAGGAACGACCTGAAAATGGTATGGTGCACTGCCTGATATGTTGGGCAACAGTGGCGGTAACCGGCAGCTGCGTGGGTTCGCCGCGCGGGTATGGGTGGGTTGATTAGAGGCGCGAGCTTATCCATTTTTTTCGCCGCGAATTTGGACTGTATTTACTCCGGTCGTATGGTAGCTAGTGGCTTGAAATTTGTGTGGGATACTTGTAAGTGTGTTGTCAATACGTAGTGATACTCGGCAACCCCTTCGGTTCTGCGGGCCTATCTCTGATGAGGAGAGCGTGATAAAAACACTATACCCGCTTATCGCACACGACTTTAGACCTTATTTACTCCTGTTCTATGGTAGCTATTGACTTCAGATTGGTATGGGATATGCCTTATATACGTGGCAACCCTCATGTATAGGCTTGAAAGTCCCGTTTGTAGAGTGTGGGAGTGGCTGGGTGTGAATGTGTACGTGTGTTATGCTGGGGTACAAATCCACCATGCTCTCCCGTCTCCATGGTTACCGGGACGCTAAGGCAAACTGCTACTCGTCCTTATTTATAAAGCTTTACTGTGTCCACTTATCACACTTGAAATTGACTTATTATGACATTATGTGATACATACGTGGTATATATGAACTATGAAGGCACACATGATGCTCTGGTGGTGTGAAAATAATCGCCACCCGAAAACTGGACGCATCGTACATCTGCAATGCTGCGGGCTCAGCTGAGGGCTAGGTGCGCGGGAACCTTGAATTCGGGCCGGAATCAGCTGATGGCTGAGGGTGCCCCACCCCCTTAGAACCCCCATTTTTCGATGTGAGGGATATTTTTTGTTTTCTTCATTTTTCACCTTTTTAATTATAATTAAAAAAAAAAACGCAAAATCAGCTGGGCAGTGGGTGTGGGTGTACTTTTTATTATATTTAGCTGGTACTCAACCGGTGTCATCACAATGAATTTTGTTTTTGGCAACCTTATTAACGCTGTCTTTTCCTCAGGTTTATATCCCAGATAGAAACATTAGTCACACTTTTTAAAAAAAGGTAACAGAGATAATGTAAACGATTACAGATACATTTATTTAATTTAAAAAACTGGGGAAATGTGGCAGACATCAGAGGTCATATGGCACTATGGCAAAACATAAAAAAAGAGGAGGAGTTATAGAGAAAGAGTGAAACGATGAGGGAAGGAGAAAGGAACGGATTGTTACAGCAGGATGGTTAGATCAAATGAAGGATGTGTATTTGTTGGAGGAAGGAGATTAAATTACTCAGGGAGATTAAATTACTCCCATTTCCAGTTCTTTTCCTCATCATCCTCCTTGTCTTGCAGACATTCTCCGAAAATCCCCCTATTTCTCCCTGAGTAATTTAATCTCCTTCATGTTTGTTTTTATGTTTCATGTAATATACAGTGTAGTACATAGTATGTGTGTGTGGGTGTATTTCTTCCATTAATTTATTATATATTTTCATTCCGTTGTTAGTGATTACATCCGATAGTCTTCCCTTTATTTAACGTTTTCTTTAAGTTATTACAATTACTATTAACATTTCGTCTTCTATTTCTTCTTCTTCATCATTTTCTTCTTCTATTACTACTATTTTTTCGTCTTCTTCATCTTATTTTTCGCCTCCTCCTCCTCCTCCTCCTCCTCTTGATGGATGGCGTAATAGTGTGGAGGAAAAAACAGCATCTCGAAGATCGCTGATTAACTTGTTTACATAAAAGTAATTTGCAATTTGCATCTTTATTCGTTGTGTGTGTGTGTGTGTGTGTGTGTGTGTGTGTGTGTGTGTGTGTGTGTGTGTGTGTGTGTGTGTGTGTGTGTGTGTGTGTGTGTGTGTGTGTGTGTGTGTGTGTGTGTGTGTGTGGTGATGTTTCTGCTGTGTTCGGGTGACATCCGTCTCTCTCTCTCTCTCTCTCTTCCTCTCTCTCTCTCCTCTCTCTCCTCTCTCTCTCTCTCCTCTCTCTTCTCTCTCTCTCTCTCTCTCTCTCTCTCTCTCTCTCTCTCTCTCTCTCTCTCTCTTTCTGTCTGTCTCTCAGCCCTTTCATTTAATAGGTCCTTAACCCTTTCCTCCCATTCCTACTACATAATTATTTTCCCCCACCACTTCCACCCCGTTACTTATCCTTTCCTTCTAGTTTTTCCCGTTAGAGGCAAAAAATCCCAAACTTAATAAGATAAAAATCCACAAAAAATCCAAAAATCTGGGGTGCCCAAGGTAGTATTCTTGTCACGATGCTCATCTCCGTCTCTTTGGAGGTTGTAGTGTTGGTCCCTCCCCTTCTCCAACCCTCGCTTCCTCCCCAACCCTTCCCTTCCCCAACCCTTCCCTTCCCCAACCCTTCCCTTCCCCAACCCTTCCCTTCCCCAACCCTTCCCTTCCCCAACCCTTCCCTTCCTCCCTATTCCTTCCCTTCCCCAGCCCTTCCCTTCCCCGACCCTTCCCTTCCCCAACCCTTTCCTTCCCCGACCCTTCCCTTCCCCAACCCTTCCCTTCCCCAACCCTTCCCTTCCCCAACCCTTCCCTTCCCCAATCCTTCCTTTCCCCAACCCTTCCCTTCCCCAACCCTTCCCTTCCCCAATCCCTTCCCTTCCCCAACCCTTCCCTTCCCCGACCCTTCCCTTCCCCAACTTCCTTCCCATCCTTCCTTTCCCCACCCTTCCCTTCCCCAACCCTTCCCTTCCCCAACCCTTCCCTTCCCCAACCCTTCCCTTCCCCAACCCTTCCCTTCCCCAACCCTTCCCTTCCCCAACCCTTCCCTTCCCCAACCCTTCCCTTCCCCAACCCTTCCCTTCCCCAACCCTTCCCTTCCCCCAACCCCTTCCCTTCCCCAACCTTCCTTCCCCAACCTTTCCCCTTTCCCCCAAAACCCCCCCCTCCTCCCCACAGGAAGGGGGGATTCAAGTGTTGGGGGTCACCAAAATTTACTTTTCCGCGGGTTTCCCACGTCCAATTTGAGGTCAGGGTGAAAAAAGTGAGCGCGGGTTTTGGTTTGGATTTATTTTTATATTATTATCATTATTTTTTAATATCATTTTTATTATTTTTATTATTTTTTTTATTTAAGAAGTCATGGGGAAGGTGAGCCGGGGTTTGATGGTTTTATTTTTATTATCATTATTTTTATATTATTAAAATTTTTGTTATTATTATTGTTTCAAATTGCTATTATTGTTTTTGAAAAAAAAGATATAATGGGGGAAAAATAGTACAGATAATAAAGTAGTGGTGAGTTTTTCTGTTCATGGTTTTTTTTATGTATTCGTCAAACCTTTTTTTACCTCCTTCTCCTCCCCCTCGCTGTTTGCCATTTCCTTCCTGGGTATTCCTTCTTTGTTGGTGTCAATCCCACCTTAAAGGATTTTGACCCCTTAGGAGGAGAGGAAAGGGGCGTGGACGTGGGGGGGGAAGGGGGGAGACAAGGGAGGACGAGGGAGTGGGAAAAGAAGAGGGGGGACAAGGGGGAGACGGGGGAAGGAAGGAAAAAGGAGGGGAGAAAAGGGAGAGGGGGAGTAGGGGGAAGGGATTGTAAAAGTAGAGGAATAATGAAGGAGGAGTGGACAAATGAGGGAGGGAAGAGTGGGAGGAAAAGGCAGTGGAGAGGGAAGGAGGGGGAGGGGTGGAGAGAAGAGATGAAAAGGGAAGGGAGACTATTTGTATCATATATCTTTATAAGTAACCTACTCCAAAAAAAAAAAAAAAAAAAAAAAAAAAAAAAAAACCCATTTCCTTCTCCCTTTCTTCTTTTCCCCCTTTTTCCCTTTTCGCCCTTTTTAAAAATTTTTCCTAATTTACCTCCATCTTTTTCCCCTTTTTTGGTAACCTCCTTCCCTTCTATCTCCTTACCCTTTTTTTCTTTCCTTTTTTCTACTTCATTTTACTCTTTTCTTTTATTTTCCTTTTCCAGCCTCTGACCTCTGACCCTTTCTTCTTCTTCCCTTTTTTTTATCACTCTTCCCCCCTTTTCCCTTTTGTTTTCTTCCCATGTTTTTTCTTCCTCATTTAAAATTTGTTTTTTCTTTCTTTTTCTACTTTCGATAAATTTTTCCCTTTGTGTTACAGAAGTTTTTGTTATAATTCCATTTTTTATTTCATGTTTCTCTTTTGTAAATTGGGGAGAGAGAGAGAGAAGGGGGAAAGGAAGAGAGAGAGAGAGAGAGGGAAAAGGAGAGAGAGAGGGAGAGAGAGGAGGGGGAAGAGAGAGAAAAAAAAAAAAAGAGTACAGCATAAGATTGTCCATGACAAAGTTATGCCCTCTTCTCTCTCCTCTTCTTTTTCTCTCTTCTCTCTCCTCTTCTCCCTTTTTCCCAGAAAATTAGACGGTAAGAGGCTGGGTTAGGTTTTTCCCCGGGCAGAAGAGAACAGGGTGTTACAGGTCGATGGGGTTGTCAAGGGCTTCGTTGGGGCGCAAAGGTTTTAGCTAGAAAAGACCCCCCTGGGAGTTGAGGGAAACCCCACGCTTTGATGAGGTGTCCTGTGCATCTGTACCCTGTCAAGCCTATACAAAAGCGTATGGGGGTTTTTGATCCTAATAAAATCAATCCAATTTTGTTTCTTAATCACTAAGGATTGGCCAATGGAAAGAAAAAAAGGGGTAAAAAAAAAGCCCGCAAAGTTTTTCCGAAATTTAGTCATCCAATTTAATTTTCCTTTTAAACCAAGTGATAATAATAAGGAGTTATAACTTTCTTTGGTTGAGTTTTCTTTTTAAATTTGTGTTGATTTTTAAAATCATTTTTGCACTGCTAATTGATTTCACCTCTCAGTCAATTATGTTCTATTCTATAAGAGTTACACATATTAACAAATGGACCCACCCCCTATTTGATGTCTATTACTGTCTGCTTTATAAAGACTGTCAATTAACGGGCTTTTTGTTACCTTCTTTATTTATCTCCTTGGCCTATCCCGTAAGATGAAAGAAATAAAATTTTATTTATAAACTATGGATCATTCCCTCAATAGTTCAATGAAGCAGACAATAAGCTGCCTCGACGGGACACCTGAGCCTCCGAGAGATCCACTAAAGCATCACAGACAACATCATAAGTTTTGACAAGTATAACAGATCAGATAAAGCCTAATGAAGCCAATCAAGCCTGAATAACTTCCTAATGTATTTTGTTCTGCGAGTTGGATATCACTTGTATAAGAGAGAGAGAGAGAGAGAGAAGAGGAGAAAAAGGAAGAGAGAGAGAGAGGAAGGGGGGAGGGGAAAAGGAGAAAGGGAGAGAGAGGGGGGAGGAGAGAGAGAAAGGGCTGACAGCCGGGGGGCAGGGAGGAGAGTCGGTGCCCTCACAGTGTTGCACAAGGCCCCAGGTGAACACTCTTCCCCCCTTGCAGGACTTGGGTCTCGTGGAGGGGGGTCAGAGCCGTACGAGGACGTTTAGGTCAGGGGATCTCCCCCGGGGCCCCCGAGGACCCACACCGTGATGGCCAGCGACCCTTTTACTTGGGCCACGGCGAAACTGGGGAACACCTCAGGGTTGAGGTGGATGTCGGGCCAGGAAACCCAGCAGGTGAAGGGGGGGCCCACAGATGGTCCCGCTTACATCCGCTTAGTCCCCGTAAGGCGTGACACAGGTCGTGTAAATATGACAACAGGACACACACACAGTGACACCACATAGTGACAAAATTTGACACTGTACGTGAAAATAGTGCCCCTAAAAAAGTGCCTGTGACGGACAGTGACCCCAGCCGAACATTATATATTTTTTTATCCTATAAGGCATAGCTTCGGATAGTGTCCCCGGGACAGGGGAATTTTTAGCTTCTGCCCCCCCTTTGCCTTCCCCAAACCCTCTTGTATCTGTAGCCCATAAATACCATTCGTTGTTTAAATAAAAAAAAAGAAAAAAAAAGAGAGAGAGAGAGAGGAGAGAGAGGGGGAAAAAAGGAGGAGAAGAGAGAGAAAAGAGAGAGAGAGAGAGAGAAAGACAAACAAACACCCCAGACAGACAGAAAGACTGTATACATACAGTCAGCCAGACCGAAAGTGAGGAGAGCAAGGAAAGCAAGAGAAGGCAAGGTCGTGTTGAGAAAAAAGGGGCGGTAATAACGTGTAGCACAAGTGTGGTGTGTGTGTGTGTGTGTGTGTGTTGTGTGTGTGTGTGTGGGTGTGGTGTGGGTGTTTTTTTACGTCCCAGCACATTTCCCCACACTGCAGTCCTTGCGCAAAAACATGCACAGTAAATATTGTGCAATACCTACCAATGTGCCTTACTTCCCCCTTAAGAGAATTTTCCCCCGGGCCGGTGGTTGGTAGCTAGTTTTTCACTCCCCACCCCTCACTCTCACAACCACACCTCACCTTCCAAACCCCCAGGCAAATGACCCCCTTCTCTATTTAAAATATTATAATTTACACAATATTATGTACTAAACAAAAAAAACAATCTATGATAGCCTTTGAGTCTCAAAAAAACCACCAATCACCACAAAAACGGCTACTCGCCACGTTAAGCCCACACACACAACCATCAGGCTTACACGCCAGTCAACACAGCACAAAGCACACACCAGGCTACACGCCCCCGACACCATACACCATCAGCGAGCTGCTGCTCACGCCAGCCACACACCCCGACCCCCAAAAAACCATAACCATCAGTCAATCACACCCAAGTCAATCACCAAATCAAGCACACACCCCAAAACACAATTTACTTCCCCTTTTACCACTCTCTAGCACAAACGGGCCTATCCACGGAGCTTCCACCCCCAGCCCCCCAGCTTCCCCCGAAAAAAGGGGCCCCCCCCTCCACTTCTGTCCAGCTCATCAACACGTCGTTAATTTCGGACCACAATCATTCATCCCCCAGAAAATGATTTTAGGGTGACTAAGGGTAACAGTTTTTGGTGTCAGAGAGTCAAAAAACTTTCGGCCCAAGTGATCCCTCAGTGACAACACGACACACAAAACAAAACAACACAACACACACACACACACACACAGACAACACACACACACACACACAAACACACACAAACACAACACACACACACACACACACATTTGAAATCTTCTTTTCCTTCGAAAATGTTTTTAGGAGACTTTTTTCCCTTTTTTAATAACTCTCAAAAACAGAAGAGATCGGGGAGAGAGAGAGAGAGAGAGAGAGAGAGAGAGAAGAAGGGGAGAGAGAGAGGGGGGAAAAGGGGAGAGGGGAGAAGAGGAGAGAGAGAGGAGGAAAAGGGGAAGGAGAAAGGAGAGAGAGAGAGAGAGGGGAGTTTTTTTTTACTCCAGGTATTAATTACTCCACTTGGGAAAGATAAGGTGACAGATAACCAGCTGCACTGATTGATGACACTGCGCTGATGAGAAAAAAAGAAAAGAGAGAGAGAGAGAGAGAGAGAGAGAGAGAGAGAGAGAGAGAGAGAGAGAGAGAGAGAGAGAGAGAGAGAGAGAGAGAGAGAGAGGAGAGAGAGAATTAGCAGCAGTCTCCCCTCCAACCCCCCTTACTTATCTCCAAAAAGAACCCCCAGCAAACACAACACCGCCCTCCATCCTACCAGCCAATCTCAGGTGTTCAGGGGAAGGGGGTAAGGCGGGGCTTTTACAGCCAACCAACATAGTATATTAGTATAGACTATACTAACTAGTGAGCGGAGTGCGCCGGGCCTGGACACACACAGGTGACTGCATTGCTCAACCCCACGCCCTGCCACCACCATGGACACCTTCAACCTTACCAAAGTGTGAGTACAGGAGGTGTAAGACAAGGAATTGTGGATATGAGGCTGTGATGTAAAGACGACAGGCTAGGGGGTGGTGGTGTGTGTGTGTTGTGTTGCAAAGTTTTCAGGAAGCAAATTCTAAAGGGTTTTTATGGTTTTTGTGGTAAAATAAAGGAAAGGGGGGGTATATATAATAATAAAGGTGAGTTGAGTGTTGTACCGCTAAATATCTTGAAAGGGTGGAGTGTGTTTACTGGGGGTTGTATCATGTGAACAAACAAATTTCCACAAGCCATGATTTGTTGTTGATGTCCTTGGTCTAGGAATTATTATGTTGGTCATGCCGAAATTTCATCAACTCTTGACATCATTACAGTAAAAATTATAATGTAATCTATTATTAATATATACTCTGTGCAGACGTTCTCTACTTCCCAAATTTTGCTTTGCATTGTTGTTATTTTGAGCAAGGCACAGGGAATATAATATCTTTTTCTTGGCTTTTATTTTGAGAACATCGCGTCACTTTCATAACCTGCACAACACAAACCCGCGAGGCAGACACACATTTAAATTTTCATTATTGTGTGTGTGTGTGTGTGTGTGACTGTGTGTGTGTGTGTATGTGTGTGTGTGTGTGTGTGTGTGTGTGTGTGTGTTGTGGTTTTGACTTTGTTTGCTGTGTGTGGGGTGTGGGGGTGTGTGTGTGTGTGTGTGGTGGTTTTGTGCGTGTAATCATCATCCTGCCCATCACCCCTTCAGCAGAAATTTTCTATTTGTGAGGGCAGAGAATGACCATAATGTTGTTTTTATTTTCCTGTCACCTCGTAAACCCCCACCCTCCCCCCCACCCTCCCCACCCCCCCTCACCCCTCCCTTTTCGGGGTTTTTTCTTCTTTTGAGAATAACATGCTTCCCCAGGACAGTAATGCCATGTTCAGGGCCGGATTTAGTATCACGGGGCCCTAGGGCGCCCTAGGGGCCCCAATTTCCCATAATCAGTGAGTATCTGCCCACTAATTAATTTAAATGTCATACGAGGAATAAAATTTAAAATTAGTACAAGAAACCAAGCAGTCGGAAAAATTTTTCACTTGTCCATAAGTTATTCCTACTTTTTATGGTTTAAAAAAAAAAAAGAGCGTAAAGATACATAACTAAATGGACATGTAGTGATGAAAATGCTTAAAGCAAGTCCCCATTTTTTCGGTTGTTTTTTTTTTTGCCTAGTTTTAGTGTGACTATATAGCATAAATATGAAGCGAAATATCAAATGCATCCCCATTGCTTTAATTTTATTAAAAAAAAAAAAAAGAAATGAGAATTTTTCCCTTTAGAAAAAAAGCTGGTCAGGATGCTAAACCAAGTTGGCCCCAAAGTGACCTCACGCCCCGTGACTCCGTGAGAGCTGAGCCTTTCACTGTGTTTTGGGATTAAAAAAAAATTCAATAATGGGTTTGAAAAAAAGTTAGACAAAACTGTTCATTTTTTAATCATAGGCCAATTGTAATGAAGTTTAAGTTTTATTCAGACAGCCCGGTGGGAGATGGGGGACGAAAAAAATTACAAATTTTTCTGGTAATTTCCAGATGGCGGGGCCCTTAAAAAAACGCGGGGCCCCGGGCACAGGCCGTTGTGCCCGCCCTAAACCCGGGCCCCCACGTGTTTAATAACTTTTCCAACAGTTTCCAAAATATTTTGCCAAGACTATCAAAAACTATTACAGGACGTTTTTTATTAATCATGGTATTACGTATACTGTTTTCCCTAAAGAGCGATTACTGGCGATTTTTTAGCTTTCTAAAGAAACTTTTATACTTTTAGGGGGTTTTGGGTTTAAACTTTTTCTATTGCCCTTGGGGCAACAAAAAATTTGATGAGTCTGGCACAATCTTTTATTTCCAAAAAAACCCCTATTCGGTTTTATCCTTTTCCCGTACCTATTTAGGTTCCTTTTAAACCGTTCTACTGCAGCCCATATGTAGACGGACATTGTTTCTTCAAATCTATCAATAGTGGTGTTCCCCAGGGTTCGTCCTATCACCCTCCTTCTATTTTATTTAAGACTTCTAAGTCTCAAAAACCTTTCCACTCCCACGCTGATGAGTTACCTCCATTTTTCAACGTCGTTTATTAGACGTCCCAAATCAAAGGAAATAAATGATTCAGGAGAGATGCACGGGGCGTTTAAATTCGATCTTTCTATAATTTTGAGGGGCAAAGCAAAAACCTTTTTTAGTTCAATGCCTCCAAAAAACCCCAATTTTTTCACCCAAACTACTCGACAAAACCTACCCGATAACTATCCCTTTCTTTAATGACACCAACATTTCCCTTTTTCTACAAGAACATTTTGGGCTATCCTTTACAAAAATCTGAAAAATGGGAAAATTTACATTCTTCTTGCTAAAAAGTTTAAGAAGTTGGGTTTGGACGCTGCGCTTTTTTTCTCCCCCCGGTTTCTTGCTCTCTCAGGGGACTTTTCGCCCCCATTGGGGTTTTACAGTTTGGGGGGGGTCCACTCATACAGCCTCCAAAAAAGGGTGATCAAAAGCTTTTGTCTCATCAACTCCCCCCTCGACGACTGTCATCAATCTTTAAATCACCGCTGCAATGTGCTTCTTTGCTATCTGTACGTATTGCATGCTCACTGCTCATCTGATTGCTAAGTGGCACCCTTCCCCCCGAACCCGCGGCCTCGCTTGCCCCCCCCCCCTGTGCAAGACTTTCTACTCATATATCCCTATTCTGTCCATCTTTATAATGCAAGAGTTAATCCCCTCCAGTATCTTTACTCTTTCATCCACTTCACTGGTGAACTCTTGAAACTATCTTCCCTGTTTCTATTTTCCACCTTCCTACGAATTAAATCTTTTCAAGAGAAGAGTGACCTGACACCTCCCGAACTAAATGGTTCCACCCCCTTTCTTTTATCTCTTACTATCTCTTATAAGGGACTGGCAACCAAGCGGGCTTTGGGTTACCTCTTTTTGTTGTGTCCTTGGCCAGTCCTTTGTGTTGTAAAAAAAAAAGAATACTAATAACTGCACGAACACGGCTCGCGTACGCAGTATTAGTAGTAATAGTAATAGTAGTAGTAGTAGTAGTAGTAGTAACAGTAGTGCACCAAATAGAATGACAGCAATAAAATATGTCTTTAAATCAGGTCATTACAAACATTTGCACTGAACAAATTTGATTTCAAGATAATTTAAAATAGAAACAATCACGCCCCTTGTTTCTCCACCTTCCTTTAATACCCCTCTCCTCCTCCTTCCAGGGGGTAAGGGTAGATACTATTACGGCTACTAATTATCTGCACGATAAATACAGCTCAACGCAATGACTATTTTTAGACGGATCAGTCCAGATTTAAAGACACGAGAATGCAAAAAAGATCGACTCACAATTTTCTGTATTCATGGCAGGTTAGACCTGTTCAGAAAACAATTTTTTCCTATTGTTATACCCCCCTGCAAGGTTTCCCATGCTTTTTGACCTGGAAAAGCCGAAAATCACAACCATTTTGAGCTAAAATGTCAGGAACTTTTGCCTCATTGGACTCAAGATATTTAAAGCCGCGACAGTAGAAAAGCGCCTAATTTTGCCTTCCGGCAGACTTTTTTTCACCTGAGACTTTTGTTACAATTGGGATAGAACAACAAATTGGGGGACCCATGATCCATGGGACCCATGGGATCCATGGGATCATGATCCATGGGATCCAAATCCATGGGACCCATGTGGATGTCATCTACACTTGCTGCAGATGCTCCTGCAAATGATCTGCAGTTCATGAAGGACATGATGAAGTTCAAGAGAACGATCCAGGAGATTGCTCAGTGCAGTGATCAAAAACTTGAAAACCACAAGTGGTACTGACACAGGAGTTGGTGCGTTTCAGCTCTCTTCGGTAGCAGACTCGTGACAAAGAGAAGCAGGACATTGCTGCAAGCTGCACGCCACTGAGAAGCCAGATAGCTTCAGACCGAGGGGAAACCTAGTTCCCTCAGGTTACAGCCAAGACGGTTCCTGATCTCTAGTTGGTCCAGAGAGTCAGCTCTGCTGACCACCTTGGCATTGAGTATGAACTGGCTTCTGCAACCTTTGGCGACATGGCCAAGGAGTGATGACTCAGCAAGGCCCTGGAATATGTCAGCAATGTTAAAAGTAGTGAATGCACATGCTGAGCGGGGAGTCCAAGATGATGACTGATTTCCCAAACATCATTAACACAGATTCTCAGCAAAAACAGTACCTTCTTCAAAATGTGGAAATACAAACCGTGTGAGCGATTTGATAGCTTCAAGAAGCAAACTATCTAGAAAAAATGACTGTGAAGTGTCCTTCTGAACATAGACAATAGAGTTTTTGCACTCTGAACATAGTTTTAGAGTCTTGTTCACACATTTTGATGTCAACGGAGTGTAATATTTTATGAAATTATGATGAAATTTTCAGGAAACTTTTGCTTTTTTCTGAATATGATGTGTCTTTTTTTTCTTGGAATGGTTGTTTTACTGGATTGTGTTTTCAGAAATAATATAAAAATGCTTCAATTTGATAACCAATTTGTTGTTCTATCCCCAATTGTAACAAAGTCTCAGGTGAAAAAAGTCTGGCGAAGGAAAATTTAGGCGCTTTTTCTACTGTCGCTTGGGGGTGCTTAATATCTTGAGTCCACTGAGGCAAAGTTCCCTGACATTTTAGCTCAAATGGTTTGTGATTTTTGGCTTTCAAGGTCAAAAAGCATGGGAAACCTTGCACGGGGGTATAAAAATAGGAAAAAATTGTTTTCTGAACAGGTCTAAATTGGCAGGTCCTGCGAGTGTTGCAAAAGATTCCAGTCAATAATGTAATTGCTAATGCTTATAAAAGTCTATCACAACTGCTTATTGCTGTAAAATAATAAAGTTTACACGCACAATAACCGCACCTTTGCACACTTCTTGTCGCCTTGAAACAGGTGCGGATTAAGAGTACTTGAGGCGCTGCCTGAGGCAACTTCAGGTCAAGGGACCCTTCGTAATGCCATAGGATTAACATTTTTCTCGGTATATGTTTCGATGTGAACAATAGCAATTAGCGTCATGTGTAGGCAAGTCCCGTGTTTAATTTTCTTTCTAGGTCCTTGAAATTTTTTGTGTGTGTAATTATCCTTTTAGGACAATCTGTTCATCTATAAATAATTTTGTCCTATTTATTTTGTGAAAAAAACAAAGCCAGCCATAATCTGTTGAGTGGCAGTGCAGCACAATGTTTATAAACAACTAACTCTGCCAGTGTTGAGTGTTCTATTTACCACACGGAATTCGGCTCTCTCGGGCCTCGGACCTACCCAACCTCAAACCAGGTAGTCAAGCCGTGTTGTTCTAAAGGCATAAAGAGAAGATTTCTTTTTCGGAACTAAGGAAACCGAACTCTTACCAAGGAGAATTTCCCAAGTGAGGCGCCGGTCACCAGGCTGTAGTTCCCTGGGTTAACATAACCGAGACCAAGGAATCCTTGACCGTGACTGAACCTCACTGAGGTTGAAAGCAGCCAGGTAGGGACAAGGAATCAATCTTGAATCTGACACATTAATTAACTGGTGAAAACAGAATAAATAGAACTGATAAACCTGCGATATAAACAAATAATCATCCAAATTAATAAGCTGTATACTCACGTTACAGAGAATAGAAATCGTGAAAAAGAGAAAGAAAGAAGGGGATGAAGAATGATGGACGGGAGTGGCTACAGCTCAGGGAGTGAGAGCAGAGAGAGCGAGATAAGGGTAATATATTCAGATATATCCACATGATAATCTATCTCATTTATTTGCATCAGTCATAGCTGCTAATTTCATAGATAAGTGTGTTAACGAACGAACGAACCCGTCCTCCCCAAACACCACACCAAAACCTCCCTACACGCATAATATAATTTTAACTATAAAAATTACAGCGAGCAACACTGCGTACACTAAATCCTGGCATACAAGTGTCCCTCAATGAAAAGGCAATGATTCATGAGTGAAGTTTAAAGAATTATGGAGGAAGAATAGTGCTTGGTGAAAATGGTTGGCGGAAGAAGAGGAGAAAAGTTGGTTTTTATGTTTTATAACATAAGCTGGAACTGTTGCCATCCTTCTGTCCATACACATCAACTGGCAATAAACAGTAACAACAATAATAATAATGATAATGATAGTTACATTAATAATAAAAGTAATAATAATTATAATAATAAGAACTAAAATAATAACAACAACAACAACAACAACAACAACAACAACAACAACAACAACAACAACAGCAAATAACCAAACCAAAATTAATAATAATAATAATAATAATAATAATAATAATAATAAATGATAATATAATAATAATATAATAATTAATAATGATATTAACTGCAATAGAAAAACTAAGCTTATGATATTATATGCACACAATCATTTATCCACTACTAAACACCTGTCAAACCTTAATTTATATTACTAAGCAAATTTAAAGGATTAGTTCTTCGACAAAATTGAGGCAAAAAAAAATCTATCTATAATTACATGTATCTTTCTGGAGGAACCCCAAGGGGATGGCTGCGACGGAAAGTCTCATTTATTCCTATCCTTGCTCTTAACCCTCCATTCCTCTCTCCCCCCTTCTTTCACATAACTCAGCACTCTGTCCTCCCTTGTCACTGGGGTCGTCCTCTAGTAACCACCGCATCTACTATACACTTCATACATACTCTCTTAGTTATCTCACTTCATGCCATCCTTTCTATGTGACCAAACCACGTCAGAGTGTTGTGTTTCACCCCTTCAACCACTTCACATTTCATCCCCTCACCCTTACATGACACTGCAAAACTGTTTTCTACACACTTTAATTTCTTTCCACCATCATTTTTCACACCACAGGAATTTTTCAAACAGCTCATTTCAATGCGCTTCCCGACCTTTGTTCTTACATTCCACACCAAAGTCTCCCTTTCTGTAGGTGTAATTATTGCATCTCGCAGTACATTTTTCACATCCACGCACACAGTCCTTCCTTTCATCATCTGCCTCAAGGATCCCTTCATTTTTCTCCCTTGCAACACTTTCTCCTTTCATCATCTGCCTCAAGGATCCCTTCATACCTCCCTTTGACAACACTTTCTCCTGGCATCATCATGCCTCAAGGATCCCTTCATTTTTACTCCCTTGCAACACTTTCTCCTTTTCATCATCTGCCTCAGGATCCCTTCACTATCCTCCTTGCAAAACTTTCTCCGTGCATCATTGCCTCAAGGATCCATTCCACCTATCCTTCCCTTCCCGTCGCATCTTTAATGCACATAGATGGACTAAGATACTTATATTCTTGCACCAAACACATGTGTCAGATATAATTATAGCACGTCGCAACTTTAATGTACATAGATGGACTAAGATACTTATATTATTGCATCAAACACATGTGTCAGATATAATTATAGCACGTCGCAACTTTAATGTACATAGATGGACTAAGATACTTATATTCATGCACCAAACACATGTGTCAGATATAATTATAGCACCTGCAGATAATAATTCAACATCTTCCTCTCTCATATATTTCCTTCCATTAAATTTGCTCATGTATCAGATGTACGTATTGATTCATATGTTTTCATTTTGATTTGTAATTTGTCATGTTCACTGGATGATTCTGAATGACTTAATACATATATGTTAATGAGTACAATAAAATTAGAGCACAATTAATAGTTTCCCTTTCGTCTACTTACATAAGACTACAAATTCCAGACTTTAGTATCTATGAGGTCGTAGTTCTGTTTTTCCTGCCATCAGCACTGGGGAAGGAAAATGGCTTGTATAACAAATCACGTAGTGACTTAATTTCTAGATTTTCATCATCATGTCATAATTCTGATCAACTCCATTGTTTATCATCTCTTATTTCTTTTCTCATTGTTTATTGCACATTGTTTCCTCATACTTCACTCATCTCATCTTTTTCCCGCATACTCTCCACTCTTGTCCTCAAATCAGTATCTCACACTACCCCCAATTCCCTCATTCCATATTTATCTCCCTCATTCCTTATTTTCTTATGTTCTTACTTACTCATTTATAGAAAAATGGCAAATCATGTATGAGAATATTTTCTTAGTCAACATCATTTCATAATCATTAGCTGTATCATTCATCCATAAATCACTGCAATTTGTATTCACATATGTACTTCTAGCTAGCATTCATTCACCCATTCTTATTATATCACCTCAAAGATGAATTAAGCTAAACTTATGCATTAGATCCAAAAACAAAAACAACAACAACAATAGTAATAGTAAATATGGCAAACGTTATGTTAAACTCCTGGATATGCGAGGTAATTATCTAGTAGGAGGCAGAAAAATAGATAAGATCGAGAGAAAAAAAAGAAATATCAGAATAAAAACATGAGAAAGTTGTCTGCTCTACTTCATGGCGAAATAAGCATCATGTGTCCCTGTCTCTTCTACGTAGTTCCCTTAACGACAGGCTGGGAATACGGAGACGCAAATGACATCAATAATAATGATAATGATACTACTACTACTACTACTACTACTACTACTACTATTATAATAATAATAATAATAATATAATAATATTGATCTATAATAATATAAGCGAAAGTGTGTGTATGTGTGTGTGTGTGTCTGTCTGTCTGTCTGTCTGTCTGTTGTCTGTCCGCGATAGGTGCCGCCCCCTGTGGCGGAATCCCATCATATGTCACGGTTTTGGAATCAGGTTGACCAGGGGAAGGTTTAAGCCCAGTTATAGGATGATCCGACCACTTTTTTTTTTTTTTTTTCTAGTAGCCTATTAGCGAGAACTGTGAAGAAAAAAAGTGGGTTGCGAGAATTGAGGAAACCTTGATGTAGGGTGATGGGTAATAGGTGAGTGAATGGGTGGGGTG
>JACEEZ010023952.1:0-20000 GCA_016584305.1 Chionoecetes opilio
AAAGGAAATACAGACAGAAGAGGAAACAGCGGGGAAAAGAAAAGGGGGCCAAAAAAAAAAAGGATAGACAAAAAAAAAGGGGGAAAGGGAAAGCAAGACTTTAAAACGTAGACAGGCGGGGAAAATAGACAAAAGGGAAAAGGACAATTGGAGGGATAGACGACAATGAAAAGTCTTTACGTAGACAACAGGGAAACAGACGAAGAAAAGGGAACAATAGCAGGATAACGAAGATAAAAGACGTTACGAGACGGCAGGGAAATAGACAAAAGGGAAAAGGGGCCCAATTTGGGACGGATGACAGACAGATAAAAAAGTCGTTACGTGACAGACGGGGAAACAGACAAAAGGGAAAAGGGGAAAATTGGGGACGGATAACAGACAGATAAAAAAGACTTACATCCTCTCTCTTCTCTCTCCCCCTCTCTTCTCTCCTCTCTCTCTTCCCCCCCTTCTCTCTCTCTCTCTCTTCTTCTCTCTCTCTCTTTTTTCCTCTCTCTCTTTTCCCTTCTCTCCTCTCTCTCTCTCTCTCTCCCCCTCCCCCTTTTTCCATAAAAAATATCACTTACTGTTTCGAAAGTTGCGGCGCGGGGATAAAAAACTAAAAAAAAAATTTTAGCCCAAAGAGAAAAGTAAATTTTTAACACAAATGACACTCGAGGATAAAATGTGGGGAAGGGTAGAGGTTTTTTTTTCTCGTTTTATGAGGTGTTTAAAGGGGGAGAAAAGATGATCTTCAGGGGATTAAAAAGAACGTGTACTGAAGGATCTACTATGTGTGAGGGGAGAGAAGAAAGAAGGGGGGGGGGAGAGAGAGAGGGGGAGAGAAAAAGGGAAAAAAAGAAGAAAGAGGGGGGAAAAGAAGGGAGAGAGAGAGAGAGAGAGAGAAAGAAGAGAGAGAGAAGGGGATGTATCAATACAAAAAGAAAGATAAAAAAAATGGGAAAAGAGAGGAGGAAGGAGAAATTCAAAAAAAAATAACAAAAACCCAAAAAAAAAAAAAAACCACCACAACACACACACACACCACACAACAACACACACACACAACACACCCCCCCCCCACAACCACCCCCCCCCCACCCCCCCAACCCCCCCACCAACCCCCCCCCCACCCCCCCACCACCACCAACGCCCCACCCCCCACCACCACCCCCCCACCACCAAACCCCCACCCCCAACCCCCACCCCCACCCCCACCCCCCCACCCCCACCAACACACACCACACCCCCCAACCACACCCCAAAACAGAGCGTTGAATCCCTTGAAATCCGGGCTTTTTCTGCGTTCCTTTTAAAAAAACCCGCAAATTTCTTCAGAAGGCGGAGCGCTGAAGAACAGGGGCCAGGGAACAGGGGGGGGGGAGAAGAGGAGAGAGTAGAGGAGAGAAGAGAAGAGAGAAGAGAGAGAGGGGGGGGGGGGGGAAAGGAGAGAGAGGGAGGGGGAGGGAGAGAGAACCGCCACAACAGAAATCGAAGAGAGAACGCAAGCCCCCAAGAACGAAGAGTACAATCCTTAGTTTAGGGGTGGGGAAAAAGGGAAAGGGGTTTTTACGGGTGGGGAAGGAAAAAAGGGGGGTTTACTGGGGGGGGGAAAGGGGGGGGGGGTTTTTAGGAGGGGGAAGGGGGAAAGGGGGGGGTTTTATGGGTGGGGGGAAAGGGGGGAATCTGCACGGAAAAATTTTCAGGGTTTGTCAAATGAAAAACGGGGGGAAAGAGAGGGGAGAGAGGGGAAAGGAGAGAGAGAGAGAGAGAGAGGAGGAGGAAGAGAGAGAAAAGAGAAAAGAGAGAGAAAAAGGAAAAAAAAAAAAAAAAATAAAAAAGAAACTCAATTTGCACGAGCATGAATGTATGAATTGTGTCATGGTGTCGCTTATGCTTTGTTATGAGATATTAACATGCAAGAGTACAATAGGGATATTTTTTTTATAAAGATCACATTGCAGTAGGTAAAAATATATATTTGTAAGTCTCTCTCCCCTTTCTCTCGCTCCGCTCCGCTCCGCCTCGCTCTCCTCTCCTCTCTCTCTTTCTCTCCTCTCCTCTCTCTCTTCTCTCTCTCTCTCTCTTTCCTCTCTCTCTCTCTCTCTCTCCTCTTTTCCCTTTTTTTTTTAAAAAAAAAAAAAAAAAAAAATTTTTGTAATACAAGCTGTAAGAAATAATGGAAAAATAATTATATTGGAAAAAAAAGTATCTATGCATTAATTAAATACAGCAAATGTTTACCCTTAATAGCAAGAAATGTTCGCTTGCATTGAAATTAGTAGTCGTTAAATTATTCAATAAATTTTAATGGTTTTTTTCTCTCTCTCTTTTTTCCAGAATACACTTCGCTAAAAGCTACGATGGTGAGTTTTTTATAGCTTCGTTTTATAAATTTTTCCATGCTTACAAAAACACGAAGATAAGTTAAAAGGTTAAATTATCTCTTTCCCCCTCTCTCTCCCCCTCCCCTCCTCTTCTCTCTCTCTCCCCCTCTTTTCTCTCTTTTTCCCCTCTCTTTTCTCTCTCTCCTCTCTCCTCTTTTCCTCCTCTCTTCTCCTTTTTTCCCCCCTTTTTCTCCCCCTCTTCTTTTCTCTCCTCTTCTCTCTCTCTCTCCTTCTCTCCTCTTCTCTCTCTCTCTCTCTCTTTCCCTTTTTATATGTTTAGGAAAGTATACATTGTTTCTTTAAGGTTGCATGCAAATTTACTTTTTTTTTCTCGTGGCAAAGAAAACAGATATTCACAACTTAAGCGTAAAGCACTTTTTTTTTTATCTGGTAAAAAAAAAAAAATCGAAACTGCGGCAAAGAATTCAGAACGAAAACGCAAAGTGCATTTTTTCTCGTATTAAACAAAACCTTCGTAATTTTCGTAGGTTGAGAATATATACTCTAAAACAATGAAATAGACTGAGAGATATTTTATGTCTTGCTTGAAAATATAGTTACATAAAACATTCGCATGGATTAACGCGATGATGGAAAACAGAAATATATGTTTTAGGAAAATAAATAATTCGCATATGACAAAAAAAATGCGGAAATAAGAACATAAATATTTCGTCGCACTCATAAAGAAACTGCCTATTTTTTTTTTTTTTTATAAGTTATTTTGTCTACTTTTCAGGAAATCTAAAAAAATATTCCTCATTTTCTTAATTTTGATATGAATGCATTGTTTATCCTTTTATATTTTAGACCACTCGCACCCTACACACACACACACACACAAACAACACCACACACCCCCCACACACACAAACACACACCACACACACACACCCCCACACCCACACCCTACACACCCCCACACACTCACACCTACAACACACACCCCCTACAATGCATTGGCGACTATACCAAATAGATGCCCCACGGATAAAGAACTGTTTAGGCAAAAACCCAGAAACCCGGAAAAATTTATTTGGGCAGTTTTTTTATAAAGGTGACGATATGCAAAAAAAAAGACAAATAAATGTAATTAAAGCAACGCAAATGGTATAAATAAAAAAGGGGAAAGAAAATGATGATAGGAATGACAAGGAGCAATTTTAGAAGCGAAAAGAAAAAAGAAAAAATATATAGTGATAGAGTAACTATTGGTAGGAGAGTGTGTAGTAGTATAGCAGTCGAAGAGTAGTTTTGTTTATAGTAGTAGTAGTAGTATATAGTAGTAGTAGTTAAAATAGTAACAGTCGAAGTTAGTAAAAAGTATAGAGTGGTAGTAGTAGTAGTATAGTAGTAGTAGTAGTATTTGTAGTAGTATAGCAGTCGAAGTATAGTAGAGTAGTAGTAGTAGTGAGTAGTGTAGGAGTAAAAGTAAATGATGTATTATTTTGGGAAAAAGGTGATGATGTATGAAATTAAAAATGATAATAAGGTAATAGTAATGATAGTAAAAATTTAATAGTAAAATGGAATAGAGTAAAAAAATGTAAAAAACCTACTTTGATTATAGAAAAAAAACAAATTGGAAAAAAGAGAGAGAGGGAGAGAGAGAGAGAGAAGGGGGAAAAGAGAGAGAGAAGGGGGAAGAGAAGAGAGAGAAAGGGGAGAGGCCGGGGGGGGGGGGGAGAGAGAGGGGGAGAGAGATTTCATTTAAAATAAACAAAAGGAGAAAGCAACAATAAAAAAATTGAAAAAAGAAAAAACTGAACAAAGGGAACTTTCATTTCGAGAAAAAAAATTAAATACAAAAACAAAATATGATCCACAGAACGAGAGAAACTTGGAAAAAATGATAATTTAGGAGATGATAAATCTTAATGCGGGAGAAAACATGGCAGAGGGGAAACATAAATGGCAAAAGGAAATTAAGAACACGTAGAAGATGATAACGAGAAGAAATTTTATGGAAAACCCGAAATTAGAGATAAATCAGACCATTTTTGAACAGGTATGTACGAAAGGCCTACAAACTTTTGAATAATTTAGGCTTAAAGGGAGAACGATATAAAGGTCATCTAACGCGTTATAGGCAAAGAGAGGACTATTATCTGGTGGATGTGGTAATAGTAGTCGTGGTATTAATAGTAGTAATAGTAGCAGCAGTAGTTGTTGTTGTAGTAGTAGTAGTCGTAGTCGTAGTAGTAGTTGTAGGTAACATACTATTTTATTTTCTACTATTTAGTCTATGCCTTACTATTACTATTACTACTACTACTACTACTACTACTACTACTACTACTACTACTACTACTACTACTACTACTACTACTACTCCTACTACTACTACTACTACTACTACTACTACTACTACTACTACTACTACTTCAACTACTACTTCTACTACCACTACTACGTAACTACTATACTAACTACTAACAAACTACTACTACTCCTACTACTACTACTACTTCAACTACCACTACAGCTACTACTACTACTACTACTACTTATACTACTTATACTACTATTACTACTGCTACTACTATTACTAATATTACTACATACTACTACTACATCTACTCCGTCGTCTATAGTGTCCTCTATATTGTCGTCTCCGTGGTGTAGTGGTTAGCGCGCCTAGCTCCGAATCAGCGGGCCCTGGTTCGAATCCGGGCCAGAATCCGGGCGGAAAATCAGCTGCTCTTCCTTCCTTTCGGGGTTGGTTGATAAATGGGTACCTGGGGAAACCTGGGGAAAGTAACTGTGGTAACCCGGATGTCACACTAGCCCTGTTTTCCGGGGTAACGAGTTCTCACACACCACCCACCACAGGCTCAAGGGTTAATGCGACGGAGATGAGGACCGAGGCCACGCACAGCATATCGTATGACCCCACCTTTACCTTTACCTTACTCTATCTCTTTGTGTTCGCCTCTCTCTCTCTCTCTCTCCCCTCTCTCTCTCTCTCTCTCTCTCTTCTCTCTCTCTCTCTCTTTTCTCTCTCTCTCTCTCTCTCTCTCTCTCACTGGCTTTTTCAACACAACGTTCGCTAACTTCCACAAACCAAATTGAAGGCCACAAATACGAGGAGAAAGCCTGAAAGGTGAAGTACCTGTGTGTGTGTGTGTGTGTTCTACTATTTTTATTCTTATATATCTTACGTATTTGAGTTCTTAAAGTTTCTGATCGTAAATTCTATCTAAACAGACTTAAAAACATTATATTCCTATATCGCAACATTTTGGGTTACCGAAAATCTGTACATTTATCATTATCATCATCATTCATATTATTATTATTATTATTATTGAAGGTTCTTTCTGTCCAAGGTCTTTCAGTAGCTTCCTAAAATTCGATGGCACGGAACCGACCTTTTAGCTATTGTGGCAGAGAAGTGCTTTCGTTGGGTAAGAAAATTTCTATGTGCTTTTATCAGGTGGCTCGCTTGGCTTGCCTTAATGTAGCCTTCAATAAAATGTTTACTGTGCATAGACCATCAGTATATATCACGTGGTTTATTTAGGGTCTTACGGCGGGTATTATATATTGCATTGGATATTTTGGTAATTTTTGTGGCTCATATGTGTTAAGGATTTTTTTGTTTTCTTCGTTAAGGTGATGTTAGTGTTAGTGGTTTTATTTAGTTAGTTTTAGTTTTCTAGTTGTAGTAGTAGTTTTAGATATATAAGTAGTTTTGCTAGTAGTAGTAGTAGTAGTAGTAGTAGTAGTAGTAGTAGTGATGCTATTAGCTTTACCACTACGACTACTACTAATACTATTACTACTATTACTACTACTACTTCTACTACTACTACTACTACTACTACTACTACAACCACTACTACTTCTACTACCACTACAACCACTACTACTACTTCTACTACTACTATTACTACTACTACTACTACTACTATTACTATTACTACTATTACTATACCACTACTACTACTTACTATTACTACTACTACTACTACTACTACTACTACTACTACTACTACTACTACTACTACTACTACTTAGCATCATTACTGTTGTCTTTGTTATCATTATTATTATCATCTTCATTATCATTATCGATATCATTTTTATCATTATTATTATTATCATTATTTTGTTTATCATTTTGGAAAGTCTGAGAGAGAGAGAGAGAGACGAGATGAGAGAGAGAGAGAGAGAGGAGATGAGAGGAGAGAGAGAAGAGAGAGAGAGACGAGGAGAGAAGAGGAGAGAGAGAGAGAGAGAGAGAAGAGAAGAGAGAGAGAGAGAGAGAGAGAGAGAGAGAGAGAGAGAGAGATTTAGGTTCAGTTTATTTCTTCCCCGAGAAATATTTGCAAACTAATAACGTTTCTCTCTCTCTCTCTCTCTCCTCTCTCTCTTCTCCTCTCTCTCTCTCTCTCTCTCTCTCTCTCTCTATCTCTCTCTCTCTCTCTCTCTCTCTCTCTCTCTTCTCTCTCTCTCACAATAGAGTATCTGTGTGAATATTGTCTGTCATATTGTTTCTATTTATCCTTCTCTCAGTGCCTCTGCTTCTGGCTATTTATCTGCTCTCTCTCTCTCTCTCTCTCTCTCTCTCTCTCTTCTCTTCCTCTCTCTCTCTCTCTCTCTCTCCTCTCTCTCTCTCTCGTTCTCTCGCTCTCGCTCTCGCTCTCTCTCTGTCTGCACCCGTAATAAGAGGAAAAATATGTACATTGAGCAGAAAGATAAAGAGGAGGAGGAAGAAGAAGAAGAAGGTAGGAGGAGGAGGAGGAGGAGGAGGAGGAGGAGGAGGAGGAGAGGAGGAGGAGGAGGAAAGGAGGAGGGGGAAGGGGAGAGGGGGGGAGGAAAAAAATTAACGGAGGGAAAGGATTAGCAATGGTTTAGTTTGGGAAAAGAATCAGAAAAAGAATCTTTAAAAAAATTGAATTTTTAAAAGGGGTAAGGGTAAAAAGGGAAATAGGAGGGAAGAGAGAAGAGAGGGAAAGAGGAGGAGAAAAGGGGGAGGAGAGCAGGAGGAATAGGAAGAGGAGGAGGAAAGGGGGAAAGGGGGAGGAATAGGAAGAGGAGGAGGGGAGAAGGGGGGAATGGAAGAGGAGGAGGAAAAAGGGGATAGGAAGAGGGAGGAGGAAAAAAGGGGGGAATAGAAAAGGAGGGGAAGAGCAGGGGGAATAAAAGAAGGGGGGAGGGAGGGGGAGAGGGGGAATAGGAAGAAGGGGGAGGGGGAAAGGAGGAATGGAAGGGGGGTGAGAAGAAGGGGGGAATAAAAAGAAGGAGGGGAAAGCAAGAGGGGGGAGAAAAAGAGGAAAAGGAAAGAGGGGGAGGAGGGAGAGGAGGGGAATAGGAAGAGGAGGAGGAAGAACAGGAGGAATAGGAAGAGGGGGCGATGAAGAAGGAGGAGGTAATGGACAAAAAAAATGAGGGAAGAGAGAAGAATGAGGAGATAAAAAAAAGGGTGATGATATACTAATAGGGGGTTAAAAAGTTTTGGGGTTTAAAATGGGGAATACATTGTTAAAAAATGATGTCAATGAAAGCTCAAAGATGAAAGGAGGAGGAGGAGAAGGAGGAGGAGGAGGAGGAGGAGGGAAAAGAATAAGAAGATTAGGAGAAGGTGACATAATAGAAGGAAGGAAGAAGAAGAAGAAGAAGAAGAAGAAGAAGAAGAAGAAGAAGAAGATAAGAACATCGGAAAATAAGGAAGCTACAAGAGGCCGCGAGACCTACACGAGGTAGTTCCTGTTACTTGACACCACCTACATCCATTTTTCATCCTCACCTTTCATAGAAGAAGAAGAAGAAGAACCAGGAAGAGGAGAAAGAAGAGGAGAAAGAATGCGGAGGAAAGGATAAGAAAAGGAAAAGAAAATTTGTCAAGAATCTCCGTTTACCTCCTTGTGGTTTTTTCATAATCGTTCTTGAAAAAAAAATTATTTACGATGAAAGAAATGCAGAATGAATAACCCAATACCATCGCTTATATAACTCACGTGAACACTCATTGACGCTCTCTCATTCACTATCATTCATTGACATTCTGAAGGCAATACCTGAAAAGTTACGATAACGCGGAATTTTTACTTGGTAGCAAACTTTTCCTTCGAGAGACCACCAAGATATTTTTTTTTTTTCTTCTACAATATTTCTTTTTTTGGTCTTTAGTCTTGTGTTTTCTTTTCTTTATACGTCTCGTTATCACACCAGTCACTCAGCAAGACGTGTCCGGCGCTGGGGCTGCGGGAGAATACATCACCACGTTACCAACTCACCGCGAAGACTGGAGATCCAAAATACTTGAGTCTCCGGTCTCTTGTTTGGCTGCCGGCGACCCACCCAACATGTCGTACCTTGAAAATTCTCCTTCGTCGTGTTGATCTTCCGTTGATTATGAGAACAGGTTAACTTTGATGCTATGAGTTATTTGTAGGTTTGTTATTAATAGTCGTGTGTTTGGTTATGTTAGGCGTTTATTGGGTGTTTGAGGTGGAGGGTAGAGCGACGGGTGAGTGAGTCATTGATTATACGCCCGGCAATGTGACGCAAGTAAATTTGACATTATGGTTAAATAGTAGTAGTTTTATGTATACCTTTATGAATACATGCACGAGTTACACACACACACACACACACACACACACACACACACACACACACACAACACACACACACACACACACACACACACACACAGAAACACACACACACACACACACACACACACACACACAACAACACACACACACACACACACACACACACACACACACACACACACACACACACACACACACACACACACACACAGGGAACTCCGTAGTGTAAGGGTTAGCACGCTCGGCTCACAACCGAGAAGTCCCGGGATCGATCCCCGGGCGGAGCGAAGACAGACGGGCGGTCTTCTTAAAACCCAAGCCTCTGCCCACCCAGCAGTGAATGGGTACCGGGTGTTAGCCGGGGGTTTGTGACCCGCCTCCCGAGGTGGTGGTTTCGGCTAGCACTAAGAACTAAGGATGAATGATAAAAATGTTGATATGGAGACGGGGCCATACGAGCGTCGCTCTGGCCCTGTAAAATACAACTAGATGAATACAACTAAATGAATACACACACACACACACACACACACACACACACACACACACACACACACACACACACACGCCACGATGGTCCAGTGGATAGAGCTTTGGCGCGCCATTCTGTGTTTACCCAGTTCGAATTCTCGCTCACTCCGAGGGATTTTTCTCTAACAAATTCGGGCGGCTACTGTCCCCCTTGAGTAAGTAGGTGGGGGTGTGTGGTGTGTGAGATCCCAGCATTACCCAAAGATCGATCATAATGAGCTCCAAGCTCGCTCCGGGAAAGTAAAACTGGCAATCGCGAGTCCGGCTCACGTGGACAAGACCATGAGTGAATTACACATCGCTATCATCACTACCACCACCATCATTAATACCACTAAATACATGGAATTTTCACTCAGATACACACACAAACACACACACACACACACACACACACACACACACACACACACACACACACACACACACACACACACACACACACACACACACACACACACACACACACACACACACGCACACATACATGGTTATTAACGTGTTGGTCTCCCACTGTGGGTAGGCGGTTCGAATCCTCGCGCTCCCGGGGATTTTTCACTGACAAATTCGGGCGGTTACTGTCCCCCTTGAGCAAGGGGTGAGGGGGGGTATGTGAGATCCCAGCATTGCCCAAAGATCGGTAATAATGAGCTCCAAGCTCGCACTGAGAGGGTGAAAACTGGCGATCGCGAGCCAGCTCGCGTGGACAAGACCATGGGTGAATAACACTGCCCGCGTTACTCAGTGATTAAGAGCGTGGCGGGTCACTGTGGTCGCGGGTTCAATCCCTTCTCAAGGGATTTATCACTGACACATGTGGGTGGTTATTGTTACCCCTTGAGTCAAGGGATTGGTGTGCGAGTCTGTGTGGTGTGCTGAGGTCTCAGCTTTACCCAGAGATCAGTCTGTAAGAGCTATAAGCTGTTTCCGGTAGGGTAACAGCTTGTGATCGCGTGTCCAGCGTGTGATCAGGCCGTGGGTGAATGACACATACACAACACAACACACATGCAATTTTACCATCCTCGTTAGAATTTATGGCCGTTGACATGTCACCGGGAATCCGTGTGTGGCCAGTTTTCGATAAAGTAACATTATCACAAACACATCCACAAATGAATGAACAGTCATTGATCAACGTCACGACGCCGGCCACTCGACCCACGCGCCGAGGACACAACATAGACCGATGGAACCAGGTCAAGGTCAGGTGACAGGTCGTAGTGGAATGGATGAGGTCGTTGAGGGCTGAGTGACCTGAGGGACTTCCTCCTCCTGACCAGCCTCGCGACGCCCACCACCAGACACTCCAGCAGCTCGAGTAAGGTCAGGACTGCGGAGAAATAAGGTCAGGTTGGGGTCAGCTGTTGGAGGCGACGTGTTTGTTTATGACGAGAAATATTGGGAGGTGTGGAAAATGTCCTTGTGGGTTTTCGTTATTGGTAAGAAGAAGAAGAAGAAGAAGAAGAAAAAGAAAAAGAAAAAGAAGAAGAAGAAAAGAAGAAGAAGAAGAAGAAGAAAAAATATCACCCAGGAAAAATATCACTTTGTGTCCAGGTAATGCAAGAAAAATCCAATAACAGGAATAAGACGCGTCACAGCACAACACACACAAAAATAACACACACACAGACAAACACCAGCACAACAACACACACACATCACACAACAACACCACACACACACACACACACACACACACACAACACACACACACATACACACACACACACACACACACACACACAACACACCACACACACACACCACACACACACACACACCACACAACACACACACACACACATACACACACACACAATACCACACACACACACACACACACACTACACACACACACACACACACACACAGACACACACAGACACACAATACACACACACACGTACACTTTAAAGCACACGTACACTTTAAAGAAATATTTTTGCCGCCTTTAAAATTGGCCTTGACTTTTTAACTTTGAGAGTGAGAGAAAAAAAGATTGACCATTAGCCCAGAATCGTCCACCCCAGTTACGCCTCGAAAAGGAAAAGGTTCTCAACTAACTGACCAAGAACCTGAGAAATAAAGCCAATTTTTCCCTCAAGCCTGAAAAAAACAATACCTTTCCTTGGCTTCCTCTTGAAATACAGAAAAATAAAAAAAAACTCACCATTCTTCGTTAAAATAAACTGAACGAAAATATGATCCTTTGAAAAGAATTAGCCTAAATTTGATAGTTTTCATAAAATCAACTTTCTTTCCCTATTCCTTCATACTAAAATACTCAGTAAAATAATATCATTTGTGTCTTGTCATTCTCCTTTGTTTGCCAGGGAGCCTCCATTCTCATTCATTTATTTTCAATCATTCAATCACCTCATTCATTTTTGCCTTCATTTTGCCATTCAACTTTAAAAACAAAAATTGTAAAGTATAAAATTACATCTCACTTTCTTCAACCAACCAACTAACCCATTCACTCCTTATTACATTATACCAAAAATAACATCTTGGTCTTGTTATTCTCCTTCTAAGATGCAACGTAACTTTCGAAAAATAATAACAAGAACTAAATCACATCTCACTTTCCTCAAAATAAAAGGAAAACTCTCTCTCTCTCTCTCTCTCTCTCTCTCTCTCTCTTCTCTCTCTTCTCTCTCTCTCTCTCTCTCTCTCTCCTCCTCCTCTCTCTCTCCTCTCTCTCTCTCTCTCTCTCTCTTCTCTCTCTCTCTCTCTCTCCTCCTCTCTCTCTCTCCTCTCTCTCTCTCTCTCCTCTCTCTCTCTCTCTCTCTCTCTCTCTCTCTCTCTCTCTCTCTCTCTCTCTCCCACCCACCCCCCCTCACGCCCAACACGACATCTTCTTGGCTTTCTCAACAATGGTTTTCTGGTGAGATTCATTCGCTCTGATGACAACACTTCACAACATTTTTACTTGCACACAGTCCCTTTCTAACAGCCCATTCTGTTTTCCTTTACTTTCCTTTTGTTTTCATTTCATTCCTATTTTTCCACCACTCTTGCATCCCTTTCGTTTTTGTTTATTGTTATTCTTCAGCATCCTTTTCTTGTATCCTTGTTTCCCTCTACGTCATCCCTTATTTCCCTTTGGTTTCTTTTCCAGTATCCTTTTCTTTTCCTTCTTTTTCTTCTTCTTTTCTTCCTTTTTTATCCTTTCTTGTTTGACTTTCCAGAATCCGTATTGTTTTGCATTTTATTTCCCTCTATCAATTATTTTATTCTCCTCTGTTATTCTCTCCCTTTTATTTTCCGTTTTTCCCTTACCAGCCTCTCTAGTATTTCCCTTTCCAATATTCATTTAGTTTCCTTTTCCTTTTCTTTTCCATCATTCCTTTTTGTATCCATTTTTCTTTCCCTCGTATTTCCCTCTCCATCTTCCTTTCGTTCCCTATTTACTTTACTTACCATCATCTCTGCTTCCCTCGTTGTTTTCCTTTTAAGCTTTTAAGTTAGTATCCCTTTGCTGCCTCCTTGTTCCTCTCACCATCATTCCATTTGTTTCCCCTTCTAGCATCTCTTGTTTCCTTTTTCTGTTTCCCACTTCAGCACGTCTAACTTCCTTTACCTCTTATTTTCTCTTTCCATCAACTCTGTTTCCCTCTTTGTTCCTCTCACCATCATTCCATTTGTTTTTCCTTCTAGCATCTTTTATTTCCCCTTGCTGTTTCCCTCTTCAGCATTCTCTCGAAGTTCCTTTACCTCCTTAATTAACCCATTGAGCCCAGAACGTGACTTCTATTGTAATTTTGGATACCATTAGACGATTTTTAGTGAATATAAGCAATGTTTTTAGAGATATGACCTGTTTAGTATCCTTGTCGACGAACTGATTTGGTATATTCAGTTACTTTTCGTTATTTTATGGCTAACAACATACGACTTTATATAGCAAAGGGAAGATGAGGGCGTGAAGGGGTTAACGTCAAATCTGTCTCCACGTAAACACACTCACCAGAAGCTCCTAGTAGAAGACCAGTCATGCCCCCGAAGTCAGCCACAAGGGATGCAAAGGGGTAAATGAGACTCTCGGTGACCTGCTCATACATCAGGTCAAGGAAGAACACCTGTGGGAGGTCAAAGGTCAAGAGTCAGTATAAAAGAGAGGAGGAAGAGAGAAGGAAAGGGTGGATGTTATCGTGCTTAAAGGTTATTGAAGTTATGATAAAATTGGAAAGTATTCGACATAAGGAAAGTGTGAAATAGAAAGGAGGAATAAATTAAAGTGTGTATAGACAAATGGAAGTAAAATAGAATGGATATAGATCAGAAATATAAGGATAAGGGAAGTGAAGGAGGACATGGAGGAAAATAATATGAGATAGAACAGACAATTGGAAATCTGAACGAGTTTAAGATGTTCAAGGGATAGAAAAGAAAAGAGAAGGAAAAAAAATGGACTCATGAAAATAGCAGGAGGAGGAGGAAGATGAGGAAGAAGATAAAGAAGAAGATAAAGAAGAAGATAAAGAAGAAAAAGGAGACAATGTAAAGGAAGCTGGAAAAGAGAAAGAGAACGAACAACGAAGAACATGAACAAGAAGAGAAAAAAGAAGAAAAGAAAAATGTCGAAGTTTGCTATTCTAACAAAAAAAAATTCTATATCTCTAAAATTTTCCACCTTCTTTTAAAACTGTCCAGTATTCCTAACATGACTTTTTTCACTTTATACAATACTAATTCCTTATTCCCTTCTTCCTAGTGTGTCATGTCCCTTCATTCCCCTTCCCTTCCCCTTCCTTGTCCCTTCATTCCCCTTCCCTTTCCCCTTCCCTGTCCCCTTCCCTGTCCCTTCATTCCCCTTCCCTTCCCCTTCCCTGTCCCTTCATTCCCCTTCCCTTTCCCCTTCCCTGTCCCCTTCTCTGTCCCTTCATTCCCCTTCCCTTTCCCCTTCCCTGTCCCTTCATTCCCCTTCCCTGTCCCTTCATTCCCCTTCCCTTCCCTTTCTTCTTCTCTGTCCCATCATTCCCCTTCCCTCCCCTTTCCCCTTCTCTGTCCCTTCATTCCCCTTCCCTTCCCTTTCTCCTTCTCTGTCCCTTCATTCCCTTCCCCTTCAATCCCCTTCCCTTTCACCTTCCTTCCCTGTCCCTTCATTCCCCTTCCCTTTCCCTTCCTTCCCTGTCCCTTCATTCCCCTTTCCCCCCCTTAATCTTCACTGTCCCTTCATTCCCCTTTCCCCCTTAATCTTCCCTGTCCCTTCCTTCCCTGTCCCTTCCTTCCCCTTCCCTCCCTTCCCCTTCCACTTCCCGTTCCCCTTCCCCTTCCCCCTCCCCTTCCCTCTCCCTTCATTCCTATTGTGTCCCATATTCATAGTCATTTGCTGTACTGTTATGGCCACAATACAAATGCCATCGTCGGAATTGCAAATGTCAAAGACCACAAAGACGTTTCAGAGTCGTGTCGTGATTGAGACGGAGCAGCAAAGGAAGTCAGTTGAGAAGAAAAATCAAGACGGGAAGAAAATATATCAGTCCTGCTAACATTAGTGAAAGAGATAATAAGAAATACCGAAAGAGAATGAAAGAATGCCAAGAAGGAATGAAAGAATGCCCAAAGGGAATGAAGGAATGCCAAAAGGGAATAAGAAATATCAAAAGGGAATGAAATAAGGCCAAAAGGGAATGAAGGAATGACAAAAGGGAATGAAATAGTGCCAAAAGGGAATGAAGGAATGCCAAAAGGGAATGAAGGAATGCCAAAAGGGAATGAAATAAGGCCAAAAGGGAATGAAGGAATGCCAAAAGGGAATGAAGGAATGCCAGAAGGGAATGAAGGAATGCCAAAAGGGAATGAAAGAATGCCAAAAGGGAATGAAGGAATGCCAAAAGGGAATGAAGGAATGCCAAAAGGGAATGAAGGAATGCCAAAAGGGAATGAAGGAATGCCAAAAGGGAATGAAGGAATGCAAAAGGAAGAAGAAGGAATGCCAAAAAGGGAATAAGGAATGCCAAAAGGGAATGAAAGAATCACAAGGGAATAAAGGAGGAATCACAAAAGGGAATGAAAGGAAATGCCAAAAAGGGAATGAAGGAATGCCAAAAGGGAATGAAGGAATGCCAAAAGGGAATGAAAGAATGCCAAAAAGGAATGAAGGAATGCCACAAGGGAATACTGAATACCAAGAGGGAATAAAAAGGAAAAAGGGTCAAACGGGGACAAAAGATACTGAGAAGAATAAAACAATAATAACACGAGGAATAAAAATAAACAAGTGAAAATGCAAAAAATCAAGGAATAAAAAAAACAGGAGGGAATAAAAAACAGGAGGGAATACAAAAACAGGAGGGAATACAAAAACAGGAGGGAATAAAAGTACAAGAGGGAATAAAAAACACGGAGGGAATACAAAAACAGGAGGAATACAAAAACAGGAGGAATAACAAAAACAGGAGGGAATACAAAAACAGGAGGGAATACAAAAACAGGAGGGAATACAGAATAAAACAGGAGGGAATACAAAAACAGGAGGGAATACAAAAACAGGAGGGAATAAAAACAGGAGGGAATAAAAAACAATAGAGGAATACAAAAACAGGAGGGAATAAAAAACAGGAGGGAATAAAAAACAGGAGGGAATAAAAAACAGGAGGGAATAGAAAAACAGGAGGGAATACAAAAACAGGAGGGAATACAAAAACAGGAGGGAATACAAAAACAGGAGGGAATAAAAAAACAGGAGGGAATAAAAACAAAAAAAAAAAACAGGAGGGAATAAAAAACAGGAGGGAATACAAAAACAGGAGGGAATACAAAAACAGGAGGGAATACAAAAACAGGAGGGAATACAAAAACAGGAGGGAATACAAAAACAGGAGGGAATACAAAAACAGGAGGGAATACAAAAACAGGAGGGAATACAAAAACAGGAGGGAATACAAAAACAGGAGGGAATACAAAAACAGGAGGGAATACAAAAACAGGAGGGAATACAAAAAAACAGGAGGGAATACAACAAACAGGAGGGAATACAAAAACAGGAGGGAATACAAAAACAGGAGGGAATACAAAAACAGGAGGGAATACAAAAACAGGAGGGAATACAAAAACAGGAGGGAATACAAAAACAGGAGGGAATACAAACAGAGAAAAACAGGAGGGAATACAAAAACAGGAGGGAATACAAAAACAGGAGGGAATACAAAAACAGGAGGGAATACAAAAAACAGGAGGGAATACAAAAACAGGAGGGAATAAAACAGGGAATAAAAAACAGGAGGGAATACAAAAACAGGAGGGAATACAAAACAGGAGGGAATACAAAAACAGGAGGGAATAAAAAAAAAAAACGGAGGGAATAAAAAAAACATGAGGGAATAAAAAAAACATGAGGGAATACAAAAACATGAGGGAATAAAAAACAGGAAGGAATACAAAAACAGGAGGGAATAAAAAACAGGAGGGAATAAAAAAACAGGAGGGAATACAAAAACAGGAGGGAATAAAAAAACAGGAGGGAATAAAAAAACAGGGGGGAATAAAAAACAGGAGGGAATAAAAAAACAGGAGGGAATAAAAAAACAGGAGGGAATACAAAAACAGGAGGGAATACAAAAAAATCAAGAGGAATTACATAATAAAAACAAGATAGAATACAAAAAATAAGCAAGAATACAAAAAAAGGAAATAAAAATGTCGAGAGAGAATTAAATATACCAGTCTAAGCTAAATTGCCATGAAACAAAAGAAAAGTAAAGAATTGATTTTTTTTTGTTATCTCTCTCTCTCTCTCTCTCTCTCTCTCTCTCTCTCTCTCTCTGCTCTCTCTGCTCCTCCTCGCTCTCGCTCGCTCTGCTCGCTCGCTCGCTCGCTCGCTCTCTCTCTCTCTCTCTCTCTCTCTCTCTCTCTCTCTCTCTCTCTCTCTCTCTCTCTCTCTCTCTCTCTCTCTCTCTCTCTCTCTCTCTCTCTCTCTCTCTCTCTCTCTCTCTCTCTCATATTTTGTAATCCTTCCACGGACGTAGTAATTACCCTCGCCTTTGTCAGTCTAGGCAGGCAACTCTTGAAGAAAATTAATGTCAACATGAATGGAAATTACACGATATTCTACGCTGCTGTCTACAATGTTATTAGTCATGTCGGCTACGCAATATATTTTTAAGGTAATATTACATTATACTCTCCTGTGCTACCCGCTGGACCTTAATTAATCCACTAGCATGAAGTTATTTTGTTATTATGGCATGACGCTTTTTCAATTTACGTGAATGAAGAGTTATTTTTGTATTTTTCATGACGGGTTTTTTCAATTTACGTGAATTAATAGTTATTTATTTATTATTTAATGACGATTTTCTTCAATTAACGTGAATTATTAGTTATTTATTTATTATTTAATGACGATTTTCTTCAATTTACGTGAATGAATAGTTATTATTATATTATTTAATGACATTTTCTTTCAATTAACGTGAATTAATAGTTATTTATTTATTATTTAATGACGATTTTCTTCAATTTACGTGAAGGAATAGTTATTTTTGTATTTTTCATGACGATTTTCTTCAATTTACGTGCATGAATAGTTATTATTATATTATTTAATGACGATTTTCTTCAATTTACGTGCATGAATAGTTATTATTATATTATTTAATGACTGTTTTTTGCAATTTACGTGAATGAATAGTAATTTTTTTAAGTATCTATGACTTATTTTATCAATTTACGTAACAGTATGAAGGTGGTGAAAGATTATCCCGTTTCTCTCGGTATCGAAAATGTTACGTTGTATTTATTGTGATGATGTGAAGTACACCTATAGACACATTATATGGTATCATTGGATGTCAAAAATTTACATACATACTTACTTTCATCATTCTGTAAGTATGTAGTAGTCAATAGTTAATCTTTCTTTCATCATCTTTCATCAATTTCACTATATACTTAACTTTCATGTATTATTGTTGATGGTGTGAATGCATAGATAACTTATTTTGTTTTGGATAACTCCCTAAGCGTCTGTCAATTCCTCATCACAGGTTTCAATCCTTATGATATACTATAGATCCTCTTTAACATGTATAGATTATTTTCGATCCTTCTTAATGTTTATGAATCTCTTCCGTGATAGACATGGGGTTGAATTCGGCTTATAATTCCATTTGTTGCTGCTTTACTGAAACGCCATGGCTGTAGGCGTAAAGGTAATGAGCTTCCCTGTTACTGCATTAACCCCTTCGCGCCAAAATTTTTCCTTTGGTATAAAAAATCGTTATGTTGTCAAGCCATAAAATAACGAAAAGTAACTGAATATACCAAATTATTTAGTCGACAAGGATACCAAACAGGTCATATCTCTAAAATATTGCTTATATTCACTAAAAATCGTGTAATGGTACCCAAATTACAATAGAAATTACGCTCTGGGTCTCAAGGGGTTAAAAACGAAGCTATTATTGTTGCTTATTATTACTATTCAAGTCTATTATTATACTATTATTATGTATATATTTGTTGCTTTATATATTAACGGTTACAGAAAGAGAAAGACCAGTTAAAATAAGGGAAAGAATAAAAGATTGAAGACCAGACATGTGATACAATGCCGTGAAAGTGGAGAGAACTTGAATATTAAAAAGGTTAACATGCATATTAGATCATGGTTTTAGCTGCGTCAAGTTTATACAAGAAGCTGTCTGTAAATTGTGAAGACACGCGTTATAAAAGATCACTCTGAGGGAATTCTTTTTTTTTTTTTTTTTTTTTTATTTGAGAAGCGGAAGGGGAAGGGAAGGGGAAGGGAAGGGAAGGGTAGGAGAGGAAGGGAAGGGGAAGGGGAAGGGAAGGGGAGTGGGAAGGGGAAGGGAAGGGGAAGGGGAAGAGGAAGGGAAGGGGAATGAAGGGACAGGGAAGGGGAAGGGGAAGGAAAGGGGAATGAAGGGACAGGGAAGGGGAATGAAGGGACAGGGAAGGGGAATGAAGGGACAGGGAAGGGGAAGGAAGGGACAGAGAAGGGGAATGAAGGGACAGGGAAGGGGAATGAAGGGACAGGGAAGGGGAAGGGGAAGGGGAAGGGAAGGGGAATGAAGGGACAGGGAAAGGGAATGAAGGGAAAGGGGAAGGTAAGGGGAATGAAGGGACAAGGAAGAGGAAGGGAAGGGGAATGAAGGGACATGACACACTAGGAAGAAGGGAATAGAGAATTGGTATTGTATAAGGTGAAAAAAGTTATGTTAGAATACTAGACAGTTTTAAAAGAAGGTGGATAATTTTAGAGATAGAAAAAAAGATTGTTAGAATAGCAAACTTCGCCATTTTATTTTCTTATTTGCTCTCTTTTTATTTTAAGTCAGTTTTGAGCATGTGGTGATATTTGGTGTGTGGTGATATTTGGTGTGTGGTGATATTTGGTGTGTGGTGATATTTGGTGTGTGGTGATATTTGGTGTGTGGTGATATTTGGTGTGTGGTGATATTTGGTGTGTGGTTTTATTTGGTGTGTGGTTTTATTTGGTGTGTGGTTTTATTTCGGGTGTGGTTTTATTTGGTGTGTGGTTTTATTTGGTGTGTGGTTTTAT
>JACEEZ010023952.1:30000-32500 GCA_016584305.1 Chionoecetes opilio
AGACAAAGAGAGGATATAAAACAGAGAGGGACAGAGAGAAAGAGACGGAGAGAGAGAGAAGAGAGAAGGAGAGAGAGAGAGAGAGAGAGAGAGAGAGAGAGAGAAGAGAGGAGAGAGAGAGAGAGAGAGAGAGAGAGAGAGAAGAGAGACAGAGAGAGAGAGATAATAAATGGATCCTATCTAGACAATGCGCATGTACTAACAGCGAGGTTATTAACAATACAAATTGCCACCGCGCCAGAAGGAGAGAGAGAGAAAGAGAAAGAGAGAGAGAGAGAGAGAGAGAGAGAGAGAGAGAGAGAGAGAGAGAGAGAGAGAGAGAGAGAGAGAGAGAGAGAGAGAGAGAGAGAGAGAGAGAGAGAGAGAGAGAGAGAGAGAGAGAGAGAGAGAGAGAGAGAGAGAGAGAAGAGAGAGAGAGAGAGAGAGAGAGATATTGACTTAAGAGGGTAAGAGTACAAAATCGTACGAAAAGGAGGAGGAACTAGATAAAGAGAGGATTATGGTGGATGAGGGAGAAAATGTTAACAGTATCCTCTTCCTTCTCATCATCATCATCATCATCATCATTATCAGTTGTTGTAGGATGTATGGGTAAAAGAGGCGTATAGCACATGTAGTTAATGGCACAGTAAGAATTTAATAACAGTTGAGTGTAATGTAAAAAACTGGCAAAAAGATGAAAGCGATTGAGTGGGATATTACAGCAAACGAGGGGAAAAGATACTATTGGAAGGGGAACGAAGCCTGCAAAGTAAGTCTGTGTATAAAAGAGAAAAAAATATAAACGTGGGAGTAATTAAAAAGAGATCAGAACGCACGTGTAAAAGATCCCAGCTCACTAGTGTACAGTCTGGTTTGTTTACAGAGGTGAAAAGTCATGATCCCTTGCTGCTTACTGACTGATATTTGATGCCAGGAGAAGGGAATACTACGTTGCTTCTAAATTTCAGCTGTATTTTATCATAGTTAACCATATTATCAGGTAAACATAGGCATCATTTTAAGCATGAGATCTTATGATAGAATGGAATTTTCGCCTCGTTAAGAAAAATAGACCATAGTATAGGTATGTGCATATTCTCCGATTTCACGCTTGACAACTTTGTCAACATTTCAGCTCAGCCCCGTTTTCTTTTCATCGAAATTGGCAAAATTTAGCGCAAAAGTTGTGTTGTGAACCCCCTAAGAAATCAGTTTTTTGTGTGTTTTCCTGTGATTGCACGAGCTTACACATGATTTGATGACGTAGTACACACATTGACCCCTCAACTCGTTGCAGAAACAATTCTCGAAAATTCTCGGAACATTTCTGAAATCACGTACATTCCGCGAAAATGGAGATGTGTTTCGTGACAGGTCGCCAAAACGCTCGTCAATTTTGCTGAAGGCGACTGAAATCAATCTTGAAACTAATAAAATAAGTTTCTTTAGTTATTTGTCCGTCTATTTGTCGAATTTGATAAGTTTTTATCGAGTAGCAACAATTTTATCAGGCTATCTGTAATCGATGTCAATGCACTGTTTTTCATTTCGTTGTTCGTTCGTTCTGTTTGTTTGTTTGGTAATTATGGAGGAGAGTTTCGCGGTCGTTTTCAGAGACACCAACTACTTTTTCTTGGCCTACAATAGGTGCTTGTTCTAATGGTGCTAGTTTTATTTTGCGCAAAAAAACAAAACAAAAAAAAAAACAAAAAAAAATGAAACCTAACCTAACCTTATGTTTTAATGAAACCTAACCTAACCTGAGTGTTCTTGGCTGAGTGTTCATTATGCCAAATTTTTATCGGTCACAATCATCCTATTGCTTTTATAAGACAAAAATATGCCCAAAAGGCGAACTTCTATTTGATGTAACTTTCTTATTTTAGGTCCTAGGAGGGTCATCTTGGTGTCATTGGAAAGTTTTTTTCAAGACCTTTCCACTGATACCTCTTGCAATAGCATTTAACAACTTTGATATTTTTTGCCACATAGCTACATAATAATCGTAATTCAAGCTGGATTTTTCAATAATTTCCCTAGCATAGTAATAACCGAAAAACAATTGATTAACATTACATAATTTTACATTAATTACATTAAAAAAAAATATCTACATGAAAAGGGAATTGTATAGTTTGCTTAACCCCTTCACGCCCAGATTTTTCCTTTGCTATATAAAACTATCTGTTGTTAGCCATAAAATTACAAAAAAGTAACTGAATATACCAAATTAGTTAGTGGACAAGGGGACTAAGCAGGTCATATCTATTAAAATATTTCTTATACTCATTAAAATTGGCTAACGGTATCCAAATTACAATAGAAATTACGTTGTGGGCCTCAAGGGGTTAAGGATTAAAACTGAAAAGAAAGCAATCAACGTCTATCCTTACCAAAGTTTTTACTATGGAATTCAAGACTTTTATTTTACTGATGACAAAAATGAGTAATACTTTTTTTCTCCCTTTATTTGGTGTCATTTTTTTATCCATGTCTATGTGTGTAAAGACATTAAATA
>JACEEZ010023952.1:37500-45000 GCA_016584305.1 Chionoecetes opilio
CAAACCAAACAATAGAGTACTAGAAGGAGGCAGGCAAACCAAACAATAGAGTACTAGAATGAGGAAGACAAACCAAACAACACAGTACTAGAATAAAAAAATATAAGAACATGAGAAAATTAGGAAGCTACAAGAGGCCGTGAGACCTACACTTGGTAGTTCCTGTTACTTTAACACTACCTACATCCACCTTTCATCCCCATCTATGAAATTGTCTAGCCTCCTTTTATAACTCCCTTTTGACTCCGCATTAACTACCCATGACTGAGTCCATTCCAATCATCTACCAACCTATTTGTGAACCAGTTTCTCTCTATTTCTTTTTTAAATGCACGTTTCTGCTGTTTGAATACGTTACTTCTTGTTCTTCCATATATACGTAAATCCCTCGTTAATGTAAGCTCCATTGTAAGGATTCCATGAGAATTACCAATCCAAACCCTTGTCTCTGCTTTTAAACTCTGCTGCTTCCCCCTTTGGCCTTACGGAAATAAGACTTGAATCAACATGAATATTGCATAGAGAGGATACCATCTCGGCTTGGAAACTCGCTATCGTTTGTAGACAGGATATGAGCGAGACAGAGACAGACAGACAGATAGACAGAGAAAACGTTGTTGACAGGAAAATGAATACAAGGACAGGAAAAGGAAGGAGACAGAGACAGACAGACAGACAGAAAAAAATGTTGTTGACAGTAAAGAAAGGCTAGAGACAGAGGCGGACAGGCAGATAGACAGAAAAAAAAGTTGTTAACACTATAAAGAAAGACTAGATTACCAAGCCTCGTTTAGAAAAGGAGGAAAGTCAAAGAAGGTGAGACAGAAGCAGACAGACAGATAGACAGAGAAAAAAGTTGTTGACACTGTAAAGAAAGACTATAGACAGAGACAGACAGACAAATACAGAGAAAATTGTTGTTGACACTAAAAAAAAGACTAGATTACCATCTCCCATTAAAGAAAAGAGGAAAGTCAAAGAAGCTGAGACAGAGGCAGACATACAGATAGACAGAGAAAAAAGTTAACACTGTAAAAAAAGATTAGATTACCGAGCTTCGTTAAAAAAAAGAGGAAAATCAAAGAAGGTGCGACAGAGACAGACAGACAGATAGACAGAAAAAAAGTTGTTGACACTGTAAAGAAAGACTATAGACAGAGACAGACATACAGATAGACAAAGAAAAAAGTTGTTGACACTAAAAAAAAAAGACTAGATTACCGAGCCCCGTTAAGAAGAAAAGGAAAGTTAGAAAAAGTGAGACAGAGACAGACAGACAGATAGACAGAGAAAAAAGTTGTTGACACTGTAAAGAAAGACTATAGACAGAGACAGACAGACAGAGAAAATAGTTGTTGACACTAAAAAAAAGACTAGATTACCGAGCCCCGTTAAGAAGAAAAGGAAAGTTAGAAAAAGTGAGACAGAGACAGACAGACAGATAGACAGAAAAAAAAGTTGTTGACACACAAAAAAAGACTAGATTATCGAGCCCCGTTAGGAAAAAGAGGAGTCAAAGAAGAAAAAATCTTATCTGGAGAAAAGAGAAAAGACACGCTTTCGTGAACCCCATGGACCTTGTGTGAAGGAGGAATAAGGTCATTGGCCAAGGGGTTTTTTCTTCTCAGCGATGCCCTCGATAAGTAAGGGAATGAAATGAATGTCTGTGAAGGAAGTCCCCGAGAAGTGAGAGGATGAAATGAATGTCTGTGAAGGAAGTCCCCGAGAAGTGAGGGGGTGAAATGAATGTCTGTGAAGGAAGTCCCCGAAAGTAAGGGAATGAAATGAAATGTCTGTGAAGGAAGTCCCCGAGAAGTAAAAGGATGAAATGAATGTCTGTGAAGGGAAATCCCCGAGAAGTGAGGGGGTGAATGAATGTCTGTGAAGGAAGTCCCCAGAGTGAGGGGGTGAAATGAATGTCTGTGAAGGAAATCCCCGAGAATAAGAGGATGAAATTAATGTCTGTGAAAGGGAAATCCCCCCGGAAGTAAGGGAATGGGAAAAGAATGTCTGTGAAGGAAGTCCCCGAGAAGTAAGGGGAATGAAATGAATGTCTGTGAAGGAAGTCCCCGAGAAGTAAGGGAATGAAATGAATGTCTGTGAAGGAAGTCCCCGAGAAGTAAGAGGATGAAATGAATGTCTGTGAAGGAAGTCCCCGAGAAGTGAGGGGGTGAAATGAATGTCTGTGAAGGAAGTCCCCGAGAAGTGAGGGGGTGAAATGAATGCTGTGAAAGGGAAATCCCCCAGAATAAGGGAATGAAATGAGTGTCTGTGAAAAGGGAAATCCCCGAGAAGTAAGAGGATGAAATGAATGTCTGGTGAAGGAAGTCCCCGAGAAGTAAGGGATGAAAGAATGTCTGTGAAGGAAGTCCCCGAGAAGTAAGGGAAAGAAATGAATGTCTGTGAAGGAAGTCCCCGAGAAGTGTGAGGATGAAATGAATGTCCCGGAAGGAAGTCCCCGAGAAGTAAGGGAATGAAATGAATGTCTGTGAAGGAAGTCCCCGATAAGTAGAGGATGAATGAATGTCTGTGAAGGAAGTCCCCCGAGAAGTAAGGGGATGAAATGAATGTCTGTGAAGGAAGTCCCCGAGAAGTGTGAGGATGAAATGAATGTCTGTGAAGGAAGTCCCCGAGAAGTAAGAGGATGAAATGAATGTCTGTGAAGGAAGTCCCCGAGAAGTAAGAGGATGAAATGAATGTCTGTGAAGGAGTCCCCCGAGAAGTAAGGGAATGAAATGAATGTCTGTGAAGGAAGTCCCCGAGAAGTAAGGGAATGAAATGAATGTCTGTGAAGGAAGTCCCCGAGAAGTGTGAGGATGAAATGAATGTCTGTGAAGGAAGTCCTCGAGAAGTAAGGGAATGAATGAATGTCTGTGAAGGGAAATCCCCCGAGAAGTGTGAGGTGAAATGAATGTCTGTGAAGGAAATCCCCCCAGAAGTGAGGGAATGAAATGAATGTCTGTGAAGGAAGTCCCCGAGAAGTGAGGGGGTGAAATGAATGTCTGTGAAGGAAGTCCCCGAGAAGTAAGGGAATGAAATGAATGTCTGTGAAGGAAGTCCCCGAGAAGTAAGAGGATGAAATGAATGTCTGTGAAGGAAGTCCCCGAGAAGTATGAGGAGGGGGTGAAATGAATGTCTGTGAAGGAAGTCCCCGAGAAGTAAGGGAATGAAATGAATGTCTGTGAAGGAAGTCCCCGAGAAGTGAGGGGATGAAATGAATGTCTGTGAAGGAAGTCCCCGAGAAGTAAGAGGATGAAATGAATGTCTGTGAAGGAAGTCCCCGAGAAGTGAGGGGGTGAAATGAATGTCTGTGAAGGAAGTCCCGAGAAGTGAGGGGGTGAAATAATGTCCCGTGAAGAAGGTCCCCGAGAAGTAAGAGGATGAAATGAATGTCTGTGAAAGGGAAATCCCCGGGGAAGTGAGGGGGTGAAATGAATGTCTGTGAAGGAAGTCCCCCGAGAAGTAAGGGAATGAAATGATGTCTGTGAAGGAAGTCCCCGAGAAGTAAGAGGATGAAATGAATGTCTGTGAAGAAGTCCCCGAGAAGTGAGGGGGTGAAATGAATGGGCGTGAAGGAAGTCCCCGAGAAGTAAGGGAATGAATGAATGTCTGTGAAGGAAGTCCCCGAGAAGTAAGGGGATTTAAAGAATGTCTGTGAAGGAAGTCCCCGAGAAGTAAGAGGATGAAATGAATGTCTGTGAAGGAAGTCCCCGAGAAGTGAGGGAATGAAATGAATGTCTGTGAAGGAAGTCCCCGAGAAGTAAGGGAATGAAATGAATGTCTGTGAAGGAAGTCCCCGAGAAGTAAGGGGATGAAATGAATGTCTGTGAAGGAAGTCCCCGAGAATGAGGGAATAAATGAATGTCTGTGAAGGAAGTCCCCGAAGTAAGGGAATGAAATGAATGTCTGTGAAGGAAGTCCCCGAGAAGTAAGGGGATGAAATGAATGTCTGTGAAGGAAGTCCCCGAGAAGTGAGGGGGTGAAATGAATGTCTGTGAAGGAAGTCCCCGAGAAGTAAGGGAATGAAATGAATGTCTGTGAAGGAAGTCCCCGAGAAGTAAGGGGATGAAATGAATGTCTGTGAAGGAAGTCCCCGAGAAGTAAGAGGATGAAATGAATGTCTGTGAAGGAAGTCCCCGAGAAGTGAGGGGGTGAAATGAATGTCTGTGAAGGAAGTCCCCGAGAAGTGAGGGGGTGAAATGAATGTCTGTGAAGGAAGTCCCCGAGAAGTAAGAGGATGAAATGAATGTCTGTGAAGGAAGTCCCCGAGAAGTGAGGGGGTGAAATGAATGTCTGTGAAGGAAGTCCCCGAGAAGTAAGAGGATGAAATTAATGTCTGTGAAGGAAGTCCCCGAGAAGTAAGAGGATGAAATGAATGTCTGTGAAGGAAGTCCCCGAGAAGTAAGGGAATGAAATTAATGTCTGTGAAGGAAGTCCCCGAGAAGTAAGGGAATGAAATTAATGTCTGTGAAGGAAGTCCCGCCGATAAGTGAGTCTGTGAATGTCTGTGAAGGAAGTCCAAGTCCCTCCGAGAAGTAAAAGAGGTAGAAACGTGAGGTAACTCTCCAGGAAAATGCCATTGGAGCTTAGAGGGAAAAAAGTGAGGAGGTTAATGCGAGCAGTTAAGAAGGAAAGCTTAAGTTATAAAAAGATTTACAGAATGAGTTGGCGTATAGAAGGAGAAAAGAAAGATAGAAAATAGAAAAAGTGTAGAAAATATATATTTGTTTTTATATATATTTATCAATTTATATTATTTTCAAAGATGTTGTTAAAGTAAAAAATATGAGCTGATGTGTTTGTTGTGGATAAGATGTAGAAAGAATAATCGTAAAATATGTATTAACTTTAAGAGAATTGCACACACACACACAAACACAACACACACACACACACACACACACCACACACACACACACACACAACACACACACACACACCACACACACAACCACAACACCCCACAACACACCAACACACACAAATGTTTACGAATGTTAGAAAAGCCCTGGATCTATAGGAGAGATTAAAAAAAGGCTATTTATCTCAAAATAAAAATAAATGGCGTAGGTAAAGTTAGGAAGTAAATAAAAATAAAGAAATAAATTTTGCTGATACTGAAACTTGGTCAGGAATTGCTCTTCACCAGCAGGTTTTCTCTCTCTCTCTCTCTCTCTCTCTCTCCTCCCCCTCTCTCTTCTCCTCTCATCCCCTCTCCTCTCTCCTTTTCTCTCTCCTCTCCCCCTCTCTCTCGTTCTCTCGTCTCCCCCTCTCTCTCCCCTCTTCTCTCTCTCTCTCTCTCTCTCCTCTCGTCTCTCTCTCTCTCCCCCTCTCTCTTTTCCTCTCTTCTCTCCATCTCTCTCTCTCCTTCCTCCTTCCTCCCCTCTCTCTCTCTCTCTCTCTCTCTCCCTCCTTCTCCCTTTTCTCTCCCCTCCAACATATCTAAGCATATTCTAAAAACCATAATTAGGCAACAGCAAAAGCAACAATCATTAACTTCCATTTCCACTCTTTGTTTGGGGCAACACTGTTTTATTTCCATTAGTATTGATAAACCTATACCTATAAATACCTATACCTATACGATACCTATAAAATTATATGAATCGTAATGTGGGGTATTTGTCATAATCATTAGTATATTAAACAAAGCACATGAATAGTAACTCCGCATTCCTGTCATCAGAGTTTAAATTCCCTGGTAGTGGAAAATACAATTGCGTATCAAATTAAGTGCAAAATACAACTATGACCATTACTCTACACTTCATGGCAACGATTAACATTCACTCAAAATACCACAAAAAACATATACATTTATTTTCCCAACCATGCCTGAAATTCCTGACATTCTGACTCTTTCAGTATTACCAGAAATTTACCAAACTACCAACCAACAAGTGTGATCATGAAACCAATGAACAACAACTACTATTATTTATTTAACAACCACTCACACTACCACTATTTCAACCAGCCAGTAACCAACATTATACCTACCACAACTACCACTATTGCAACCAGCCAACAACCAAAATTCCATTCACCACACAAACTACCACTATTATAATCAGTTAACAACCACAATTCCACTCACCACACACACTACCACTCATTACAACCACCCAACAACCAACATTCCACCTACCACACAAACTACCACTATTGCAGCCAGCCAACAACCAAAATTCCACTCACTACACACACTACCACCATTATAACCACCCAACAACCACCATTCCACCTACCACACAAACTACCACTAATGCAACCACTCTACAACCACTAACTAAACCCGAACTAAATTGTCCCACCCCCATTATTGTATTCTCTTACTGTCTTCTTTATAGGGATTCACAACTAAGCGGGCTCTTGTTACCTCTTTTTTTTGCCCTTGGCCAGTCCTTTGTGATGTAAACAAAAACAAAATAATTAATAAATAAACTATTCCAAACACTTACCTAAAAACCGTCACTTCGGAGGAGAAGAGATTGGACACACCAGCCACACTAACATTCACCTCGGCCGCCCAGACGCCTTTCTTATCTGTAAATATACATAAATACATAGATAAATACATACATACATATATACATGAATACATACATACATACATAAGTGAAAAAAGAGCATATAAACATTCATACATACAAAGATAGACTTCTATTTAGTGTATTATATAATTTGTTTCATTCTCTCTTGCATTCCTTTACACACACACACACACACACACACACACACACACACACACACACACACACACACACACATATACATATACACACATTAAAGTTTAAACCCCAACATATCACATTTCGAAGCCAAAAACACCAGGACGTATAATTTGCATAGAAGAAAATACATTACATATTTGTTTGTATTTCCTCGACAGTCTTCGTCAAGGGCCTTTCAGCGTTGCCAGAAGAAACAAAATACTCCAGGTCAATGTTAGGTTATGTAACTTTGTTGTTCGTTTATCCCTTTGTTGTACAGCAGTCATTAGAAACACTATGTTGCACTTACTGTCGCTTACGTATCATTACCTCTCTCTATGTCTGTCTGTCTGTCTGTCTGTCTGTCTGTCTGTCTGTCTCTTGCTTTTGCCTCGCTGAACATGGTAACATTGCCCCTAACCCAACTTAACTTTCACGCGCTTAACGCCAAGTACACACACACGCACACGCACACGTACACGCACACGCACACACACACATACACACACACACACGCACACGCACACGCACATACACACACACACACACACACACCACATTTACACAACAAAAACTTTTCCTATTTCTGTTCCTGCTACCACCACTTACACCGCCACTACTACTACTGCGTATACTTCTAATTGCTACTAATCCTACTAATGCTTTTACTGCTACTTCTACTACTACTTCTACTACTTATATTATAATTACTACTACTACTACTACTACTACTACTACTACTACTACTACTACTATACTACTACTACAATCACTATTACTACTGCTA
>JACEEZ010023952.1:50000-57500 GCA_016584305.1 Chionoecetes opilio
CCATGTGTAAGAGAGAGAGAGAGAGAGAGGGGAGGGGGAGGGGGAGAGAGAGAGAGAGAGAGAGAGAGGGGGAGAAGAGAGAGAGAGAGGGAGAGAGAGAGAGAGGAGAAAAAAAAAGAGTAATAAAAACAGAGAGAAGAGGAAGGAAGGTAGAGAGAGAGGAAGAAGGAGAAAAGAGAGGAGAGAGAGAGAGATGAGAGAGGGGAGAGAAAGAAAGGGATTGAGAGGGGGAGAGAGAGAGGGGAGAAGACAGGAGAGGAGAGAAAGAGAGGGGGAGAGAGAGAGAGAGAGGAGAGGAGAGGAGAGGGAGAGGAGAGAGAGGAGAGATGAAGGGAGAGAGGAAGAGAGAAGAGAGAAAGGAGAGAAGAGGAGAGAGGGGGAGAGAATGAGAAGAGACGAGAGAGAGAGAGACAGGACAGAGTGAAGAAAAAGAGAGAGAGAGAAGAGGGAAGAAGAGAGAGAGAGGATGGAGAAGGAGAGAGAGGGGAAGAGAAGAGAGAGGGGAGGAGGATACGAACGAGAGAGGGGGAAACAGAGAGAGAGAGAGGGGGAAAAAAGGGGGGGCCTTAAAAACAAAAAACAAAAAAAAAAAAAGTTAATAAAAAAACAAACTCATTTTCTTTTTAAAGGAAAAGGGAAAACGGTTTGTTGGGGGTTTTTTTTGGGGACCTAGGGGGTTAAAAAGGTTATTTTTTAAAAATTTTTAAAGGGGAGGAGGAGAAAAGGGAAAAAGAAGAGAGAGAGAAGGGGGAAAAAGAAAGGAAGGGGGGAAAAAAAAAAAAAAAAAAAAAAAAAAAAAAAAAAAAAAAGAAAAAAAAAAAAAAAAAAAAAAAAAAAAAAAAAAAAAAGGAAAAAAAAAAAAAAAAAAAAAAAAAAAAAAGAAAAAAAACAAAAAAAAAGAAGACAGAGAAAAAAGGAAAAAGGGAAGGAAAGGAGGGAAGGAAAAAAAAGGGGAAAGAAGGAAGAGGAAAAAGGGGGAAAAAGAAGAGAAAGAGAGGGGAAGGGGGGTTTAAAAATTTTTCATAAAAAAGGGATTAAAAATTTTTTGTTAATAAAAAAGAAGATAAGGGGGTTTTAGAGTTTTTGGGGGGAAAAGGGGAGTCTAGAGGGAAAGAGAGAGGAACCAAAGGGGAAGAGAGGATGGAAGGAGGGAAAAAAAATAGGAAAAAGGGAAAGGGGGTTTTTTTTAAAAAAGCGAAAAAAAATGAGAAAAAGAAAAGGGGAAAGGGGGGAAAGGAGAGGGGGAGAGAAGAAGGAGAGAGAGCAAAGAGAGAAGAGAGGAGAGAGAGGGGGGGAAAAGAGGAGAGAGAGAGAAGGGGAGAGAGAGGAGAGAGAGGGGAGAGAGAGAGAGAGAGAGAGGAGGGGAAAAACAAGTAAGAAAAATGGAGATTTTTTACTGGACAAAAAACAAAAAAAGGTTAAATTATAATAGATAGAAAACACAGACACACACACACACACACACACAACACACACACACACACACACACAACAACACCCACACCCACACCCACACACCACACACAACAAAACACAAGAAAAAATATTCAAGCTAAAAATTTGGAAAGTTAATAATGATATAAAACCCCAAAGGAGAGAGAGAGAGAGGGGGGAAAGAGAAAAGAGAAAAGAGAGAGAGAGAGGAGAGAGAGGAGAAGAAAGAAAAGGGGAGAGAGAGAGAGAAAGAGAGAGAGAGAAAAGAGAGAGAGGAGAGAGAGAGAAGAGAGAGAGGAAAAGGGGAAAAAAGTAGGGGGGAAAACCAAAAAAAAGTCTTAAGGAAAAAATATGATAAAGATTTTTTCCTCCCCCCTTTTCCCCTCTCTCTCTCTCTTCTCTCTTTTCCTCCTCTCTCTCTCTCCTCTACTTTTTTTCCCCCCTCTCTCTCTCTCTTCAAGGTGGGATAAGCAAGGGTGAAAAAATGCCAACAAAATAAATGATAAAAAAAAAGATACATTCCCCTCCTTTAGCTATTCGTCCTTCATCTCTCCTTCCCCCCCTTCCCCCTTTTTCCCCTCTTCCTCCCCCCCCTTCCTCCCCTTCTCCCCTTTCCCCCCCTCCATTTCCCCTTCCCCTCTTCCCCCTCCCCTTCCTCCCCCTTTTTCCCCTTCCTTCCCCCCCTTTTCCTCTTCCTTCCATCTATAAATGTTTTTTTCACCGTGCCATTTACCTTTATGCATTTAAGGTTCATTTTCATGTGCGTTTTGTGTTGTTGTGTGTTTGGTTTGTGTGGGGTGTGTTGCGTGTGGGTTTGTGGGTGTGGTGTTGGGTTGCGTGTGTGTGTGTAGAAAAACGATGTCTTTTTAAATTACAAGCAGAATTACCCGTAAAAGTATATTTTTAAAAGACAATCCGAATACTTTGTAATAACGAACCTTTTTTTTTCTCCCTTTTCTCTCTTCTCTCTTTTCCTCTCTCCCTCTCTCTCTCTCCTCTCTCTCCTCCTCCTTTCTCTTTCCCCCTTCTTTTCCTCTTTTCTCTCCTCTCTCTCTCCCCTTTTTTCCCCCCCCTCCCTCTTCCCTTTTTCTTTTCCCTCCCTTTCCCCTCTCCTTTTTCCCAAAAATTTTTTTTTCCCTTTTTTTTTTTTTTTTCCTTTTTTAAATTTAAAAAAAACCCCCAAAACAAACCTTTTGGGGGGCTCCCCCCCCCTTTTTTATTTTCCCCCTTTTTTTCCGGGCCAATTTTTTTTTTTCTTTTTTTTTTTTTTTTTTTTTTCCCCTTTTTCTTTTTTATTTGTTTTCCCCAATTCCCCCCCGGGGGGTTTTTCGCCCCTTTTTTTTTTTTTTAAAAAAAAAATTTTTTTTTTGGGGTTTTTTTTTTTTTTTTTTTCCCCCCCCCCCCCTTTTTTTTTAAAAAAAAAAAAAAAAAAAAAAAAAAAAAAAAAAAAAAAAAAAAAAAAAAAAAAAAAAAAAAAAAAAAAAAAAGGAGGGAAAAACCCGGCCCAAAAAGGCGCCGGGCAAAAAAAAAAATTTTTTTTCAAAAACTCTCTCTCTCTTCTCTCTCCTCTCTCTCTCTCTCCTCTCTCTCTTCTCTTCTCTCTCTACTCTCTCTCCTCTCTTCTCTCTCAAGATTGAAGGGAAATATGACTCCTGTGCCAGGTAAGTATGCCCCAGGTTGCAAAAAAAAAACTATTCGTTCAACTAATGGAGAAATGTAATAAACTTGGCTGAATATAGATTAAAACCATCCCAGGGACGACCTTAATCTTTCCTGAAAGTTTGGTTGAAATTAGGACAGAAATGGCGGACCCTTAGCTGGACAGACGGACATTCAGTGAATTATTGCAAAAAACAACTCTGCGGTGACGCCTTGCCATATTTCACTAACTCTGTACACTTTTTGCAATATTATTATTATTATTATTATTATATGTTTTATTATTAATGAAAATTATTATTACTATTATTATTATTATATTAATTGATATCTAATTCCTATTATTATTTTTATATTATATAATTATTTTTATTGCTGAAATTGGGACAGAAATGACGAAGCCTTAGCTGTACAGACAGACGGACATTCGGTGCACTAGAGTAACATACTGCTAATGAAAAACAAGGGAAAAAAATTGTCATCAGCAGTTATAGGAAAAGAGAGGGCAAGGATTAGGAAAAAGAGAGAATAAAAACATATGAGATAGAATTCTTGTTTTTCTTTTTGTTTATTTTTCGTTAGGTTATTTACAGACGTGTTGGTGATAGTTATAGATATTGATGGTATTATTTATTATTATGGAGGAGGAGGAGGAGGAGGAGGAGGAGGAGGAGGAGGGCAGGCAGGCAGGCAGGCAGGCAGGCAGGCAGGCAGGCAGGCAGGCAGGCAGGCAGGCAGGCAGGCAGGCAGGCAGGAGTAGGAGGAGGAAGAGGAGGGGGGCAGACAGGCAGGCAGGCAGGCAGGCAGGCAGGCAGAAAGGAAGGAAGGAAGGGGGGAAGACAGGAATGAAGGAAAGGAAGACAGGAATGAAGGATGGAAGACAGGAATGAAGGAAGGAAGACAGGAATGAAGGAAGGAAGACAGGAAGGAAGTAAGGAGTAGGAGGAGGAGGAGGAGGAGGAGGAATAGATGACCGAAGGAGGAGTAGTAAGAGGAAATATATAAAGCAGAAGAAAGGGAGGAGGAGGAGACAATAAATAAAGCAAGAAAAACACGACGCACAATATTTCCCGTCACGGCATGATAGGAACACGGGAAAGTGCCAGCCTTTTTACCTTACTTTATTTTTTTATTCTCTCTCTCTCTCTCTCTCTCTCTCTCTCTCCTCTCTCTCTCTCTCTCTCTTCTCTCTCTCTCTCTCTCTCTCTCTCTCTCTCTCTCTCTCTCTCTCTCTCTCTCGCTCGCTCGCTCGCTCGCTCGCTTCCTCTCTCTCTCTCTCTCTCTCTCTCTCTCTCTCTCTCTCTCTCTCTCTCTCTCTCTCTCTCTCTCTCTCTCTCTCTCTCTCTCTCTCTCTCTCTCTCTCTCTCTCTCTCTCTCTCTCTCTCTCTCTCTCTCTCTCTCTCTCTCTCTCTCTCTCTCTCTCTCTCTCTCTCTCTCTCTTCTCTCTCTCTCTCTCTCTCTCTCTCTCTCTCTCTCTCTCTCTCTCTCTCTCTCGGCCGAAACACTGCCTTTGAAACATAGCACTTTAGAGCTTCAATAATCCTTCAATAGAGCAGCGACCCACTTGTGAAATAATTATTTAATCCGAATTGTTCAGTGTAAGATCAAAAACCGACGATTTCACACACCTCCTTCTTACCCGATTTCCCGACACTACTATTTAATATTTTACAAAGACTGGGGCAAGCATAGTCTTCCTGAGCAAATTCTACATTGCATTAGTATGAATTTGTAACTGTAATGTAAGCTTAAATATACAAAAATGAGGGTTAAGTCAAATAGTTCATTAACATTTTTTCCCACTTATTTGGCTTTAACTTCTTATTGCTCGGCTACTTTTGATCACAACATTTTTAAGCACGGTTCCAGAATCTGCACATTTTTTTAATTATGTTGGTATAGTGTAAGTCCCAGTGTGAAAATATCTAGAGGGCCGAATTATCCGTTCAGGTAGGCATGGAGGCTAATTAATGAGGCCGGTATTGGGTCCTCAGGTGAGATTTAACTCCTTCACGCCCCGATCTTTCCTTTGCTATAAAAAAAATCGTCTGTTGTTAGCCATAAAATAACGAAAAGTCACTTAATATACCAAATTAGATAGTCGGCAAGGATATTAAACAGGTCATATCTATAAATATATTACTAATAGTCACTAAAAATCGTCTAATGGTAGCCAAAGTACAATGGAAATCACGTTCTGGGCCTCAAAGGGTTAAGTGAAGAGACGAAAAAGGACATCTTGAAGAGACAGAATTCAAAGAGAAATGAGGAAAGAGGAGTGAAAATATAGCAGTATGGTGGTAAATACATGGTGAATAAGACAACGTGATAACTGTGTCCCATTCCCTGTACAGTTTAACGTAATAACTGTGTCCCATTCCCTGTACAGTTTGCAAGACCTTACACTCAGAAATGGGGGGTATATTAAGGGTCGAATTGTTATATCGCTCCATCACTACCCTTTTTAAACCCTATGTCCAGGCTGGAGGGTAGATGCTGCCGATTATACCCTTCATCTACCCTTTATCTACCCTTTTTAGACGAGAGGGTTGCAAAAGGGTATATTTGCGTCGATCCGAAAGGGTATATTTGTAAGGGTAGAAAAAGGGTAGCAGTATTTCATCACAACAAACACCCTTTTTCTACCCTTTTCCTACCCTTCTTTTCTAAGAGTGAAGGGAACTGAGGAATTAAGGACCATAACACTGTTCTTTCCTTTTCCTCTCTCCTCACCAGGACCATTTTTTCTTTGCCTTCATTTTTCCAACCAAGTAGATTATAAATTTTATGTATGGCACCAAATGAGGTTCTTGGACAATCCTCAATACCCTGTGATAAGATGTAATTTGCTAACAGGAACTAGCACGTGTAGGTCTCGCGGCCTCTTGTAGGCTCCTTATTTTCTTATGTTCTTATGTAAATGTAAATAAAAAGGAGTACTATTATAATCGGTCTTGCAATATAGTGATAAACATACATGACGTTGGTGAGAAAAGAAAATATGGAAGAAAGTTCAAAGAGAATATTTTGTAAAAGGAAGAAAGAGGACATAAGAACATTAAGAACATAAGAAAATAAGGAAGCTACAAGAGGCCGCGAGACCTACACGTGGTAGTTCCTGTCACCTAACACTACCTACATCCACCTTTCATCCCCATCCATGAACCTATCCAGCTCTCTTTAAAGCCAATAATGCCTCCAATAATTTACCCACCACTGACGTTAGACTTACGGGTCGATAATATGACTTTAGGAGTGAAATTAAGGGAATGTAATGGTATATATAGAAAAAATGAGTTATCTTGTGATCCTTCTTGTAATCTAGGGATAAACATGAAGTTCTTGGTGAGAAAAGATCATAAGAGTTACAAAAAACGCACGTCGTATCATGCTAAAAGCGTCACTCGCATCTTATTTTAGTCTCCCTTTAGAATGTCCCCCTTTTATTATGGTAAATATAGATAAAAATGAGTAATCATGTGATCCTTCTTGTAATATAGGGATAAACATGACGTTCTTGGTGAGAAAATATCATAAGAACTGCATACAACGCACGTCGTATCATGCTAAAAGAGTCACTCGCATCTTATTTTAGTCCCCTTTAGAACAGTCATAAATCATCGTTTTCTCTGATGCTATAAGAGGCTTGCGTTGTCACCTCTCATGCACCGGCGAGGACGTTTTGGTATTTCAACATTGTTTTTGGCGGGAATTACGACGATATTGAATGAGTTTGAAGAATCACGTTAAGAAATCTAAAGCTTCATGGATCATCCGTAGTTCTCTTAGAAAGGATTTTTGTATATTTTATTGTATAAGTATTTGTGTAATCAATTGAGCAGAGAGAGAGAGAGAGAGAGAGTAGAGAGAGAGAGAAGAGGAGAGAAGAGAGAGAGAGAGAGAGAGAGAGAGAGAGAGAGAGAGAGAGCGAGAGAGAGAGAGAGAGAGAAACAGAGAGAGAGAGAACAGAGAGAGACAGAGACAGAGAGAGAGAAACAAAGAGAGAGAGACAGATACAGAGAGAGAAACAGATAGAGACAGAGACAGAGAGACAGAAACAGAGAGAGAGAGACAGAGAGAGAGAGAGAGAGAGACAGAGACAGAGAGAGAAACAGAGAGAGAGAGAGAGAGAGAGAGAGAGAGAGAGACAGAGAGAGAGATAGAAAGAGAGAGGAGAGAGAGAGAGAGTGCAAGCGTGTGTCGACGTAGTAATTGGCTCAACACTCACAGTTTTTCATATTATAACTTCACTGAGCTTTTTTTATTCCGTCCTTGCTGTCTTCTTTCCTTCCTCAGCTAATCTTCTGAAACTAACACGATCTATATATAGTATTTAGAGCATGTATGTTTTTTCTGGCTTGCTGGCTATTTGTAACCTTGAGACCCAGATCTTTCCTTTGCTATATA
>JACEEZ010023952.1:62500-175000 GCA_016584305.1 Chionoecetes opilio
GGAATGGACACAGTCATGGGGTGGTTAGTGTGGAGTCAATAGGGAGTTTTAAAAGGAGGCTAGACAATTTCATGGATGGGGATGAGAGGTGGATGTAGGTAGTATTAAGTAACAGGAACTACCACGTGTAGGTCTCACGGCCTCTTGTAGCTTCCTTATTCTCTTATTATGTTCTTATGTTCTTAAAGAACATAAGATTGTATTGACTGATATTGACTGAATAGACTGAATTGACTGAATTGGCTAAACTGTAATTGACTGAATAGGGAAGGACAAGACTTGCGGTGTTCGCGGCGTTGTCGTGGTAAAAACTCGTACAATTTAGTGTTACTTCGAAAAGCGTATTACCCGTACAGCCAGTGGCGGCTCGTGGCATAGGGCTGCGGAGCTGCAGCACCCCCAGACACTCACTGCCACGTGTATGATGTCTTTAGAGACACAGCAGAATTGATACACTACTAACAAATATATCATAATAAAAAGTCATTATAGGTTATTTTCAATACGTTACTAAGTGAATTTTCATTAAAACCAGACCTAAATGTAAGTTACTCTCATATTTGCTGTACGATTCATGTCTGCTGCCGCCGCGCCACTTGTGAACGCCAAGAGCTGCAGCCGTGCAGCTTTTTAATCTCGTCCGCCAGCTTATAGTCTCGTCCCCAGCCAGTGCGTGTAAACGGTGTGCATAGTGACGGCGGGCGGCGGCAAAATCAAGCGGTACTGACTTTATTTTCAAGTAATACTGTAATTCTACCATCACCACCTCAGCCATCCCCTCTACTGCCAACACTACCACCCCCACCATCCCTTCTACCACCACCACTACCACCCCCACCATCCCTTCTACCACCACCACTACTACCATGCCCTGAAATCCGTGAACACCAACTACAGCTCATACCTGAGATAGGTCAAATTTATGTATCCTACTGTTGTGTGAAGCTGCAGTCCCCCCTTTTATTTTATCACGAGTCGCCACTGCGTACAACTGTAGACCTTGCACATCATTGGAGCTTGGTCATCCCCGGCGCCGCCTCTGCTGGACTGAAAGAATCCTCATCACCTTGGCTGACGTGGAGCTTTTAGTGAAAGAGGAAAAAATTATGAACTGTCTAAAGAAAATATTAAGTAGTCATGTTCAAAGCGTGTTTATTTATCTATTATTATTATTATTATTATTGTTGCTATTATTATTATTATTATTTATTATTGTTGCTATTATTATTATCATCTATTATTTATACTATTGTTATTATTGATATCATCATAATTATTTTCATTGGTTTTATCATTATTAGTAGTACTATTACCGTCATCGTTATCATTATTGCTATTATTATCTATAGTATTATTAGCATTATAATTATCATTTATATTATCATTATTATTATTATCATTATCACTGTTATTAATAGTTTCCTTCACTTATGAATTAAAACTGTTTAGCTGTATAGATTTTTTTTTTTTATATTTTTTGATATATTTATTGACCTCTTGTTACAATTGTTAAACAAATATATTTACAGTATATCTGAGGACCAGGTCCGTTGAGCCGAGGCGCTTGTACAGACCTGTGCTAGTATATATATTAAACCTTAAGACGTCATATTTCATAGTCCTACATAATTTATATAAGTAAACATAAATCTAAATTCCCATATATAACCAGAAGGTGAGGGAGAACGCATGATTCACCAAACCTTTTCAAAGACATGCCTTATCACTCTGCTTTATTGCAAGGTTGTTTATACACCGGCATATCACCGTTCAGGGGCGGGGGTGAGGGGGGTGAGGGGGGGATTGACGTAGGCGGAACTGGGGGGGACTGGGTGTTATAAGCTGCCTGGCGGGTGGTAGGGGGGGGGCACGAGGCAGGTTGAAGGTGGTGGTGGTGGTGGTAGTAGTGGTGGTAGTGGTGGGGGTGGTGATAGGGGTAGTGATGGTGGTGGTAGTGGTGGTGGTGGAGGTGGGGGTAGTGGTAGTGATGGTGGTAGAGATGGTGGTGATGGTGGTAGTGGTGGTGGTAGTGGTGGTGGTGATGGGGGTAGTGGTGGTGGTAGTGGTGGTGGTGATGGGGGTAGTGGTGGGGGTGGTGATGGGGGTAGTGGTAGTGGTGGTGGTGGTAGGGGTAGTGATGGTGGTAGTGGTGGTGGAGGTGGGGGTAGTGGTGGTGGTGATGGGGGTAGTGGTGGTGGGGGTAGTGGTGGTGGTGGTGGTGGTAGTGGTGGTGGTAGTGGTGGGGGTAGTGGTGGTGGTAGTGGTGGTGGTGGTGGTGGTGGTGGTGGTGATGGTGGTGGTAGTGATGGTGGTAGTGGTGGTGGTAGTAGTAGTGGTGGTGTTGGTGGTGCTTGCCTTAGGAGTGTCTGAGAAGGCGACGCGCGGATTACTCATTATTACTCGTGAAAAGTTTGTACCCACCAGCCAGGTTGATCAATAGTAGTAATAGTAATAGTAATGATTATGATGATAGCATTGACACAGGCAGGAATCGAAGCCGCGTACGTGCGTTTGTGCTCATCTCGCCCCCTGAAGGTGCAAACGTAGAGACCCGTAGAGTAAGAAGACCCGTAAAAAAAAATAATCCCTTGCCGCTATTTTTCCGCCTTTAGTTCGCAAGGTGGGCACGGACGCCCTGACGCGGGTTCGACTCCTGCTTGTGGCAAAGTAAAAAAACAATTCATCAATATCATTGTCATTATTAGTATTATCATTATTATGGTTATCAGTTTTGATCGTGGAATAAGCTGCAAATACATGAGTACAGCAACAATTTGTTCTCTCAGCTCAGTGTGCACCGCGTCAGGCCGAGGCTCGCAGTGAAAGGGTGTGCGCGGCTGTACTGATGAAAGATTCAATGCTTCACAGATTTTTCCGTGATCCACCAAGAACCAAAGATTAACAGAACCAAGAGCTCTGCAGCATTCTCAAAAAAAGAACCAAAAATAATGCAAGGTTAACATGATCTGTGAAAACCACCACTTTTATGTATGCAAAGCCCATTAGACTTATGCATACAGCAGACATAAGCACTCACACTATTATTACCTTATTCTAAGAAGCATGACGCGCCCCCCTTCAGACACGTCCGCCTTGCATACCGTGCGTAGATTTGTGTACATCATGAAGCCTTAAGGAGCCGTTCACCGCCTCTTTATGTCCCTAATTCATCCTTGACCATTCACGTGCGATTGTAATATAGATGAGACAGCCGCGGACGGAGATGGCTAATGCACCGACCTTAAGTTTACAAGTTTACAAGTGTTATTGAGAAAAGGGGGAGGAAATTACAAAGAGGTGGGGACAAGTATACAAAAGATGCAGATATACAGAAAAGAGAATAAAAAAGTTGCCAGGTGAATCGGCTTGCTATTTTCCAATGGTCACAATAATGGTACATCAAATTATACATGGTTATGATGTATTCCATGTGATAAGCTGAGTGCAGACCTTGGCGTGAAGAAAACGTGACATAGTAGTGTAGTGGCAGTAGTGGTGATGACAGAATAATCCCCATAGATACTCAAGAAAGGCCAAGGACTGTGTGATTTAATAGGGATGAGAAAGACATGTTGAGTTCGCGAAGCCTTGGTGTTGTAGGTAGGTAAAATCTGGAGGGATTTTTGAAGTTTTGAAAATTATCTGAGCCGTGAAAGACCTTGAAAATGTGCAGCGTCGCCTCAAATGGGATGGAATGACATTTGTATTATTTGACGTTGAAGTTTAAGTGAATCAAAATGAAAAGATAAGAAGTAATGGAATATTCAAATCATTCTTTTCTTCTTCTTCTTCTTCTTCTTCTACTTCTTCTTCTTCTTGACATTGAAGTTTTAGTACAAAAAAAAAAGTGATGGATTGTTCATAGCGTTTTCTTCTTTTTTCTTCTTCCTCATCTTCATCTTTTTTATTTCTCAACTTCTTATTTCCTTCTTCTTTTTCTTCTTCAACTTCTCTATTTCCTTTTCCTCTTTTTTTTCTTCTTCTTCAAATTATTGTTCAAAACTTTTTTTCTTTTTCTTCTTCATCTTCATCTTATTTTTCTTCAACTTCTCCATTTCCTTCTTCTTCTTCTTCTTCTTCTTCTTCTTCTTTTTCTTCTTCTTCTTCTTCTTCTTCTTCTTCTTCTTCTTCTTCTTCTTCTTCTTCTTCTTCTTTTTCTTCTTCTTCTTCTTCTTCTTCTTCTTCTCTTTCTTCTTCTTCTTCTTCTTCTTCTTCTTCTTCTTCTTCTTTTTCCTCTTCTTCTTCTTCTTCTTCTTCTTCCTCTTCTTTTTCTTCTTCTTATTCTTCTTCTTCTTCTTCTTCTTCTTCTTCTTCTTCTTCTTCCTGCCAGACTGTGCTGATGCAAGAGAGGTGAGGGAGAAGAAATGACTCGCAAATACCCGAGGGATTACAAGTGTTCGTTAATCCTTCAATAAATATTTGATCATCATTCTTATGTATATTTCAAAAGCACTTATATTGAAAAATTATTTATAGACCAAACAAATCGTCTTTCAGGGGAGGCGGTTAGGGGGGGAGGGGGGGAGGGGTGTTGTAAGCTGACGCGTGTATAGGTGAGTCACGAGGCAGGTGGAAGGTGGTGGTGTGGTGGTGGTGGTGGTGGTGGTGTGATGGTGGTGGTGGTGGGGTGGTGGTGGTGGTGGTGGGGTGGTGGTGGTGGGGTGGTGGTGGTGGGGGTGGTGGGGGTCGTGGTGGTGATGGGGGTGGTGGGGGTGGTGGTGGGGGTGGTGGGGGTGATAATGATGGTGGTGGTGGGGGTGGTGGTGATAATGGTGGTGGTGGTGGTGGTGGTGGGGATAATGGTGGTGGTGGTGGGGGTGGGGGGGGGGAGTGCCCACGTGACCACGCGCGGATTACTAATTATTACTTGGCGAGAGTTTGTACCCGCCAGGTTGAACAGTGATAAGCATACAGAGTAATAATGATTATCCTACTGTAATTCACCGAATGTCCGTCAGTCCGTCAGTCCGTCAGTCCGGAAGGAGAGGAACTACCACGTGTAGGTCTCACGGCCTCTTGTAACTTCCTTATCTTCTTATGTTCTTATGATCATGTGTCCGTACAACCAAGACTCCGCCTTTTCTGTCCCAATTTCAACCAAACTCAGAGAGAAAGAGAGAGAGAGATGTTTAAATATGGTGTTATGTGTACAAAGCCCTTTCTATTGTCTTTCTAAGCATCATACTTATTACGGGTAAGTTTTGGTAATACTAATAATAATGATACAATAAGAATGGTAATTTTGATCAAAATAATATTATTAGTAATAACAATAAAAATAATGATAATAATAGTTAAAATAATAACCAATAATAATTATGATAATGATAATTATAGAAATAATCAAAATAATGATAATTATGAAAATAATAATAAAAAATATAATAACAATAATGATAATCGTAATGATAACATAATAATAATGATAATAATAATAATAATAATAATAATAATAATAATAATAATAATACTGTATTACATACATAAAAATGTGTGGAGTTAGTGAAATACGGCAAGCGTCACCGCAGAGTGTTTTGCAATAATTCACTGACTGTCCGTTTGTCCAGCTAAGGGTCCGCCATTTCTGTCCTAATTTCAACCAAACTTTCAGGAAAGATTAAGGTCATCCCTGGGAGGGTTTAAAACTATATTCAACCAAGTTTATTACATTTCTTCATTAGTTGAAGGAATAGGGCTTTTTTTTGCAACCTTGGGCATACTTACCTGGCACAGGAGTCACGTTCTCTTCAGTTTTTATCTCAAGGGAGATGGAAGAAGAGAGAGAGAGAGAGATCATAATAACGGTGTTACGTGTGTTAATAATAATACGCACGTAAAAAATAAAAGTTATTATTATAATTATCATTATTATTATTGATATCATTATCATTATTGTTATGATTATTACTATAATTTTAATCGAATGTGCAGAAAACAGCTAGTTGAAATACTGTTGTTGTTGATGTTGTTGTGGTGCATTTGGGCATGAACTGTGTGTGTGGTGTGTGTGTGTGTGTGTGTGTGTGTGTGTTGTGTGTGTGTGTGTGTGTGTGTGTGTGTGTGAGTTTATGTCAGTGTGTGTGTGTATGTATGTATGTGTGTGTGTGTTTTTTTTTTTTTACATCACAAAGAACTGGCCAAGGGCACAACAAAAATGGGTAACACAAAGCCCGCTTAGTTGCCAGTCCCTATAAAGAAGACAGTAAGAGAATAAAATAAAAAAAGAGGGGTAGGCCAATTTAGTTCGGGAGGTGTCTTGTTACTCTTCTTTTGAAAAGATTTAAGTCATAGGAAAGTGGGAAAATAGAAACAGGAAGAGAGTTCCAGAGTTTACCAGTGCAAGGGATGAAAGAGTAAAGATACTGATTAACTCTTGCATTAGAAAGATAGACAGAATAGGGATGAGAATGAGCAGAAAGTCTTGTGCAGCGAGGCCGCGGGAGGGGGGGAGGCATGCAGTTAGCAAGTTCAGAAGAGCAGTGAGCATGAAAATAACGGTAGAACAGAGCAAGAGAAGCAACATGTGTGTGTGTGTGTGTGTGTGTGTGTGTGTATGAGTGTGTGTGTGTGTTTGTGTGTGTGTGTGTGCGTGTGTGCGTGTATGTGTGTGTGAGAGTGTGTGTGACTGTGTATGTGTATGTATGTGTGTGGTGTGTGTGTGCGGTGTGTGTGTGTGTGTGTCCGTGTGTGTGTACGTATGGGTGTGTGTATGTATGTGTGTGTGTGTGTGTGTGTGTGTGTGGTGTGTGTGTGTGTGTGTGTGTGTGTGTGTGTGTGCACTGTCACCTCCCTGTCAGTTATTGTTCTCACGTTTCGTTCCATTGTGAAGGCTGTGTGTTATTCATTGATTTGTTGCTCGATTGTTTGTTTGTTCGTTTGTTCGTTGTTTTCAATGGCGCTCTGACTGCCCTCCTTCTTTTCTTCTTTTCTTCCTTCTTTTCTTCCTTCTTTGCTTCCTTCTTTTCTTCCTTCTTTTCTTCCTTCTTTGCTTCCTTCTTTTCTTCCTTCTCCCTTCCTGCTTCCCTGTCTTCCTTAGTTTTCTTCCTTCTTTTATTCCTTCTTTTCTTCCTTTTTTTCTTCCTTCTTTTCTTCCTTCTTTTCTTCCTTATTTTCTTCCTTCTTTTCTTCCTTCTCTGCTTCCTTCTTTTCTTCCTTCTTTGCTTCCTTCTTTTCTTCCTTCTTTTCTTCCTTCTTTTCTTCCTTCTTTGCTTCCTTCTTTTCTTCCTTCTTTGCTTCCTTCTTTGCTTCCTTCTTTTCTTCCTTATTTTCTTCCTTCTTTTCTTCCTTCTTTGCTTCCTTCTTTTCTTCCTTCTTTTCTTCCTTCTTTGCTTCCTTCTTTGCTTCCTTCATTTCTTCCTTCTTTGCTTCCTTCTTTTCTTCCTTCTTTCTTCCTTCTTTTCTTCCTTCTTTTCTTCCTTCTTTTCTTCCTTCTATTCTTCCTTCTTTTCTTCCTTCTTTTCTTCCTTCTTTTCTTCCTTCTTTTCTTCCTTCTTTTCTTCCTTCTTTTTCTTCTTTTTCTTCCTTCTTTTCTTCCTTCTTTTCTTCCTTCTTTTCTTCCTTCTTTTCTTCCTTCTTCTTCTTCTCTTTTCTTCCTTCTTTTCTTCCTTCTTTTCTTCCTTCTTTTTCCTTCTTTCTTCCTTCTTTCTCCTTCTTTGCTTCTTCTTTTCTTCCTTCCTTTCTTCCTTTTCTTCCTTCTTTTCTTCTTCTTCTTCTTCTTTGCTTCCTTCTTTTCTTCCTTCTCCCTTCCTGCTTCCCTGTCTTCCTTACTTTTCTTCTTTCTTCCTTCTTCCTTCTTGCCTTTCTTCCTTACTTTCTCCTTTGCTATTCATTGTGTTTGTATTCGTGTTGTGTTATGTCTAGTATTTATTTTCCCTTCATGAGTTATTTCGTTTTTATACATGAGTCAATATATTTATCGTTATCAATCGGACGAACAACATGAGAATAACACAAGATTAAATACTACAACAATAATCATCATCATCATCACCATCACCATCATCAACACCACCACCACCACCACCACCACCACCACCACCACCACCACCACCACCACCACCACCATTACATAAATAAGCTTAATTCTGCGAGCTAGAACATTTTCACGGCCTGTTTGAATACCTATTGAATTCCTTTAAGAGACAGCGAGAGAGAGAGAGAGAGAGAGAGAGAGAGAGAGAGAGAGAGAGAGAGAGAGAGAGAGAGAGAGAGAGAGAGAGAGAGGGAGGGAGAGAGAGAGAGAGAGAGGAGAGAGAGAGAGAGAGAGAGAGAGAGAAGAGAGAGAGAGAGAGAAGTATAATTAGTGGGATACAATTTTTTACATCTAGTAATAATCCCTATCCTTATCAACATCATCAACATCATCATCATCACTATTACCATCATCATAGCTGTCCCCACCACTGATTTCACTACAAGGGGATAGACCTTGGACACCAGGTGGTTGGGAAGGGAAGGAGAGAGGGAAGAGAAGGGAAGGATGGGAAGAGAAGGGAGAGAGGGAAGGGAAGGGAAGGGAAGGGAAGGGAAGGGAGAGAGGAAAGGGAGGAAGGGAAGGAAAGGAAGGGAAGGGAAGGGAAAGGGTGGAAGGGAAGGAAAGGAAGGGAAGGGAAGGGAAGGGAAGGGAAGGGAAGGGAAGGGAATGGAAGGGAAGGGAAGGGAAGGGAAGGGAAGGGAAGGGAGAGAGGAAAGGGAGGAAGGGAAGGAAAGGAAGGGAAGGGAAGGGAAGGGAAGGGAAGAGAAGGAGGCGGAGGGGTGGAGGGAGAGAGAGAGAGGGAGGGAGCTGGTGGGATGGGGAGGAGGAGGAGGGAATACGAACTCGAAAAAATGGGAGCAATCAGTCGGTGGGCAATAAAACGGACCTGGCATGAATTTGACCTAACACTCACTCACACGTGCCAGTTCATTCTGATTCACGTTCCTCACGGGTACTGACGTGTGTGTGTGTGTGTGTGTGTGTGTGTGTGTGTGTGTGTGTGTGCGTGTGTATGTGTGTGTTTGTGTGTGTGTGTGTGTGTGTGTGTGTACCTCGGTGCCAAACACGAGACTCACTTGTGCAAAGCTATCTGACCTTGTTTCGAGAGAGAGAGAGAGAGAGAGAGAGAGAGAGAGAGAGAGAGAGAGAGAGAGAGAGAGAGAGAGAGAGAGAGAGAGAGAGAGAGAGAGAGAGAGAGAGAGAGAGAACACCCTAGAAATTTCAGCAGTGAGTATGGAAGATTGATGCTGTTTTATATAATCGAGATCATTGACACCCCTCATATTGCTACACCCTCCCAATAGCAGTAGTAGTGGTAGTGGCAGTTACATAAGTAGTAGTAGAAGTGGTAGTGGCAGTAATAGTAGTAGTAGTTGTAGTGGCAGCAGTATTTTTTTTTATGGTAGTGGTAGTCGCAGTTACATAAGTAGTAGTAGTAGTAGTAGTAGTAGTAGTAGTAGTAGTAGTAGTAGTAGTAGTGGTGGTGGTAGAAGACACACACAGGCGTCCTTGCTTGCTTTCACTCCTTCAAAGACAAATATAGTCTCACGGCCTCTTGTAGCTTGCTTATTTCCTTATTTTCTTATGCTTTTATGTTCTTAATTCATCAGCAACAAGAGATTCACGTTATAATATAATCTGCTGCATGGTTTTGGGCGGGAAAGTGCATGGTTTTGGGCGGGAAGATGCATGTTTTTTGGGCGGGAAGATGCATGTTTTTTGGGCGGGAAGATGCATGTTTTTTGGGCGGGAAGATGCATGTTTTTTGGGCGGGAAGATGCATGTTTTTTGGGCGGGAAGATGCATGTTTTTTGGGCGGGAAGATGCATGTTTTTTGGGCGGGAAGATGCATGTTTTTTGGCGGCAAGATGCATATTTTTTGGGCGGGAAGATGCATGTTTTTTGGCGGGAAGATGCATATTTTTTGGGCGGGAAGATGCATGTTTTTTGGGCGGGAAGATGCATGTTTTTTGGCGGGAAGATGCATGTTTTTTGGCGGGAAGGTGCATGTTTTTTGGGCGGGAAGATGCATGTTTTTTGGCGGGAAGGTGCATGGCAGGCGGGAGTGTCTGTGGCCCAAGGATAGTACATAGCGAAGCATACCTATGCAATATCCTTGCTGTGGCCCCTGCCTGGCTGCCCGCCCCGGCCCAACCTTGGAGACGGGTGTGTGTGTGTGTGTAAGCTGCGGGAGTTTGCCGTGACGAAGGAGGGTCTTAACAGCTAACAGATCGGCCAGTCACGAGCCGGTAGGATGAAGGAATGTATATATAATATTCATCCATGGTCTTGATAATGTGCTGGACCTGTGATCGTCAGTTTTTACCTTCCTGGAAACTGCTTAGACCTCATTTCTTCTTTTTTCTTTCTTTTTTCTGCATCATATACAAACTTCATCTCTTAATCTTGGAGCACTTTTGTCCGTCATCTTCCGTCATCTTATCCTGTTCGTCTACTTCCGAAAAATAGTTTAGAGCTCATAAAGACCAAGTTATGGGTGAAGCTGCGACCTTACACACCACGCACACCCCATCCACTTGCTCAAGGGGAACAGTAACAACCGGTTTTGTCGGCGAAATCTGACGTTAGCCTTGAATTGCCGACCTGTTATTAACCAACAGACGGATAGGCTTCCAATCAGGTCACACATACAGACTGCAGTGTGTGTGTGTGTGTGTGTGTTTGTGTGTTTGTGTGTGTGTTCTTACCTAATTCAATGTGTATAGGATGAGTCAGCCTCGTGGAATCCAGCATAGCTTGGTCATCTTATCAATTTTCCTATAATGTGCAAATACTTCCACACATCCCTTCTACCAGCAGTTTGTTCCATTTCTCTAGTACTATGTTTGGGAACCTACACGTGTATGTGTGTGTGTGTGTGTGTGTGTGTAGGGGGGGGTGTATGTGTGTGTGTGTGTGTGGGTGGGTGAATGTGTGGGTGGGTGTGTGTGTGTGGGTGTGGGTGGGTGTGTAGGGGGGGTGTATGTGTGTGTGTGTGTGTGGGTGGGTGAATGTGTGGGTGGGTGTGTGGGTGTGGGTGTGGGTGGGTGTGGAGGGGGGGGGGAATGGTTAGAGTATACAGGTTCGTTCTTTGGACACAAAATTGCATCCTTGTGTTATCTCAGCTTGTTGTCACCACTGCCGATAAAGTCCAGTAAAACCTTCATCGTCCACTTTTTTTTCCCCTTTCATGCTGAAGAACACAGGCTAACTACGAGTCCGTCAGTGAGACTCTTTTAAATGATAGGGAATTATACAGGTAGCGAGAAATTGGAGACAACCTCAATTATATCACGTCCACCCGATGATCGTCACGCAAGACTACGACGCAAGGAATGGGAGGAGAGGGATGCAAGGAGGGGATGGGAGGAGGGGATGGGAGGCGCGAGCATGAGTATCACCAGTAGCCTTCAGGGTCAGGGGCGCGACCAAGGACAACACATATAGGTATCCTTGGCCACGACCATACATTTACAGCGACTCTCTGTAATCCTTAGATCTTAGATTAAGACCCCATAAGCTATAAAATTGGGTTCGCGAGTAGACATTCAGGAACCATAAGCTATAAAATTGATATCAGTTATAGGTAGTAGACGGATACTTACTTAAAGACCTTGAGTTTCTGGCTTCAATGGATTTAAAAAAAGCTTATTCGCTATAGATTATAATTATCGACTTTATATCGCATTGGACGTCATTTTTTTACATTATAAGAGACTGGCCAAGGACAAGAAGAAAAAACAATAATAAGCCTTCTAGTTGTCAGTCCCTATAAATTGAACAATAAAAGACTTCAAAAATTTGGGGGAAAAAGGGGTCAATTTAGTTTGTAAGATGTCTTTGCTTTTTTTTCAAGATAATTTATCTGCAAAACTTTAAGGACATTGTTAAAATACCAACAACCTCAACAGGACATTGTTAATATACCAACAACCTCAACATCCAGGAAATATTTGATGTCCAGTAGTAAACAAACCATTCTCCGATTTTATTCTCTCTTTATTCTGTTCTCTTATCTGTCTTATCGTACCTTACCTTTCTGTTCGATTCTGTTCTCTATTATCTTATTCATTTCTGTTCTGCTCTTTCTCTATATTGCATGTATCTTATTTGTTTTTATTTTGTTCTTTCTCTTATGATTTTTGTTCTTTCTCTATTACATGTATCTTCCATGCACCTTCCCGCCAAAAACATGCACCTTCCCGCCAAAAACCATGCACCTTCCCGCCAAAAACATGCACCTTCCCGCCAAAAACCATGCACCTTCCCGCCAAAAAACATGCACCTTCCCGCCAAAAACCATGCACCTTCCCGCCAAAAACCATGCACCTTCCCGCCAAAAACCATGCACCTTCCCGCCAAAAACCATGCACCTTCCCGCCAAAAACATGCACCTTCCCGCCAAAAACATGCACCTTCCCGCCAAAAACAATGCACCTTCCCGCCAAAAACATGCACCTTCCCGCCAAAAACATGCACTTTCCCGCCAAAAACAATGCACCTTCCCGCCAAAAACAATGCACCTTCCCGCCAAAAACAATGCACCTTCCCGCCAAAAACAATGCACCTTCCCGCCAAAAACAATGCACCTTCCCGCCAAAAACAATGCACCTTCCCGCCAAAAACAATGCACCTTCCCGCCAAAAACAATGCACCTTCCGCCAAAAACAATGCACCTTCCCGCCAAAAACAATGCACCTTCCCGCCAAAAACAATGCACCTTCCCGCCAAAAACAATGCACCTTCCCGCCAAAAACATGCACCTTCCCGCCAAAACAATGCACCTTCCCGCCAAAAACAATGCACCTTCCCGCCAAAAAACAATGCACCTTCCCGCCAAAAACCATGCACCTTCCCGCCAAAAACAATGCACCTTCCCGCCAAAAACCATGCACCTTCCCGCCAAAAACCATGCACCTTCCCGCCAAAAACCATGCACCTCGCCAAAACATGCACCTTCCCGCCAAAAACATGCACCTTCCCGCCAAAAACCATGCACCTCGCCAAAACATGCACCTTCCCGCCAAAAACCATGCACCTTCCCGCCAAAAACCATGCACCTCGCCAAAACATGCACCTTCCCGCCAAAACCATCCACCTTCCCGCCAAAACCATGCAACATCCCAAAAACATGCACCTTCCCGCCAAAAACCATGCACCTTCCCGCCAAAAACCATGCACCTTCCCGCCAAAAACCATTTGTTTCTGTTATGTTCTTCCTCTCATGTTCTCGCATCTTACATTTAAAGATTTTGTCATGTAGGATAGATAAGGAGAATAGGAAAATAGGAGAGATTGTTAACTATTCCTCATTGCACTGTATATAAAGTGGAAGTTATGTAAGTCAGTACCCATACACCTTACTCGATCCCTGTTACGGATATGAGGATCACGTGGCTGAGTGAAAGCTGTGCCATCGCAAGTCACCGTCACTGTACGGAACCTCCAGTCATGGGGAGATGCTGCAAGTGTACGTGTGGATGCGACATGTGCAGAGAGGAAGAGATGGGAGAAGGAGAGAGAGAGGGAGGAGAGAGAGGGGAGACGCAGCTGCATGAAGTGTACGTGTTGACAAGATTAAACGAGACAGAGAGGAGGAGAGAGAGGAGAGAGAGAGAGGAGAGGAGAGAGAGAGAGAGAGAGAGAGAGAGAGAGAGAGAGAGAGAGAGGGACAGACGGACAGACGGGCTGCTATAGGCAAAAGCTCGCGTCAACCATAGTGTTGACAAAATATTAACAACAGAGACAGAGAGAGAGAGAGAGAGAGAGAGAGAGAGAGAGAGAGAGAGAGAGAGAGAGAGAGAGAGAGAGAGAGAGAGAGAGAGAGAGAGAGAGAGAGAGAGAGAGAGAGAAGAGGATGCATAATTGACTGACTGACTGACTGACTAAACTGATTGACAAACAAACGGAAACTAAAATGACAGATGAAAAACAAGACGAGAAGAGACGGAGAGAGAGGGGTGAGAATGAGAGAGAGCAGAGATTGGAGAAGGAGAAGACAGAAGAAGGAGAGGAGAGAGAGAGAGAGAGGAGGAGAGAGGAGAGAGAGAGGAGAGAGAGAGAGAGAGAGAGAGAGATAGAGAGTAGAGAGGAGAGAGAGAGAGAGAGAGAGATGGATTGAAATTAAAGAACTTATACTAGAATGAACAAAAATATAAATAACAGTAACAATCATCAATCTCAAATCAATCTCAGCAATTTCAAAATGATATATAACACATAGCTGCAGCCCCACCCACCCACTGTCACACTCATAACACTTCACCCATACCGCCCCCCCCCCCCTTAACCCCTTCACACCCAGATCTTTCCTTTGTAATAAAAAATATGTATGTTGTCGAGCCATAGAATTACGAAAAGTAACTGAATATGCCAATTAGTTAGTTGGACAAGGATACTAAACAGGTCATATGTATAAAATATTGCTTATGTTCACTAAAATAAACGTCTAATGGTACCCAAATTACAATGGAAATTACGTTCTGGGTCTCAAGGGGTGACATCTCAATGTTACGTAATTTATGAAAGGCCCCCTATCACTAAAACTACAAAATGATGCAAGAATGAATACAAAATAGAATGAAAACCATCCACCGTGTTGTGGCGGTACATAAGAACATAAGAAAATAAGGAAGCTACAAGAGGCCGCGAGACCTACACGTGGTAGCTCCTTTTACTTAACACTACCTACATCCACCTTTCATCCCCACCCATGAATTTATCCAGTCTCCTTTTAAAGCTCCCTATTGACCCCGCACTAACTACCTGACGACTGAGTTCATTCCAATCATTTACTACCCTATTTGTGAACCAGTTTTTCCCTATTTCCTTTTTAAATATAAACGGTACGCAGCATCGCCTCCTGTGGCCCTGTCTGTTGTGAGGCAGGTGATGGAGTAAGGTCAGGTCAGGTAGGGTGGTGACCTTATAGCCGTCACGCCTCTATGCCCGCTACGACGCTCCAGTGGATCAGCTTTGTAATGATGCTGATTTCCTTTGGTTTGTTTGGCAGGGGTGTGAATTTCCTGTAGTGTGTTTGGCAGGGGTGTGAATTTCCTGTAGTGTGTTTGGCAGGGGTGTGAATTTCCTGTAGTGTGTTTGGCAGGGGTGTGAATTCCCTGTAGTTTGTTTGGCAGGGGTGTGAATTCCCTGTAGTTTGTTTGGCAGGGGTGTGAATTCCCTGTAGTGTGTTTGGCAGGGGTGTGAATTTCCTGTAGTGTGTTTGGCAGGGGTGTGAATTTCCTGTAGTGTGTTTGGCAGGGGTGTGAATTTCCTGTAGTGTGTTTGGCAGGGGTGTGAATTTCCTGTAGTGTGTTTGGCAGGGGTGTGAATTTCCTGTCAACCATAAGAGCATAAGAAAATAAGGAAGCTACAAGAGGCCGCGAGACCTACACGAGGTAGTTCTTGTACCGCGTATTTGTGTGTGTGTGTGTGTGTGTGTGCGTGTGTTATATAACATGCATGTATACTAAGTCATGCTCACCTAAGTTGCCAGAAATAAATCACCTTCAAAAAGAAGATTAAGTAAAATATGATCCGTGATTGACGAGCTAAGGTGGGTCATCAACCTCCGGTACACCCAAACCTTCTGGATGAGTCATGAAGCGTCAATCTGCATCATCTCACCGGCAGTAAATCTTGAAGGTTCGCTGCTTCGTGTATAAGAAGCGCGAGGAGCCGAGCCAAGCCAGTATTCCCTTGCACCTTACACAGGGAGGGTGTTTGCACATCACTCACTGCACCACTAACTCATTAGCCATGAGCGCTGCTACGCCACTTCACAGGAGTAAGACTTCAGTTTTACCTTCAAGTTTCTGCAGTTTGCTCTTATGCATTACTATATGTGTGTGTGTGTGTATGACATAAAAGTGTTGCGTACATACAGCAGGCAGTGTGTGCGTGTTTTTTTTTGTTTTTTACATTTGTGCCTATAAGGCGTGTAGGCAGTGACCTCCAGGGATGGGATGGCAGGCCCTGGAGGTTCACTCGAGGGCTGTGATAGTTGGCCCTCGCCCGTGGTGGCGCAGGCAGGATTTTTATAGTGACGCCTGTGATCGGAGGCTCATGGCGCCCCCCTGTGTCCTCCGATGCACTCGCAATGAAGACTCGCAATCGAAGAAGAGTTAATGGGCAGCATGTGGGTGTTCTTAGGCCACTCGACGGTACAGAAAGATTTTAAGTGGATTTTGGTTCTCAAAATCGAGGGGTCGAATCGGGCATCGAACTCGGGTCACCGAGAATGCCACTTGGAGACGCTAACCACTCTGCTACCGCCTCCCCCTACCGTGTGACATAGTAGTGTTGTGTACAGCAGGCAGTGTGTGTGACATACATCCATACAGGACCCATACAGGATCCATACATACATCCTGCATCCATACAGGTGATGCTTTATTTACGTAATTATTTGTTCCTGCAGGATGGCAAGCGCGAGCCCCGAAGAGGCCTCCTATGGCCCTCTACAGACTGACGCACCTGCGCCTGACATCACTCCTGACGGAAGCCCTAGACCACCGCTCTGTGGACCCCAAAGTGAGTACCCCCTCCTCTCTCTCCTCTCTCTCTCTCTCCTCTCTCTCTCTCTCTCTCTCTCTCTCTCTCTCTCTCTCTCTCTCTCTCTCTCTCTCTCTCTCTCTCTCTCTCTCTCTCTCTCTCTCTCTCTCTCTCTCTCTCCTTTGCATTATTTTCTTACATATATCACCGTATGCTTTTATTTCATCCCTAGAAGATGATCCCAGATCAGTTTTCCGTCAGGTCGTTTTCTATGTTCGCCTAGGACATAAATTGTTACCAAATCACAGCACTGCTTGCACGCAAGCAAGCACACACATTGATTGCGTTTTCCTATTTTTTAGTTTTCCCTTCACCGTTCGTTTATACTCTCTCGATTAATGTACACTTTTTTTTTTAACATATTTAGATGGGATTGTGTTGTTTTCTTCTCAATGATTCGGCCGATTTTTCAAACATGGACTTAGGCTAACCTAAGACTAACCATGGCTTTAGACAGACGCATCAGTTTTTTAAGGGGGGTTTAGTCTCAGATTGGTCGAAGACTAACGAAAATCGTATTGGAATTGTTAAACACCCACGACCCTGTCCCCGATCCAAGTCTAATGATATTATATAACCCCCCGGAAACTTTTTTAAGAAACTGAAATGTCTGTCTAAGGCCATGGTTAGTCTTAGGTTAGCCTAAGTCCATGTTTGAAAAATCGATGAAAAATCATTATCTTTCCCCCATCCACGGCAGCCTCCAAAAAAAGTACTTATTTTTATTATATCGGGACCTTCCTCCATACATTGTTTCATTATTGTTAATGCAAGTTGTCATTTCTTCCACAGAGCGTGGCCGATGTGGGTTATTTGCTACGCGGCCGCCTGCCCTGCAGAGTCCTCACAGCGCTACTGAAGGACGTGACCGCGCTCAAGGTCACGACATGAACCCTGTGAACCTCCTGAGGCTGAACCTTGCCGCCGACGTCACACACCTGGAGATAAAGGGACGAGGCATGAAGGCTGCCGCCCTGCTTGGTGGGGAATGCGAGGCTCTCATGCAGGAGGTAGAATGCATGAAGGAACTCCATCTGGAATGTCTACATTTGGAGGACGTGGCACTTCAGCCTGGCCTCCTCTCGTGCATACTGAGGCGAGTCCCGCGGCTGCGTTCCCTGCACGTGTCCGGCGGCCTGGCGGCGGAGGCTCTGAACCATCTGAGGCGTTACCCATGTACCCTGCACTCTCTGCACCTTCATTCCTGCTGTGTGAGTGACGAGGAGATCGCCAGCGCCCTCGTCTGGCCGCAATTGAAGCTGTCCTACATGGCAGAGATGATCTGCTCAGACGAGGACTTGGCAGAGCCAGGACGCGCCACGGCGTCCTCCCTGAAGCACCTGACAATCATATCACCCTTGCTGACCGTGGCCGGGGCAGTGGTGCTCCTTCGCGCCCTGCCACACCTCCACTACCTTCACTACACTTGGCTTGTTCCCGTGTGTGAGTCCCTTCGCCTCTGCAGCAGCTGTGTCCTTCGGTGACCTCCTACGCCATCACCCACCTGGAACTGTCGCTGGTGACCGCGGACGTGTTAGCAAGCCTGGCTAGCCTGTGCCCGGGCCTGCGCAGTCTGCAGATGGAAGGAACCGACCCCAGTGTTGTCAGCCTTGATGGCCTCGCAGGCTTCACCGGGCTCACCTCTCTCTCCTGTCGGATGGTGGCCGAGCCCTTGGTGGTCTCGGCCTTGAGAGAGGTCGGCCACAGCCTTCTTGAGCTGCGCGTTGAGTACGAAGGAATGCGTTCGTAAGCTGTTCTCATTTGCAGCATTGAGGAGCCTCCAAGCAGTACTGCCGGGATTTACGAAGTCTGGAGCTGATCTCAGTTTGTCTGTCTGAAGAAGTACGGCCTCGTCGGGGACGCCAGCCAGCCAAGACCCTCGCCCCGGCCTTCCCTGAGCTCACGCGGCTGGTGGTGGAGGGGGCGGCGGCCTCACCCGACGTGCTGCTCAGTCTGATCGGCTGCAACAGGGCGCTGGAAGAAATGTCTCTTGTGGTGAATCAGGACGCCCTCACAGACCACATGGTGACCAGTCTTCTGTCTCAAAACGACCTGCCTCGCCTCGCCACCCTTCACCTGGGCGCTGGCAGCCTGTCGTCCCCCGCCCTCACTGCCTCCTCGCCCTGCCCGCCCTCGCTACCCTCTCCCTCAACCTCAAGCACTTCACCCACATCCCGGAGGCTACTTTCACCGCCCTTCAGGAGGACCTCAGGAGCGGCAACTGTCTGTGCCGCCTTGAGAGGTCAGATGTAGAGTAGAAGTAGTGTTACCAGTAGCTTACGGAGTTCATCAATCATCATCATAAGTCATCAGAAACTAAACTCTTAGTTTGTGTAGACGTAGGCGGCCTAGCTGCTTGACAAGGTAGCGTTGTGGGTAAATGCGCAGTTTCAACCAATACTCCCTATTGACCAATACTCTCCTGACATAACTTTGGGGACCGTGCCCCCCCAGTCCCCCCTGCTAGTTCACTAACCTAACCTGGGCATTGATTACGTAACCTAACATCGCTGGGGAAGTTTCGCCCTCCCAGACCCCCCTTTGTTGTATTTCATGTCTGCGGCTGTTGTAGGAGTTAGAAATACTCATCATGATGAAAACGAAACCTTCAGGATAATTAAAACCACCGATCGTGTATTGGTTGTAACTGCACCTATACCGCGTTGTGTACAGGAAGTGTAAATAATAACCTCATCCAATCATATTTCATTGTCATGGTTACTGGCAGGTACATTACCATGCAGGTGAATGTGTACCATTCACATCCATTCTCATCACTTGTAAACTTGTTTGTTGTTTAATATGTATCTTATAAAACCTACAAGCTGAAATGCATGTAATGGTATAATACAAGTAGGCTACAGTAGTCATTATTATATGTATTTGTCTGTAATCAGACTGACCATTAACATTTGAGTGTGTTAAGTATTTACCTGTTAGTTAGTTAGTTCTGTTAATTTGAACTCGGTGTTTTATCATGAACGCCGAGAAAGAAAAGTTTAAGTACATAATTAAAGAGTGAGAGACCAGTGATTGTGTTTCCTGCAACAATAGCATTAGTGGGATTTTAAAGAAACCAGTTTTGCCCCTGCACGGGTCTGCCTGGCTGCTGTGACGGCCCCTCACAGCAGCCTCATAGGGGGTGTGTGGAACCTACTTTATATGTCTAGTGACTTAGTCTTCCAGCTCCTAGATTTTCCTTCAGAACTTTATCCTATTTCTTATACATTTTACTTACCATCACTGTCTACACCACAAAATATTCATCATGTTTCATTCAGTCAAACCTTCAGTAGGCATAGGGAATGATAATCTGACAAAATCAAAATGTTATCCTCATAATAATGATCACACATACAGTACGAGACCCTTACATCCCTCATGCCTTCCAACCATCCTCATATCTCATCCCTCAACACCTCACAGAACTCCTCCCTCAACACCTCACAGGACTCCTCCCTCAACACCTCACAGGACTCCTCCCTCAACACCTCACAGCACTCCTCCCTCAACACCTCACAGCACTCCTCCCTCAACACCTCACAGGACTCCTCCCTCAACACCTCACAGGACTCCTCCCTCAACACCTCACAGGACTCCTCCCTCAACACCTCACAGGACTCCTCCCTCAACACCTCACAGCACTCCTCCCTCAACACCTCACAGCACTCCTCCCTCAACACCTCACAGGATCTCCTCACCCTCCCCTCAACACCTCACAGGACTCCTCCCTCAACACCTCACAGCACTCCTCCCTCAACACCTCACAGAACTCCTCCCTCAACACCTCACAGAACTCCTCCCTCAACACCTCACAGCACTCCTCCCAACCCTCACACACCCTCAAATACAGGACTCCTCCCTCAACACCTCACAGAACTCCTCCCTCAACACCTCACAGCACTCCTCCCTCAACACCTCACAGGACTCCTCCCTCAACACCTCACAGACTCCTCCCTCAACACCTCACAGCACTCCTCCCTCAACACCTCACAGGACTCATCCCTCAACACCTCACAGCACTCCTCCCTCAACACCTCACAGACTCCTCCCTCAACACCTCACAGCACTCCTCCCTCAACACCTCACAGGACTCCTCCCTCAACACCTCACAGGACTCCTCCCTCAACACCTCACAGCACTCCTCCCTCAACACCTCACAGCAGCCTCCCAAACTCCGATCCCTCAACACCTCACAGGACTCCTCCCTCACACTCACAACACCTCCCAACACCACCTCCTCCCTCAACACCTCACAGCACTCCTCCTCAACACCTCACAGCACTCCTCCCTCAACACCTCACAGCACTCCTCCCTCAACACCTCACAGACCCTCAACCCCCAACTCCTCCCTCAACACCTCACAGCACTCCTCCCTCAACACCTCACAGCACTCCTCCCTCAACACCTCACAGGACTCCTCCCTCAACACCTCACAGCACTCCTCCCTCAACACCTCACAGCACTCCTCCCTCAACACCTCACAGCACTCCTCCCTCAACACCTCACAGCACTCCTCCCTCAACACCTCACAGGACTCCTCCCTCAACACCTCACAGCACTCCTCCCTCAACACCTCACAGGACTCCTCCCTCAACACCTCACAGCACTCCTCCCTCAACACCTCACAGCACTCCTCCCTCAACACCTCACAGCATCTCCTCCCTCAACACCTCACTCCAACACTACCTCCCTCAACACCTCACAGCACTCCTCCCTACACCTCACAACCCTCCCAACACTCCAGACTCCTCCCTCAACACCTCACAGCACTCCTCCCTCAACACCTCACAGCACTCCTCCCTCAACACCTCACAGCACTCCTCCCTCAACACCTCACAGGACTCCTCCCTCAACACCTCACAGCACTCCTCCCTCAACACCTCACAGCACTCCTCCCTCAACACCTCACAGCACTCCTCCCTCAACACCTCACAGCACTCCTCCCTCAACACCTCACAGCACTCCTCCCTCAACACCTCACAGCACTCCTCCCTCAACACCTCACAGACTCCTCCCTCAACACCTCACAGCACTCCTCCCTCAACACCTCACAGCACTCCTCCCTCAACACCTCACAGACCTCACTCCCTCAACACTCACAGACTCCTCCCTCAACACCTCACAGCACACTTATCCCTCAACACCTCACAGCACGTCTCCCTCAACACCTCACAGCACTCCTCCTCAACACCTCACAGGACTCCTCCCTCAACACCTCACAGCACTCCTCCCTCAACACCTCACAGGACTTCCTCTCCATCAACACCTCACAGCACTCCTCCCTCAACACCTCACAGGACTCCTCCCTCAACACCTCACAGCACTCCACCCTCAACACCTCACAGCACTTGGCATCACGTTTACCACGTTAGACTATTCCAGTTGTGTCCTTTTTAGCACTACCTGAAAGTATCACCCTGAGAATGTGAAATGTACAGTCTAAGTGTGTAGAGAGAACCTATTTATGATCAATAAGAGCATAATATGATGATACAGTTATGAATGGTGAGAGACTAGAACAGGTGGAAAAGTGTATATATTTCTGTGTGGATATCGAGGCAGGTTGGTCCATGGAGGCAGAGATGAGACGTGGGTGGGTGAATGGGCAAAGGTTTAGGAGTACTGAGGGAAATTAGAAGTATGCGAGATTAGTCTAGGGAAGTGAAATGTGGATGTGTGAGAAAATGTGAAAATAGTACATCGTGTTTTGAGTGTCTGTGAGTCACGGGTGCTGAATGCAAGGTCAATTTTAATGCCTTATAACTATTTGAGGTGATAAATGATTGATGAATATAGAGAAGATGATAAATATAATAAATAAGATAAGATAGATCAGAATAAGGTACAACAGGGTGAGAGATATTTGAGATAATAAATGTAGCTTGCTGGAGAGACAACGCTTGAGATTACTGAAGTGGCGTTGTCATTTAGAAAGAACGGAAGAGAGTTACTGAAGTGGCGTTGTCATTTAGAAAGAACGGAAGAGAGTTACTGAAGTGGCATGGTCATTTAGAAAGACTGGAAGAGAGTTACTGAAGTGGCATGGTCATTTAGAAAGACTGGAAGAGAGTTACTGAAGTGGCGTAGTCATTTAGAAAGACTGGAAGAGAGTTACTGAAGTGGCATAGTCATTTAGAAAGACTGGAAGAGATTACTGAAGTGACATGGTCATTTAGAGACTGAAGAGTTACTGAAGTGGCATGGTCATTTAGAAGAACGGAAGAGAGTTACTGAAGTGGCATGGTCATTTAGAAAGAACGGAAGAGAGTTACTGAAGTGGCATTGTCATTTAGAAAGAACGGAAGAGTTACTGAAGTGGCATGGTCATTTAGAAAGAACGAAAGAGAGTTACTGAAGTGGCATGGTCATTTAGAAAGAACGGAAGAGAGTTACTGAAGTGGCATGGTCATTTAGAAAGAACGGAAGAGAGTTACTGAAGTGGCATGGTCATTTAGAAAGAACGGAAGAGTTACTGAAGTGGCATTGTCATTTAGAAAGACTGGAAGAGAGTTACTGAAGTGGCATGGTCATTTAGAAAGACTGGAAGAGAGTTACTGAAGTGGCATTGTCATTTAGAAAGAACGGAAGAGAGTTACTGAAGTGGCATTGTCATTTAGAAAGAACGGAAGAGAGTTACTGAAGTGGCATTGTCATTTAGAAAGAACGGAAGAGAGTTAGTGAAGTGGCATGGTCATTTAGAAAGACTGGAAGAGAGTTACTGAAGTGGCATGGTCATTTAGAAAGACTGGAAGAGAGTTACTGAAGTGGCATGGTCATTTAGAAAGACTGGAAGAGAGTTACTGAAGTGGCATGGTCATTTAGAAAGACTGGAAGAGAGTTACTGAAGTGGCATGGTCATTTAGAAAGAACGGAAGAGAGTTACTGAAGTGGCATGGTCATTTACCGTAGATAACACTATAGTCGCCACGGTGCACTAAAGTCACCAGGCGCCATATATTACGAATTTCACGACTAAAGCCTCACTACAGACTTGTATGTGTCACTGAAGAGGCATGTACAGTAGTGTATGTTATGTACCTGTCTTCAGTGATACGTACAAGTCTGTAGTGATGCTAAAATTCGTAATATATGGTGCCTGGCTACATTAGGGCACCGTGGCGACTATAGTGTTATTGACAGTAGAAAGAATTTAAGAGAATGAATAAGAGTTTACGTAAATCCCGAGTAGAAAGTTGAAGAGTGAGGGAAGGAAGACCAAGATGAGAGGGCTGGAGAGATTAGGTCAAGGAAGTGTTGAGTCACAGGCCTTGAGGAGGAAGTGAATGGTGTCATAGGATAGAGTGAGGTGGCTGAATGTGCTCCACTGTGAGGCGACGCAGTGATGTATTGATAACCTTGAGCTGTGAAATGCCCAGGGTGATTCATAGGCACCGAGGCCTAACTAACTATAGTCTATTTTTTTTAACAAGGCAAAAAATGCATTCTATCTGAAGGTCTCATGCTTAAAATGATGCCTCTGTTTACCTGATAATAGGGTTAACTATGATAAAATACAGCTGAAATTAAGAAGAAGCGTAGTATTTCCTTCTCCTGGCATCAGATATCAGTCAGTAAGCACCAAGGGGGCAGGATTTTTTGCCTTGTTAGCTGTTTTTCCATTACTTTCCTCCTGATTGTGTAACTTGACACAGTTCAGTTCAGTTCAGTTGTTGGTCGGGAGTCTGGCCTTTTTCAACGGAACTCCCTGACGTGTTTCTTCTTGCTGTCTGGGTCTTTAATTTGTTTTCTTCTCTTATTCTATCTTATTAGTTTCTTTCTTTTTCTTTCTTCTTATTTTCTCTGGTCATCCAAAAACTGTTGATTGTTCTTTTTGCTTCTTCCACATTTCCTTCTCCAAACAAATACACCCCCACAATTACTACAGTTACTTCACCCTGCAATCACTACTGCTAACCGAAAGGAGCATTGCAGCAAAACTCATGCTTAATACTGCTAAATGTATTTTTATAATAAATCAACAAATACAACAGCTTTAAGAATTACAAATTTTTCTGTATATGTAAAATGTAAAATATGAATTGTAATTGTTTCAACAAAGAAACTATACATCTGTGCAAACCAATTGACACTGCCTATCTAAAACCTTTTCACATTAACCATATAAATTAAAACCCCTTGAGACCCAGAGCGAAATTTCCATTGTAATTTGGGTACCATTAGATAATCTTTAGTGAATATAAGCAATATTTTATAGTTATGACCTGTTTAGTATCCTTGTCCACTAACTAATTTGGTATATTCAGTTACGTACATTTCGTAATTTTATGGCTAACAACAGACGATTTTTTGATAGCAATGGAAAAATCTGGGCGTGAAGGGGCTAACACATTTCCCGCCCTCCTTCCTTGACCGATGACCAATGTCTTTCCTCGTCAATAATCATGGGTAACAGAAGCTTGGAGGAAAGTAGCAGCATATGTTCATCGTTCACAATAACTTGCATCTTGAGGAGAGGATAAAGTTATTCGCAAGTCAATATGAACGTTCTACTGTATTCGGGAGTCATCATATTGCAACTAGAATATAGCTACAGTTTTCATCTCAGCTATAATGAAAAGGTTTTTATACTTATTTGTTATTTTAATGTAAAATATTTGCATAAACAATTCAGAAAGACACTGAATCACTGTACCAACACAAAGCTACCGTAGATAACACTATAGTCGCCACGGTGCACAAATGTCGCCAGGTGCCATATATTACGAATTTCACCACTAAAGCATCACTACAGACTTGTATGTGCCACTGAAGAGGTACGCACAGTAGTTTATGTTACGTACCTGTCTTCAGTGGCACGTACAAGTCTGTAGTGATGCTAAAATTTGTAATATATGGCGCCTGGCGACTATACAGTAAAACCTCTCATATTCGGACTAAGTGGGCGAGTAATGCAAGGATCCGAATAATGGGGTGATTATATATGGGGAGATATGTAAAAAAAAAAAAAAAAAAAAAAAAAAAAAATATCTAGGTGTATAGCTAGGAAATTTCGACCCCCAAAAAAAGAAAAAAAGAAAAAGAAAAAAAATCTAGGTGTAGGCTACATATAGCTAGGAAATTTCGACCCCTTAAAAAAAAATAATAATAAAATAAAATAAATAAATAAAAAAAAAAAAAGGAGGAGGTCCGAATAATGTCAAAGTCCGAATAATGAGGGTCCGAATACGAGAGGTTTTACTGTAGTGTTATCTGTGGTTAAACACAATAACAAGACAAACAAATGGAATACTGAAGTAGAGTGGGAATTCAGGCACAACCATGTCATGATGGACGGAGGAGTGACGCCGAGAACAACCTCATCACAGTATGAAACATTGCACACCGAAACACTCTTTAATAATAGCCACAAACTATGACACCCCAGCAAGTATGTATGGGAGCTATATAGATCCTCATTTGTACATCGAATCTCTCTCTCTCTCTCTTTCTCTCTCTCTCTCTCTCTTTCTCTCTCCCATGGTTCAAAACTCAACTATTTCCCAGGTAAACTCAAGACTCCCATCACCCCATCACATCCCCTCCCCTGCCAGCCCATCACCCATCACCATCCCCTCCTCTGCCAGCCCATCACCCATCACCATCCCCTCCCCTGCTAGCCCATCACCCATCACCATCCCCTCCCCTGCCAGCCCATCACCCCATCACCATCCCCTCCTCTGACAGCCCATCACCCATCACCATCCCTCCCCTGACAGCCCATCACCCCATCACCATCCCCATCACTATGTCAGCCCATCCATGGTCCCATTACTATCTCCCATGTAACCCCAGACTCCCATCACCCCATCACTCTCCCACCTATACCACCCCATCATTACTCCCATCACTTGCCGTACGGGGAGAACACTTCGTAATCCAGCACGGTGAAGTTGTAGTCGCTCATGAGAGTGTTGCAGGAGGCGTGTTCACCGTCATACGAGTGGGGCAGGTTGGAGTAACTCTCAAGGTTTTGGTTACAGTTGCCGGCGATGAAGAGGTCTGCCCCGGCGCCGAAGATAGGACCACAGCTACAAAACAGGAGGTGGAGGTGGATGAAGGCTACAAAACAGGAGGTGGAGGTGGATGAAGGCTACAAAACAGGAGGTGGAGGTGGAGGTGGATGAAGGCTACAAAACAGGAGGTGGAGGTGGAGGTGGATGAAGGCTACAAAACAGGAGGTGGAGGTGGAGGTGGATGAAGGCTACAAAACAGGAGGTGGAGGTGGATGAAGGCTACAAAACAGGAGGTGGAGGTGGATGAAGGCTACAAAACAGGAGGTGGAGGTGGATGAAGGCTACAAAACAGGAGGTGGAGGTGGATGAAGGCTACAAAACAGGAGGTGGAGGTGGATGAAGGCTACAAAAGTGGAGGTGGAGGTGGATGAAGGCTACAAAACAGGAGGTGGAGGTGGATGAAGGCTACAAAAGTGGAGGTGGAGGTGGATGAAGGCTACAAAACAGGAGGTGGAGGTGGATGAAGGCTACAAAGCAGGAGGTGGAGGTGGATGAAGGCTACAAAACAGGAGGTGGAGGTGGATGAAGGCTACAAAGCAGGAGGTGGAGGTGGATGAAGGCTACAAAACAGGAGGTGGAGGTGGATGAAGGCTACAAAAGTGGAGGTGGAGGTGGATGAAGGCTACAAAACAGGAGGTGGAGGTGGATGAAGGCTACAAAGCAGGAGGTGGAGGTGGATGAAGGCTACAAAACAGGAGGTGGAGGTGGATGAAGGCTACAAAAGTGGAGGTGGAGGTGGATGAAGGCTACAAAAGTGGAGGTGGAGGTGGATGAAGGCTACAAAACAGGAGGTGGAGGTGGATGAAGGCTACAAAACAGGAGGTGGAGGTGGATGAAGGCTACAAAACAGGAGGTGGAGGTGGATGAAGGCTACAAAAGTGGAGGTGGAGGTGGATGAAGGCTACAAAACAGGAGGTGGAGGTGGATGAAGGCTACAAAAGAGGAAGTGGATGAAGGCTACAAAAGAGGTGGAGGTGGAGGTGGATGAAGAAGAATTGCTACCATGTAAGTACTTCAATGTTTGTTTCTTATCCTTACTAGTTACTTTTTATCATTATTTTCTTCATATTTATTCATTTTCTTACTTGTTTTTACTTCTTATTTTCTTTGTTAGTCTTTATCATTATTTTATCATTTGCTGATCTCTTTTGATTTCTTGCACCATAAAATTCAGTCATTTCGGGCAGATTTTTGATATCCTACCATCAAGAATTTGGACGTTTTATTTTCTTTTTCTTCATTTCCATTTACAGGAACTACCATGTGTAGGACGTAGGTCTCACATCCTCTTGTAGCTTCCTTATTTTCTTATGTTCTTATTTCCTGCCCTCAAGGATTCAATTAGGATATAAAGACATGTGAAATTGGGTAGCTTATGAACCAGGAGAAAGCATATTTTCGAATTGAGGGAAAGGCAATGTGGCAGATATTCCCAGATATGCTTTTGAAGCCTTTAGTAAGAATTAGTAGCTTACCTCCTTCTGATGTCACAACAGAGAAGCCTTTAGTAGGAATTAGTAGCTTACCTCCTTCTGATGTCACAACAGAGAAGCCTTTAGTAAGAATTAGTAGCTTACCTCCTTCTGATGTCACAACAGAGAAGCCTTTAGTAAGAATGAATAGCTTACCTCCTTCTGATGTCACAACAGAGAAGCCTTTAGTATGAATTAATAGCTTACCTCCTTCTGATGTCACAACACACCCTGCCCTTGCATCAGTATACATATCATAACCACAAGCCAATCATAACCACAAGCCAATCATAACCACAAGCCAAGCAACTTACTCTGGATGGTAGCATATGGCAAACATCTTCTTGATCACCGGGAACTTGTGGGCGGAATGTCCTGGTTGTTGACGAGGGTGAAGAGGAAGGCTTTGTCGGAGGCCACGTATCTGCCCTTCATGGTTGTCTTGCCCCAGGGAACGTCACTGAACCCGCCACAGATCTCCCCGTGCTGACCCTGTATGGTGCAAGTCATAAGAAAAAATAAGGAAACTACAAGAGGCTGTGAGACCTACATGCGGTAGTTCCTGTTACTTAACACCACCTACATCCACCTTTCATCCCCATCCATAAAATTGTCTAGCCTTCTTTTAAAACTCCCTATTGACTCCGTACTGACCACCTGACTACTGAGTCCATTCCAATTATTTACCACCCTATTTGTGAACCAGTTTCTCCCTATTTCTTTTTTAAATCGACGTTTTTCCAGTTTGAATCCGTTACTTCATGTTTTACCCTGGTTACTTACTGGCTGTAAGAACTTTTCCTACATCTCCTTTATTAATATAGTCACTGGTTATTGCTAGTAGTTGTGGGGGAATCTTGTGTTAGACATAGGACACCACACTTAATGTTAAACAGAGATCATCACAGTTTATGTTAGCCTGCACATAGCGTTTGATATAGGAATATGTATAGCTATACCATGCACACATAGCTAGGTTGGATGTGTGAGTACGATAGAAAAAATCAAGTTTCAAGCCACCAAATATGCAAAAAAGGGTCGACACTTGGAGGGCTCTGGTATCGATCAATGTTTTTTCCACATTTTTTAGATTACTATTTGCATTTAGCAGGCTTCTATGGTCCCAGTCGATTGCCAAATGTGAGAATTTACTGTGTAAGTCTTCTGCTATCCAGTTTTTTTAGAATTGTGGCTGGTTAAGGCTAGTTGTGGCATTACTGGATCATCATCAGTGGATTTTGAACTGATCACAAAGATGGAAGAAACAGATAATGAGAGACTACTGACTCGGAACCAAAAAGAAGGTCGATACACAAGAGGGCATACAAAAGAATTAGAACAGGGAGATGCCTGAATAACATCAAGAAGTACAGCTTCCCTCATAGAAATGTCGAAGTTTGGAATAGACTAAATGAGGCGGTGATATCAGCAAATAATCTGCACCAGTTGAAGGAAAGACTGGATAAATGTAGATACGGAGACGGGACCCCACGAGTGTAGCTCAGGCCCTGTAAAACACAACTCGGTAAATACCATGACGATGGTGTAGGTGGGCGCCACGCCGTCACAGTGGCGGTGGAAGGCGTCGGCGGAGTAGCCGTGGGTGGAGGCGCGGTACACCAGTCGCCACATCTGCTTGTTCACGCCGTACCAGTTGTTGAGGATACGCTGCAGCGACATTTTATCCTGTAGAAGAGAGAGATTCAGAGTGAACCATGAAGCTGCAGATAGGTTTAACTATAGGATATGTTAGATATGTTACTGGAACTATCACGGGTAGATCTCACGGCCTCTGGTAGCTTCCTTATTTTCTTACGTTCTTATGTTATGTTCAGAGTTTGCTCACCGTCAAACTCCTGAAGATAAGAACATAATACATTGTGTACAGTAATATTTCTGAATTACCAAATTATAGAGTGCGAATCTATGTAGTAATATGTCATTAATGGGTAATATTGATAGCTCAAATAAGGATAAAACAAAGACCATCTACGTCAATAACAGTATAGTCGCCACTGCACTAATGTCCCCAGGCGCCATATATTACAAAGATTATCTTCACTTCAGACTTGTATGTGCCACTGAAGAGGCATGCACAGTAGTTTATATTATGTTCGTGTCTTCAGTGGCACATACAAGTCTGTAGTGATGCTAAAATTTGTAATACAGTCAAACCTCTCGTATTCAGACCCTCATTATTCGAAGTTTCTCCTTTTTTTTTATCTTTATTTTTTTTTTAGGGGTCGAAATTTCCTAGCTATATACACACCTAGAATTTTTTTTTTTTTTTTTTTTTTCAGGGGTCGAAATTTCCTAGCTATATACACCTAGATTTTTTTTTTTTTTTTTTTTTTTTTTTTTTTTTTTTTTTTTTTTTTTTTTTTTTTTTTTTTTTTTTTTTTTTTAGGGTCGAAATTTCCTAGCTATATATATACATACACACCTAGATTTTTTTTTTTTTTTTGGGTTTTTTTCTCTCCCATATCCCCCTATATATAATCCCCCCATTATTCGGATCCTTGCATTACTCGGACCACTCCTTGGCCCAATTAGTCCGAATATGAGAGGTTTGACTGTCTATGGCGCCTGGTGACATTAGTGCAGTGGCGACTATAGTGTTATTGAGGGTAAACTAAGGAAGTAAAAATATCTTAATGGTATAATAATAAAACCTCAAAGAAAGTATATCACATGCATATCAGAAAGAAAGAGTGGATGGATGTAGTGCAGTCTAGATAAGTGTAGCTCAGGCCCTGTAAAACACTAACTAGGTAAATACAACTAGGTAAATACAACTAGGTAAATACAACTAGGTAAATACAACCATGTAAATACAACTAGGTAAATACAACTAGCTAAATACAACTAGGTAAATACAACTAGGTAAATACAACTAGGTAAATACAACTAGGTAAATACAACTGGGTAAAAACAACTAGGTAAATACAACTAGGTAAAAACAGCTAGGTAAATACAACTAGGTAAATACAACTAGGTAAATACAACTAGGTAAACACAACTAGGTAAATACAACTAGGTAAAAACAACTAGGTAAATACAACTAGGTAAACACAACTAGGTAAATACAACTAGGTAAAAACAACTAGGTAAAAACAACTAGGTAAATACAACTAGGTAAATACAACTAGGTAAATACAACTAGGTAAAAACAACTAGGTAAATACAACTAGGTAAATACAACTAGGTAAATACAACTAGGTAAAAACAACTAGGTAAAAACAACTAGGTAAATACAACTAGGTAAATACAACTAGGTAAATACAACTAGGTAAACACAACTAGGTAAATACAACTAGGTAAAAACAACTAGGTAAATACAACTAGGTAAAAACAACTAGGTAAATACAACTAGGTAAATACAACTAGGTAAACACAACTAGGTAAATACAACTAGGTAAAAACAACTAGGTAAATACAACCATGTAAATACAACTAGGTAAATACAACTAGGTAAATACAACTAGGTAAATACAACTAGGTAAATACAACTAGGTAAATACAACTAGGTAAAAACAACTAGGTAAATACAACTAGGTAAATACAACTAGGTAAATACAACTAGGTAAATACAACTAGGTAAATACAACTAGGTAAAAACAACTAGGTAAATACAACAGTAAATACAACTAGGTAAATACAACTAGGTAAATACAACTAGGTAAATACAACTAGGTAAATACAACTAGGTAAAAACAACTAGGTAAATACAACTAGGTAAATACAACTAGGTAAATACAACTAGGTAAATACAACTAGGTAAACACAACTAGGTAAATACAACTAGGTAAATACAACTAGGTAAATACAACTAGGTAAATACAACTAGGTAAAAACAACTAGGTAAATACAACTAGGTAAATACAACTAGGTAAAAACAACTAGGTAAATACAACTAGGTAAAAACAACTAGGTAAATACAACTAGGTAAAAACAACTAGGTAAATACAACTAGGTAAATACAACTAGGTAAATACAACTAGGTAAATACAACTAGGTAAAAACAACTAGGTAAATACAACTAGGTAAATACAACTAGGTAAATACAACTAGGTAAACACAACTAGGTAAAAATAACTAGGTAAATACAACTAGGTAAATACAACTAGGTAAATACAACTAGGTAAATACAACTAGGTAAAAACAACTAGGTAAATACAACTAGGTAAATACAACTAGGTAAATACAACTAGGTAAAAACAACTAGGTAAATACAACTAGGTAAAAACAACTAGGTAAATACAACTAGGTAAAAACAACTAGGTAAATACAACTAGGTAAATACAACTAGGTAAACACAACTAGGTAAATACAACTAGGTAAATACAACTACGTAAAAACAACTAGGTAAATACAACTAGGTAAAAACAACTAGGTAAATACAACTAGGTAAAAACAACTAGGTAAAAACAACTAGGTAAACACAACTAGGTAAATACAACTAGGTAAACACAACTAGGTAAATACAACTAGGTAAATACAGCTGGGTAAATACAACTAGGTAAATACAACTAGGTAAATACAACTAGGTAAATACAACTAGGTAAATACAACTAGGTAAATACAACTAGGTAAAAACAATTAGGTAAAAACAACTAGGTAAAAACAACTAGGTAAATACAACTAGGTAAATACAACTAGGTAAACACAACTAGGTAAATACAACTAGGTAAAAACAACTAGGTAAAAACAACTAGGTAAATACAACTAGGTAAAAACAACTAGGTAAATACAACTAGGTAAATACAACTAGGTAAAAACAACTAGGTAAATACAACTAGGTAAATACAACTAGGTAAAAACAACTAGGTAAATACAACTAGGTAAAAACAACTAGGTAAAAACAACTAGGTAAATACAACTAGGTAAAAACAACTAGGTAAATACAACTAGGTAAATACAACTAGGTAAATACAACTAGGTAAAAACAACTAGGTAAATACAACTAGGTAAAAACAACTAGGTAAAAACAACTAGGTAAATACAACTAGGTAAAAACAACTAGGTAAATACAACTAGGTAAAAACAACTAGGTAAATACAACTAGGTAAATACAACTAGGTAAATACAACTAGGTAAATACAACTAGGTAAATACAACTAGGTAAAAACAACTAGGTAAAAACAACTAGGTAAATACAACTAGGTAAATACAACTAGGTAAATACAACTAGGTAAATACAACTAGGTAAACACACGTACATTGATGAGTATTTGTGAGCCGGCAAACAGCTTGAGGGACACTCTGGGCTGCAGGCGCTTGTCCTCGTTGGTGGAGTTGTCTTTAAACTTGTTGGGCAGGGCGGCATAGCGATACCTCTCCAGGGAAAGCTCCATCGGCACGGCCCCTGTCGGCTCCACCTCCTCGGCAAACACCTGGCTGTCTGGAGGGGCGGCAGGGATTAGGGAAGTTAGAATTAGTACAGCATTAGCGAAGAAAACAAACTACCATTATTTAAATATGTTTTGCTACTTTGAATGTAAGTATTTGGGCCTATTCTCATATGCAGAAAAGAGAAAGTACAGTCAAACCTCTCATATTCGGACTAATTGGGCCAAGGAGTGGTCCGAGTAATGCAAGGATCCGAATAATGGGGGGATTATATATGGGGGGATATGTGTAAAAAAAAAAAAAAAAAAAAAAAAAAAAAAATCTAGGTGTATATATAGCTAGGAAATTTCGACCCCTAAAAAAAAATATATAAAAAAAAAAAAAAAAAAAAAAAATCTAGGTCTATAGGTCTAGTCTCTAGGTCTAGAAAATGTCGGCCCTCCTGCACAGCTTATTGGAGAAAGAACCTCCTCGACATTACTTAGATATCTGTACATACAGCCAAATTCCCAACATCCGACCTCCAAACATCTGACTTGTCCAAACAACCGACTTTTTTCACCACCACATTGTGTCTTGTTTTGGCCATTTATTTTACTTCGTTTTTTTTTTTTTTTTTTTTTTTTTTTTTTAGAAAACATTAATTTGTGGCTTTATTTATCGATGAATTTTACTTTCGCGTCTACCACTGGATCGGCCTTCAACAGCTGCATCTTTTATGTTCTATACCATTTTGTCCTTCCGTTTATGGTTATTGTGATATCCGAACATCCGACTATTCCAATTATCCGACCTACCTTCGGTCCCCCCAAGGTCGGATAAAATTAATACTTAGCTGTACATACAGACGTGAGACATCCTAAGAATGGGTGTGGGGAGGCAGGAAATGATGGGTGTGGCAATGAAGAGTTATGCCAAGGTGACGGATACAATAACAGACTTTGAGCTTTGAATCATGAAGTCGCAGAGTGGAGAATGCACCAAGACAGTGTGACCCTACCTGGTGAATAATGATAAAAATAACCTACTACTGTCAGGGTAACATTGATAATATCCAAAAGAAGAAAAAAATCAGGACAATCATGGAACAAATTTGAAACACGTCCAGAACATGGTGTGTGTCGTGGGCCCGAGCCTCACCCATGACCCCAGCCTCACCCATGACCTAAGCCTCACCCATGACCCGAGCCTCACCCATGACCCGAGCCTCACCCATGACCCGAGCCTCACCCATGACCCCAGCCTCACCCATGACCCGAGCCTCACCATGACCCGAGCCTCACCATGACCCCAGCCTCACCATGACCCCAGCCTCACCATGACCCCAGCCTCACCATGACCCCAGCCTCACCATGACCCCAGCCTCACCATGACCCCAGCCTCACCTATCAGCAGCAGGCGCACATGGTTGATGACGCCCTGCAGCTGCTGACACACGCGCAGTCGCTCCTCCTCCGTCCAGTGGGGCGTGGGCTGTGCTACCCCGGCCCCGTACTTGGCCCAGTCTAGGACGCCCCGCCACACGTCCTCCTCCTCCAGGGCCAGCTAGAAAACACAGCACAGCTCTCTGGTACAAGTCGGCCAGTGTTGCGCGACAGGCCAGTACATCGCTTAACTTGAGGCCCAGTGTGTGGGTGCTTCCCTTCATGACAGCATCCCATCCAAAAATATTTCTAGACAACCCAAAAAAACTTCAGGAGTCTTATAAACTCTAGTCTCCCTTTCTGCTTCCCAGTTTAAGATGTTTAAAAAATTGTCAAAAAATCTTAAGACAAGCAGCATACAGCCAAATTCCCAACATCCTACCTCCAAACATCCGACTATTCCAATTATCCGACCTACCTTCGGTCCCCCCAAGGTCGGATAATTAATACTTAGCTGTATTGCATCCAAGACTTACGTTGTCTGAGGAGATGAGGCGTATGAGCGCGTCCCGAGACAGGTTGAGGAAGGTGGAGGTCTTCATACACTCCAGGGCGTTCTCCCCGATGTAGGCCACACAGCGGTCCACAAAGGATCGGCTGCCCTTGCTGCCTGCACATACAACACTATCAGCAATGTCTCCACAACACTATGAGCAATGTCTCCACAACACTATGAGCAATGTCTCTACAACACTATCAGCAATGTCTCCACAACACTATCAGCAATGTCTCCACAACACTATCAGCAATGTCTCCACAACACTATCAGCAATGTCTCCACAACACTATGAGCAATGTCTCCACAACACTATCAGCAATGTCTCCACAACACTATCAGCAATGTCTCTACAACACTATGAGCAATGTCTCCACAACACTATCAGCAATGTCTCCACAACACTATCAGCAATGTCTCCACAACACTATCAGCAATGTCTCCACAACACTATGAGCAATGTCTCCACAACACTCAGCATCAATAGTTAATGAAAGGATTGATATGTCTGATGAACAATTGGGATCATGTCTCTCAGCAACATTTGTAGGTTTCTTTATAAATTAGTTTGGATATCATGGAAAAGAGCTAACAGAAAGCATCCTTGATAAGATACATATGTTGAAGGCTGAGAGGCTGGCAAAGAGTGTATTCAGACCTCTTGTAGCTTCCTTATTTTCTTATGTTATGTTCCTATGTTCAGACAACAACACAATAGAAATGAAATGACAATGAAGTCTGCAGTATTGAAAATTAAGAAAACTCATTACAGTAAAACCTCTCGTATTCGGACCCTCATTTCGGACTTTGACATTATTCGGACCTTCTCATTTTTTTTTTTTTTTATCTTTTTTTTTTTTTTTTTTTTAAGGAGTCGAAATTTCCTAGCTATATATACACCTAGAAATTACTTTTTTTTTTTTTTTTTTTTTTTTTTTTTTTTTATAAAGTTGTCGAAATTTCCTAAGGGTCGAAAATACACCTAGATTTTTTTTTTTTTTTTTTTTTTTTCATATCCCCCCATATATAATCCCCCATTATTCGGATCCATGCATTACTCGGACCACTCCTCGGCCCAATTAGTCCGAATATGAGAGGTTTGACTGTACCTTCCCACCTCAAGAACATAAGAACATAAGACAATAAGGCAGCTACAAGGTTTTTTCCACCAACATTCATAACGCTGCACTTATCAATATCATCAAGAATATTAACAAATGTTTTACCCCAAGTTGGTCTATCAAGGAAGCGAGTGAAGTACCCATTGACATCTTAACCTTGAGGGAGGCACACTAAGCTGATCAAAGGCATGAGCAGCACGTCTCTACAAGCATCAAGAGTAATCCCAATGAGGCTCCAACAGATACACATTCTTCATTAGATCTAACCATCCTGCTGTAACAATCCATTCCTTCCCCTTCCCTCACCATTCCACTCTTTATAACCTCTCCCCTTATATATGCTTTGCCATAGTGCCATGTATGACCTCTGATATCTGGCACATTTTCCACTTTTTGGCCCTAAATCAATCCCCCCAGGGCACCACACACCTCCCCTGCACCAAGAATAATCCCCAGGGCACCACACACCTCCCCTGCACCAAGAATAATCCCCAGGGCACCACACACCTCCCCTGCACCAAGAATAATCCCCAGGTCACCACACACCTCCCCTGCACCAAGAATAATCCCCAGGTCACCACACACCTCCCCTGCATCAAGAATAATCCCCCCAGGGCACCACACACCTCCCCTGCACCAAGAATAATCCCCCAGGGCACCACACACCTCCCCTGCACCAAGAATAATCCCCAGGGCACCACACATCTCTCGTGCACCAAGAATAATCCCCAGGGCACCACATACCTCCTGTATTTAGGGAATGGAGTCTTTGCTTTGTAATATAGACTGGATTAAGACCTTGGTTTTTATTAGTATTTTAGAGTGTGAGGGTGGAAGGAGGGTGGTTTTTTTTAACCCCTTCACGCCCAGATCTTTCCTTTGCTATATAAAATGGTCTGTTGTTAGCCATAAAATTACGAAAACTAACTTAATATATCAAATTACCTAGTGGACAAGGATACTAAACAGGTCCTATCTATAAAATATTGCTTCTATTCAACTAAAAAGCATCTCATGGTACCAAAATTACAATGGAAATTACGTTCTGGGTCTCAAGGGATTAAGGGTTTAGAGTGAGGGTTTAATACTCCCTCCCAGGCCACCACCCACCTCCTGTGCGTTGCTCCATCTTGAGGGCTGCCATGAGAAAGGTGCAGGCATTGTGGGGCGTCATGGTGGTGGCGATGTGGTCCTCGCAGTGCTGGCAAAGCTCCTCCAGGCCCAGGTCATGAGCCACACCGTGCACCTCAAACACCCCGCTGTCACTCATCACAACCTGGGCATTACTGGGTATTACTACTGGGCAACCTGGGTGTTATTACTGTATAGCATTAGGGCATGTTTTCAGGAGTTTGTTTATCATTTATTATAGCTACATAGTGTTTTGTCATAGCATAGAATTACCAAGGAGGCTCATATCAATCCCATTATCTCGCTCTCGCTCTCGCTTGCTCTCTCTCTCTCGCTCTCGCTTGCTCTCTCTCTCTCGCTCTCGCTTGCTCTCTCTCTCTCTCTCTCTCTCTCTCTCTCTCTCTCTCCCCCCCCCCATCACCCCTCATTCACTTTTTTTTTTTTTTTTTTTTAAGTTGTCGAAATTTCCTAAGGGTCGTGCATGGGAACAGTCACACAATGAAGACCCAGCAAGCAGGCGCCTCCCTCACTACCTTGCCTGTGTAGATGTAGTTGATGACCTGCCTGAAGATGACGGGCTGATACTGGGGCAGGCGGATGGTGGTGTGCGGGCTGCCGGGCGTCACCGTGCTGCCGGGGATCACACACACCTCCCCGCCCGACGCCTCCACAAAACTCTTGCATCTGTGGCGGGGGGGGAAAAAAACTTGGATTCTTATATTCTTGCATCTTGTGTGAATTCTTGCGTGATTTTTTTTTTTTTTTACATCACAAAGGACTGGCCAAGGGCAAAAAAAAGAGGTATAAAAAGCCCACCCAGTTGTCAGTCCCTATGAAGAAGACAGTAAGAGAATAAAGAAAGGGTTGTGGGTTAATTTAAAGGCCAATTGCAGGGATCAATGTTTAGTGCTCAGTCTAAGATGTCATAAGCTTATTATATGTCATGAAATTGTTATTTTAGGATATGGGAAGCTGTTTTATACCTCAGACTGATTTTTGAGATCTAATATAAGAACACTGTTGAATCACTTTTTTTAGTATCTATAATAATATAAGCGAAAGTGTGTGTGGTGTGTGTGTCTGTCTGTCCGCACTAGGTGCCGCCCCCAGTGGCGCAATCCCCTCATATGGCACAGTTTTGGAATCGGGTCGACCAGGGGAAGGTTTTAAGCCCACTTATGAGATGATCCGATCACTTTTTTTTTTTTTTTTAGCAGCCTATTAGCGAGAATTGTGAAAAAAAGTGGGTTGCGAGAATTGAGGAAACATTGATGTAGGGTGATGGGTAATGGGTGAGTGAATGGGTGGGGTGATGGGTAATGGGTGGGGGGTGATGGGTGAGTGAATGGGTGGGGGGTGATGGGTGATGGATGAGGGAATAGATGGGGGTGATGGGTAATGGGTGAGTGAATGGGTGTGTGGTGATGGGTAATGGGTGAGTGAATGGGTGGGGGGATGGGTAATGGGTGAGTGAATGGGTGGGGGTGATGGGTAATGGGTGAGTGAATGGGTGGGGGTGTGGTAATGGTGAGTGAAGGTGGGGGTGAGGTAATGGGAGTGAAGGGGGGGGTGATGGGAGGTGAGGAATGGGTGGGGGATGGGAGTGAATGGGTGGAGTGATGTGAGGTTGGCGTTAATACATACATTTCTACATCCATGATTTCAGGAAAGCTAGAAGGGGCTATCTGGAGAGTCTGTATTTGGTGGGCCTTTGGCCCACCAAACACAGGTGGTGGGCCAAAGGCCCACCAATAGCCCTCCGCAGGAGCTAGCCAAAAAGTCCGCCCGGAGGGCGGCTTTGCGGCTAGTAATAGTATAAAATGTAGTATAGATATAAGCTAGATAAGTTTTAGATATGTAGTTAGTATAAATGTGAGAAAAAAAATTTTAGTAGTACTACATATTAGGATAATGTTGACAGATAGGTTATGATTTTTTTTTTAAATACAATATCCTTCACCGGTGCCTTAGACATCTTACAATAATAAGCGGGGAGGAGGAGGCGGTAGCAGAGTGGTTAGCGGGGAGGAGGAGGCGGCAGCAGAGTGGTTAGCGGGGAGGGGGAGGCGGCAGCAGAGTGGTTAGCGGGGAGGGGGAGGCGGCAGCAGAGTGGTTAGCGGGGAGGGGGAGGCGGCAGCAGAGTGGTTAGCGGGGAGGAGGAGGCGGTAGCAGAGTGGTTAGCGGGAGGAGGAGGCGGCAGCAGAGTGGTTAGCGGGAGGGGGAGGCGGCAGCAGAGTGGTTAGCGGGGAGGGGGAGGCGGCAGCAGAGTGGTTAGCGGGGAGGGGGAGGCGGTAGCAGAGTGGTTAGCGGGGAGGAGGAGGCGGCAGCAGAGTGGTTAGCGGGGAGGGGGAGGCGGCAGCAGAGTGGTTAGCGGGGAGGGGGAGGCGGCAGCAGAGTGGTTAGCGGGGAGGGGGAGGCGGCAGCAGAGTGGTTAGCGGGGAGGAGGAGGCGGTAGCAGAGTGGTTAGCGGGGAGGAGGAGGCGGCAGCAGAGTGGTTAGCGGGGAGGGGAGGCGGCAGCAGAGTGGTTAGCGGGGAGGGAGGCGGCAGCAGAGTGGTTAGCGGGGAGAGGGGGTGCGAGCAGAGTGGTTAGGGGGAGGGGGGGGGCAGCAGATGGTTGCGGGGAGGGGAGGCGGCGCAGGGGTTAGCGGGAGGGGAGGCGGCGAGGGGTAGCGGGAGGGAGAGGGCAGCAGAGTGGTTAGGGGAGGGGGAGTGCGCAGCAGAGTGGTTAGCGGGAGGGGTAGGCTGCAGCAAAAGTGGTTAGCGGGGAGGGGTAGGCGTGCAGCAGAGTGGTAGCGGGGGGGAGGGCGCATGGGTAGGGGGAGGAGGGGGGCGGCATGAGTGGTAGGGAGGGGAGGGCAGAGAGGTGGTAGCGGGGATGGAGGAGGGCAGCAGAGTGTTGCGGGAGGGTGGAGGCGGCGCAGAGTGTTAGCGGGAGGGGTACTGGCAAGCAGAGTGGTTAGCGGGAGTGGGGAGGGGCAGCAGAGTGGTAGCGGGGAGGGGAGGCGCAGCAGAGGTTACGGGGGGGGAGGCGCAGCAGATGGTAGCGGGAGGGGAGGCGGCAGCAGAGTGGTTACGGGAGGGGGAGCGGCAGCAATGTATAAAATGTAGTTAGGATGATAGTAGGAAGGGTAGAGAGTGGTTAGGTGAAGGGAGTGGCAAGAAGTGGTTAGGGGAGGACGGCAGCAGAGTGGTAGGTGAGAGGGGAGGGGTAGTAAGTGTTTTAGCGGAGGGAGGCGGCAGCAGAGTGTTAGCGGGGGGAGGAGGCACTACAGAGTGGTAGCGGGGAGGGGAGGCGGCAGCAGAGTGGTTAGCGGGGAGGAGGGGGGAGGCGGCAGCAGAGTGGTTAGCGTCTCCGAGTGGCGTTCTCGGTAACCCGTGTTCGATCCCGAGAACCATAAATCCACTTAAAATATTTCTTCACCGTCGAGTGGATTTAGAACACCCACATGCCCTGCCTATCAACTTCAGGGCACCAAAGAAACACAATTACCTGGCCTTGAGGATCAGTTTGTGTGCCGCTATGTGTGTCTCCTCCCGGCCGATGACGAATATGATATCAGCCGAGTCTTTGTCCTCCAACAGGTGCTGAAGATCCTCCAGCAGCCGCGACACCCCCACCAGGGACTTGTCTGAGAAGTGGAGACCGCCTGCCACCCGCGTTCCCATCCTAAAGGCCAGTGAGGTGAAGGGCTGCGGAAAGGATGCAGGTAAGAATTGATGTACAGGGAGGTCCCGAAGATACGAGCAGTTAGGTTGATGTTAGATGTCTCGTATACCGAATGCTCGTATAACGGGACCTCCCTGTATTCATTTGGCATTTGAGAGAGATGCAGGGATACACTATGAAGCTGCAGGTATGTACAGAGTTTGCTTACTGTCAAAACCCTTAACCCCTTCACGCCCAGATCTTTCCTTTGCTATAAAAAATTGTATGTTCTCGAGCCATGAAATTAAGAACAGTCACTTAATATACTAAATTAGTTAGTCGATATGGATACTAAACAGGTCATAGCTATAAAATATTGCTTATATTCACTACAAATCGTCTAATGGTACCCAAATAACAATGGAAATGACGTTCTGGGTCTCAAAGGGTTATTTCAGTAGAGAACATAATATTGTGGACAGTAATATTTCTGATTTAAGGAGGACTGTGGATAGGACACAGATAAGAATGTAAGACTTATATATTTCTGCTCATGGTCGTAGCCTTAGCACAGATAGATAGATAGATAGATAGATTAATAGATGCTTTATTGACCTCAGTATTTATAAAGGAACTCAATAAAATAATTACGAACTCAATAATACTCATGAAAAAGCATATTTTGCCCAGAAATAAATAGTGTCTCGAAATGAGTAGGCTAACATTTACTCACCTTAACTCACTCACCTATTCCCCTAAAACTCAATAGAACTCAATAAAAACAAACATTTGCAAAGTATTTCAGATGAATCACTTACTCACTCCCTCACTCCCTCTCTCACTCACTCACTCACTCCCTCTCTTACTCACTCTCTCTCTCTCACTCTCTCTCTCTCACTCACTCCCTCTCTTACTCACTCCTTCTCTCACTCTCTCTCTCACTCACTCTCACTCACCTCACTCACTCCTTCACTCCCTCACTCCCTCTCACTCCCTCTCACTCTCTCACTCTCACTCCCTCACTCACTCCCTCTCTCACTGTCACTCACTCCCTCTCTCCCTCACTCACTCTCTCGCTCACTCACTCCCTCTCACTCTCTCTCACTCACTCCACTATCTCTCTCTCTCTCACTCCCTCTCTCACACTCCCTCCTTCTCTCCCTCCCTCCCTCACTCCCTCCCGGTGCCTTGACGATCTAACAAGTAGTTATCCAATAATGCACACACGCCACACACACACACACTACACCATTCCCACCCCCTAACACCCTACAGCCAGTTATTTAGCCTCAACAACGCATAGAATCACACAACATAAAGGTATCACCAGCCTCTAGACCAAGGATAAATACATATATATACTACCATTACTCTAGACCGAATTGTTTACAAAAGCGATCCTGCGAGTAAGTTGTGAGATATTCTGCTTTTTGCTTCCCTCCCTCTCTCTCTCTCTCTCTCTCTCTCTCTCTCGTTGTTATGCTTTGATTCCACTCTCTAAAGGTGGATTTGAGGTGGAGGTGAGGTCAAGTGGATGTTTTGTAGTGTTGTTTACCTTAGTGTGGTGTTTGGGACTGTGTGGAGGCGGCGTGGATAGGTGAGCCAGGGATGCTGTCAGGTAGACACAGGTAAACAAAGGTGGTGTTTGTGTGCCCGTGTGGTAGCTGGCGTCCCGTCCCGTTGGTGGGAGGAAGGAAGGAGGCTTGGGAGAGGAGGAGGAGGGGGGAAGGAGTGGAGGAGGAGGCTGGGTAGGGGGGAAGAAGGAAGGAGGTTGAGGAGAGGAGGTGGAGGATGGGGGAAGGAGTAGGTTGAGGAGGGGAGGAGGAGGCTGGGTAGGGGGGGAAGGAGGAGGTGGCTGGGGCTGGGAGGGGAAGAAGGTTGGGTAGTGGAGGAGGAGGAGGGGGAGGGGGGAAGAAGGAAGAAGGAAGGAGGTTGAGGAGAGGAGGAGGAGGAGGAGGAGGCTGGGTATATGTGCGTACTGTACAAGGGTCATTCAACTGTCTGTGTGTGTGTGTGTGTGTGTGCCTGTGTGTGGATGGGTGTGTTTCTGTGTGTGTGTGTGTGTCTGTGTGTGTGTGTGTGTGTGTGTGTGTGTGTCTCTGTGTGTGTGTGTGTCTCTGTGTGTGTGTGTCTGTCTGTCTGTGTCTGTGTGTGTGTGTGTGTGTGTGTTTATGTGTGTGTGTGTGTGTCTGTGTGTGTGTGTGTGTGTGGGGTTGTCTTTTTCGTAGTTTTTCTGACGCACTTTTTTAGATTCACAGAGTATAATAGTTTATCTCCCATTAGGAGACACAGGTGGGCGTGTGTAGTACATGAATTGCTGCCACGTTAGCCTCAGGTCGGCTACTGTAGAGAGATTAGCAGCACTTTGCTGGCGTGTTGATGTTGGAGTGAGTGATGCAAGATGAATAACATTAACACTTAGTCTTATTGGCAGAGCTGGGCAGTATTTAAATATATTTGTATTTAAATACGTATTTAAATACATTTGTGTATTTAGAAATTTATTTATAAGTACATTGGTTGTCATGTATTTAAATACAGTATTTAGATACTTTTATGAGTATTTAAATACATTGTATTTAAATACATATAATATAAGATTTAAATACATTTTTTTCAGTGAATTTGGCCATAAACCCGCCCCACTATCTGGCAACCCTGATGTTACAGTGAACCAGGGTTTCCACTGGCAAGGAAATTTCCTTATTTTAAGGAAATTTAGGCCTGAGAAGGAAATTTCTAAGGAAACCAAAATCTAAGAAAATTCTAAGGAAATCCTTTTTTTTCGGACATGTGTATATTTAAGATGTATTTACAAATGTATTTGTATCTCTCTCTCTCTCTCTCTCTCTCTCTCTCCTCCTCTCTCTCCTCTCTCTCTCTCTCTCTCTCTCCTACTACTCATCTCCCTCCTCGTCTCTGCCTCTCTTCTCTCGTATCTCTCCTCTCCCTCTCTCCTCTCTCTCCTCTCTCTCTCCTCTCTCTCTCTCTTCTCTCTCTCCTCTCTTCCTCTCCACACACACACACACAACCACACACACCACACACACGACGACACACACACACACACACACACACACACACACACACACCGCCACGATGGTCAAGTGGGTAGAGCGTTGGTCAGCCGGTTGGAATCTTCACTGCTCCCGGGGATTTTTCACTGACAAATTCGCGCGGTTACTGTCCTCCTTGAGCAAGGGGATGGGGGTGTGGTGTGTGAGGTCCCAGCATTACCCTAAGATCGGTAATAATGAGCTCCAAGCTCACTCCGGGAGGGTGAAACTGGCGATCGGGAGTCAGCTCGCGTGGACAAGACCATGGGTGAATGCCACATCCTGACACGGTGTGTATGAACAGTGCACAGGATGTCACGAAGGTCACTATTGCGGTGATTGTACAAGTGTTTTCAAATCATGCAATGCTGCCATAAGGATACCAGCCACGCCATGTAGCTACTACGGTACGGTGCGGTACGGTAACAGTTTTCGTAATGCCAACCTCAAGTAAATATTATAATATCGTAATCATTTCGTCCCGTACCTGAAATACTTAAGAAGTCATGATCCTCTTCCTCCTTCCTTCCTTCTCTTCCTACTCCTCCTCCTCCTTCCTTCTCTTCCTACTCCTCCTCCTCCTTCCTTCTCTTCCTCCTCCTCCTCCTCCTTCCTTCTCTTCCTACTCCTCCTCCTCCTTCCTTCTCTTCCTCCTCCTCCTCCTCCTTCCTTCCTTCTCTTCCTACTCCTCCTCCTCCTTCCTTCTCTTCCTCCTCCTCCTCCTCCTTCCTTCTCTTCCTACTCCTCCTCCTCCTTCCTTCTCTTCCTCCTCCTCCTCTTCCTTCCTTCTCTTCCTACTCCTCAGTATCGTGCTTGGAGTAGGTGATAAATGGCGTAAATATACGTGTTTGAATGGACGGCGAGGCTCCAAGGGACTTCCAAGGGTATTACTATTGAGGATTAACTTTATCGGAATCTTTTCCTTGGCTTTATTACGCATGTTTTAGTAAGCATCTTTCGGGCAGGGTTGCGTGCACAGTGCAGGCTGCTCGCTGCTCGGTGCGTGTCAAGGCGCGTTTTTGTTCATATGTATTATAGTAATTATGGTGTTTTATAATCTTTAACCATGAGTCTGATAGGATTATAAGTTTTTTATTGAGGGTGACTGCTGGTGACGCTACATAATATTGTGCCAGTCATTTTTAGCGGTATCAAGGCAGGGCAGCGCCACGCCAGGGCAGCGCCACGCCTTGAGCTACAAAACCCACAGCTCGTAAACCATATTGTTTGCCATCTATTTGTTACCCAAAACCATTTGATCAAGATTGTGACCCATTTTGCATGTTGGTTTGGGTCCTTTTCCTAACCAAAAGGTGCAGAATCTCGTCTATATGAAAAAGAAATGGGGAAAAACTGGTTGACAAATAGGGTGGTAAATGATTGGAATGGACTCAGTAAACAGGTAGTTAGTGCGGAGTCATTAGGGAGCTTTAAAAGGAGGCTAGATCAATTCATGGATGGGGATGCAAGGTGGATGTAGGTAGTGTTAAGTAACAGGAACTACCACGTGTAGGTCTCACGGCCTCTTGTAGCTTCCTTATTTTATTATATTCATGTGTCTCAAAATTTACTGTACCACCGTATTGGGGGAAGACAGTAGGAGGCAAGACAGCCATGGCGAATGGACTGTCAACCGCGTGAGTAAGGTCCACGAAGACACTACGAATAGAAGCTAATGTTACTACATACTACTAATAGGGGAGAGTGGGACAGGTTGCATCGAGGGTAGGTATGCACTCATTAGACCTCTAACTACCACTATATCACTACTACTATGTCTACTATACTACTATCTACTACTACTACTACTCTACTACTACTATAAACTACTACTATACTACTACTACTAAACTACTACTACTACTAACTACTACTATACTATAAACTACATACTACTACTACTACTACTACTACTATAAACTACTACTACTACAACTACAACAATAATAATAATAAAAAAAGTTAATGCGAGTTAGAGGCAATGATGCAACCTACCCTCGATGCAACCTGCCCCGCTCTCCCTTAAAGATGATTAGTGATTATAGTGATGGTAGTGAATTGTAGATAAGAGGACCGCAGCATTCAGAGTCAGTATCCAGTTGATCATGAAGGCAAGCAGTAGATGTGTATATAACTGTTTTTGTTAATGATGTGAAAAATCCTGACCCCTTGCTTACTGACTGATATTTGATGTCAGGAAAAGGGAATACTATGCTTCTTCTAAATTTCAGTTGTATTTTATCATAGTTAACCATATTATCAGGTAAATATAGGCATCACTTTTAAGCATGAGACCTTAAGATACAATGGATATATGCCAGGAGAAGGGAATACTACGCTTCTTCTAAATTTCAGTTGTATTTCACCATAGTTAACCATATTATCAGGTAAATATAGGCATCATTTTAAGCATGAGACCTTAAGATACAATGGAATTTTCGCCTCGTTAAAAACATAGACTGTTAACGACTTCCTCCCATCCTCCTCCTTCCAAACTAACCTTTACGCCTCTTACCGAACTCCTAACAACCCAAGCAATTAAGGATATTTCTTCATCAAATACAATCCCACTTATATGCCTTCAGTGCTAACGTGTGGACTTATCAGCCTAGACGCGAACATACAGACAGATTTTCCATTTTTCAAACTTATAATATTGCTTTCCTGCGAATCACTTCCTTACCTCTAGGCTACATATCCAACAGTGTTTCACAATTGTACGTATGGCTAGTTATTACTTCAATTGTTCGCGTTCGCAAGACTCATTATGGTGTGTGTGTGTGTGTGTGTGTGTAAACAGGTCCCAGTGAAACTATTGCTGGTGACTTGCAATTGCACATGAGCTTAGAAATGTGAGGCATGACCGTGCAGAGTTGTCAGCCACCGGGATTAGTGAGGATGTATGTCACGGCGAGGTAATGCATGTATTCAACCTTTACGTGCTTGCATAGGACGGTTTTCATGCAGTTAGGTAAGGTAAGGTTAGGTAAGTCTACAGTGTGTGTTCTCGCGTGTCTTGGCGGATCGTGGAAAAAGTTTTATCCCCTTGAGACCCATAACGTAATTTCCGTTGTAATTAGGGTACCATTAGACAATTTTTAGTGAATATAAGCAATGTTTTATAGATATGACCTGTATAGTACCCTTGTCGACTAATTAATTTGATATATTAAGCTACTCTTCGTAATTTTATGGCTCGACAACATACAATTTTTTATAGCCAAGGAAAGATCTGGGCGTGAAGGGGTTGCTGGGGACAAGGGAAGTTACCAGGTAGCCTTGTATACTGTGGTGTAGTATATCGTACTAAATCGTTTAATATAGTTGTAGCATATCATTTTAGCACAAATACAAATAGGTAGCTATTTGTAGTAATGAAGCCCGTCAGGGTGGCAAGGTTGGTAGAGACGTGAGTTCGCAATGTGCAGCGTCCCTGTGCATTCGGTCAGCGGTTCGAGTCCGCCTAGTTCGTGCTGACGTGGCGGCGCTTTGTATAGTCAATAACCTTGTAGTTGGTACTTGCAAAGTGTCTAGATAGGATGAAAATCTTATCTTATCTTGTAGTAATGAATAATCGGCTAGAACAATGATCGAACCAGTGCATCAAAATCACAAATAAGACCTTTCGGAGGCTATATGTGCACGCAAATGTTCATGCATAGAAGAAAAAGCACATGAAAACAAGCAGTAGTAGATACACAAAATATTCCATACTTGGGGGGACCATGACTACGATGACCCCCCCCCCACTCACCCCCTCCCATAATCCCCCAGTGTTGCTGTAGCTACATACGGGATGTTGGATTATCCCTTCACCTTCACGCCCATATCTTTCCTTTGCTATATAAAATCATCTGTTGTTAGCCATAAAATTACGAAAAGTGACTAAATATACCAAATTAACTCGTGGACAAGGATACTAAACAGGTCATATCTATAACTATTGCTTATATCCACAAAAAATCGTCTAATAGTACCCAAATTACAATGGAAATAACGTTCTGAAGGGAACATACGTGATGGGAGATCCGTAGGAAGAGGAAGGGCGCGCTTGGTTTTTTTTGTCATTGAATTTTTTTGTCAAAGTCGATATATTTTTTTTTTTGGGCAGTGAATATATTTTTTTTCCTGTAAGTTCTGCAATGCTTTATTTTTTTTTTATTTGCAGTATTGAATTTTTTTGGGGCCACAAGGAGTTAACCTCTTCTGTTAGTTCTCCGCCGACGTGAGCATGCGTGACCCTGTGCGAGCATGTATTCGTTAATCTGAGGTGTGAGGTGTGGTGGGGATGGGTTGCTGTATTGTGGTGGGTGTGGGTGGTGGGTGGTGGGGTGGTGGGTGGTGGTGGTGGGTGTTGTATTGTGGTGGGGAAGAGGTGTGGTGGGTGGTGGGGAAGGGCCTTGTATCTAAGTTTAGACCAGAGGGCGGGGCAGGTGGTTAGATTAGAAGATAGATATGTTAGATAGATTATAAGGTAGTTAGAAGGTGTTGGCAGGTGGTTAGATTAGAAGATAGATATATTAGATAGATTAGAAGGTGGTTAGAAGGTGTTTCTTCACGGGTTCAAGGCTGGCGAGATCCTTTTCTCAATCTTCGTTACGTCGCGGCCAGAGTAGAAGTACCGCAGCGCTAGTTGTAGTATTGAAGTACATGTAAAACTAGCCCTTGCACTCCAGTCCTTTAACAACCCACAAACTACATGGCAAAAAAAGGAAAAAAAGAGGATATTCTACTAAAAATCCTTTGCGACGCTGTTAATGAGTTCGAAGCAGTAACAAACCCTATCAATGTAAGCTTTAAAAAAATACTACAAAACTATACCAACACTATTACTAACACTTAAGCCTTATATAACGTTCCAGGGCAATCATTATTGGTCAAAGGTCTACATGTGAGGGCGTGGGAAGGACATAAGGGGAAGGGTTAGTGTTTCGAAGCATTGTTGACTTATTTTTAATTCCTTGAGTAACCCGATACGAGCGACAGTCGTGAGCGAGCCGGCGACGGGTCAGGACGTGCGAGTAGGCAGCTGGGGGGAGGACGAGGAATTTTGGCCCAACAACGCCTTATTTTGTTGCTTTTCTTCGTATTTCTGCAGCGTAAGTTAGGTAGAGAGAGAAAGGGAGGGAGTGGGAGAGTGAGTGAGAGGAATGAGTGGGCAGTGGCGGATCTAGTGGGGTGGCCACGACCACCCCAGATCTGAGTCAGATTGAAAATTGAACAATCTGTTTTTAATGGCCATGCCATGGCCACCCTACACTAGATCTGTGTCCAACCTTGGCCACCCCAGTCACCGTGTCCTGGCGGCGCCACTGGGAGTGGGAGAGGGAGGGAGGGAGCTTACGTGTGACTTGAGGTTGTTTAGTCCTCTGCAAAGTAATGGCTGTTGCCTCCTTATCTAATACCTTATACCTTATATAACGTCCGATCAGCTATAGCCAGTGGCGTAGCTACGGGGGGGCACGTGGCCCCCCCAATGAGAATCCAAAGACCCCCAGGTGCCCCCCTAACTGGCCATGGCTGTCGTAATCTGCTTGGACCTGTGACTGACGATACGCCCTAATACCCTTAATTCTATGTGGCATCAGAATGCCCCTGAGCTCCGCTTGCCCTAGTGCCCCCCATACTCAGCTGTGCCCCCCCGGCTCCGTGGTGCCCCCCCATACTCAGCTGTGCCCCCCCGGCTCCCTGGTGCCCCCCCCCCGGCTCCGTGGTGCCCCCCCATACTCAGCTGTGCCCCCCCGGCTCCCTGGTGCCCCCCCCCCCCCCCCGGCTGCGTGGTGCCCCCCCATACTCAGCTGTGCCCCCCCGGCTCCCTGGTGCCCCCCCCCGGCTCCGTGGTGCCCCCCCATACTCAGCTGTGCCCCCCCGGCTCCCTGGTGCCCCCCCCCCGGCTGGTGGTGCCCCCCCTCTCACTGTGCCCCCCCCGGCTCCCTGGTGCCCCCCCCCCCCCCGGCTCCGTGGTGCCCCCCCATACTCACTGTGCCCCCCCGGCTCCCTGGTGCCCCCCCCCCGGCTCCGTGGTGCCCCCCCATACTCAGCTGTGCCCCCCCCGGCTCCCTGGTGCCCCCCCCCGGCTCCGTGGTGCCCCCCCATACTCAGCTGTGCCCCCCCGGCTCCCTGGTGCCCCCCCCCCCCGGCTCCGTGGTGCCCCCCCATACTCACTGTGCCCCCCCGGCTCCCTGGTGCCCCCCCCCGGCTCCGTGGTGCCCCCCCATACTCAGCTGTGCCCCCCCCGGCTCCCTGGTGCCCCCCCCGGCTCCGTGGTGCCCCCCCTGCTCCTGGTGCCCCCCCCGGCTCCCTGGTGCCCCCCCCCGGCTCCGTGGTGCCCCCCCATACTCAGCTGTGCCCCGGCTCCTGTGCCCCCCCCCGGCTCCGTGGTGCCCCCCCATACTCAGCTGTGCCCCCCCCGGCTCCCTGGTGCCCCCCCCCCGGCTCCGTGGTGCCCCCCCATACTCAGCTGTGCCCCCCCCGGCTCCCTGGTGCCCCCCCCCGGCTCCGTGGTGCCCCCCCATACTCAGCTGTGCCCCCCCCGGCTCCCTGGTGCCCCCCCCGGCTCCGTGGTGCCCCCCCATACTCAGCTGTGCCCCCCCGGCTCCCTGGTGCCCCCCCCCCGGCCGTGGTGCCCCCCCATACTCAGCTGTGCCCCCCCGGCTCCCTGGTGCCCCCCCCGGCTCCCTGGTGCCCCCCCTCCCTGTGCCCCCCGGCTCCGTGGTGCCCCCCCATACTCAGCTGTGCCCCCCCCGGCTCCCTGGTGCCCCCCCCCGGCTCCGTGGTGCCCCCCCATACTCAGCTGTGCCCCCCCGGCTCCCGTGGTGCCCCCCCATACTCCAGTGGTGCCCCCCCGGCTCCGCTGTGCCCCCCATACTCAGCTGTGCCCCCCCGGCTCCCTGGTGCCCCCCCATACTCAGCTGTGCCCCCCCGGCTCCTGGTGCCCCCCCATACTCAGCTGTGCCCCCCCGGCTCCCTGGTGCCCCCCCATACTCAGCTGTGCCCCCCCCGGCTCCTGGTGCCCCCCCATACTCAGCTGTGCCCCCCCGGCTCCCTGGTGCCCCCCCATACTCAGCTGTGCCCCCCCGGCTCCCTGGTGCCCCCCCATACTCAGCTGTGCCCCCCCGGCTCCCTGGTGCCCCCCCATACTCAGCTGTGCCCCCCCGGCTCCCTGGTGCCCCCCCATACTCAGCTGTGCCCCCCGGCTCCCTGGTGCCCCCATACTCAGCTGGCCCCCCGATCCGTGTATCCATACTCACTGTCCCCTAACAGGTCGTGACCAGATAACAAACGGAGCTGGTGCATCGCAGCTTCCAAGGCCTGGGCCCAACCTCCCTGGTGTTATCGCCCGTGTGCCCCCCTAATATAAGACATGTGCCACCAGATTAACATCTGCACGCGTCACTAACAGGTTCGTGAAGTGTCAATATAAAAAACTTAAGGTAAGTCTGCAAGGCAAATATCCAGAGCTTGCTTACTCACCGACACTGAAATGTTCTGGCTTTTAAGCACCTATGGCCCGACTATGCTCGCTGAATCATTCAGAACAGGAAGAATTAACAACCTAGGAAGCTCAAGCAGGCCGCGAGACCTAAGTAGTAGTTCCTGATATTATAATACCTTAATTACCTGTCATACCATGAAATATAGCTTTAAAGCCCTTTGACTCCCACTAAATTACGCGAATTGTCTAATTATTTACACCCTATGGACAGTTTCATATTCCTTGTTGAAGCTTCAGTGAATCGTTACTTCTGTATAAGTAATAGGAAGACTCAAGGGCACACTCACTGGCTAACACTAGCTATCACCTGTCTCCATCAATGTCAGCTCCTGAAAATCATTGCTAATTTTCGATGTCATACAATATTTACATGGCTTAAACTACAAGTAGCTAAGTTATTACTTGCCAAGGCACACGGCGTGGCTCAGCTTTAATTTCTGTGATGTTGTTTTCATTTGGTTGCATAACGTAGATGTCTGTTTTGCCTTCATTTTTTTTAACATGTCACGGATAAAACTTAGCTTCTATAGTCTATTTTTTTTAACAAGGCAAAAAATTTAATCTATCTGAAGGTCTCGTGCTCTGTTTACCTGATAATAGGGTTAACTATGATAAAATACAGCTGAAATTTAGAAGAAGCGTAGTATTCCCTTCTCCTGGCATATATCCATTCTATCTTAAGGTCTCATGCTTAAAATGATGCCTATGTTTACCTGATAATAGGGTTAACTATGATAAAATACAGCTGAAATTTAGAAGAAGCGTAGTATTTCCTTCTCCTGGCATCAAATATCAGTCGGTAAGCACCAAGAGGGCAGGATTTTTTGCCTTGTTAAAAAAATTTGACTATAGGTTAGGTTAGGTTAGTACGTACCTATGAACAAGTGAATGGTCAAGGCAGGTTTATCACTCGTTACAAAATATGGTAATTAGTATCTTGAGCTCCCTCGATCCTCACTTCCACCTTCCCTCCCTTTCCACATCGATCTCTTCCATATTTGTTCTCATCTTAACCCATATCTACACTTTCCTCTCATATCTTTTTTTCTTCCTCGACGTCGCACTCTTCTCTCTTTACTAGCACTCCCGCCCCTATCTTTTCTTCACCACTTCACTTCACTTCCACCACTTCACTTCCACTTTACTTTCACCACTTCACTTCCACTTTACTTCCACTTCACTTCCACTTTACTTCCACTTCACTTCCACTTTACTTCCACCACTTCCACCACTTCACTTCACTTCCACTATACTTCCACTTCACTTCCACTTCACTTCCACTTTACTTCCACCACTTCACTTCCCCTTTACTTCCACCACTTCACTTCCACTTTACTTCCACCACTTCACTTCCACTTTACTTCCACCACTTTACTTCCACCACTTTACTTCCACCACTTCACTTCCACCACTTCACTTCCACTTCACTTCCACTTCACTTCCACCACTTCACTTCCACTTTACTTCCACCACTTCACTTTACTTCCACCACTTCACTTCCACTTTACTTCCACCACTTCACTTCCACTTTACTTCCACCCCTTCACTTCCACTTCACTTCCACCACTTCACTTCCACTTTACTTCCACCACTTCACTTCCACTTTACTTCCACCCCTTCACTTCCACTTTACTTCCACCACTTCACTTCCACTTTACTTCCACCCCTTCACTTCCACTTTACTTCCACCACTTCACTTCCACTTTACTTCCACCACTTCACTTCCACTTTACTTCCACCACTTTACTTCCACGCTTCACTTCCACTTTACTTCCACCACTTCACTTCCACCACTTCACTTCTACTTTACTTCCACCACTCACTTCCACTTTACTTCCACCACTTCACTTCCACTTTACTTCACCACTCACTTCCCTTTTTTCACCACTTCATTCACTTCATTCACTTCACTTCGCTTCCACTTCACATCCACCACTTCACTTCCACTTCACTTCCACCACTTCACTTCGCTTCCACTTCACATCCACCACTTCACTTTATTTCACCATTCACTTCCACTTTACTTCCACCACTTCACTTCCACTTTACTTCCACCACTTCACTTCCACTTTACTTCCACCACTTCACTTCACTTCACTTCCACCACTTCACTTTACTTCCACTTTACTTCCACCACTTTACTTCCACCACTTCACTTCCACTTTACTTCCACCTTTTCACTTCGCTTCCACTTCACTTCCACTTCCACCACTTCACTTCCACTTCACCGATCTTTCTTCATCCTCCTCATTATCCCCCCTCTTTTGTACCCTCATTATTTCTCTCGGATACTTAATAACCCATTGATTTGATTAAGTTATAGTTTCCCATGTTTTATTCTCTCCTGCCACTCCACTACTATGGGGAATGACTAGTTATTGCTCAAGTTACTGTAGGCTACATGTAGTGTTAGTTATTGCTCAAGTTACTGTAGGCTACATGTAGTGTTAGTTATTGCTCAAGTTACTGTACATGTAGTGTTAGTTATTGCTCAAGTTACTGTACATGTAGTGTTAGTTATTGCTCAAGTTACTGTAGGCTACATGTAGTGTTAGTTATTGCTCAAGTTACTGTACATGTAGTGTTAGTTATTGCTCAAGTTACTGTGCATGTAGTGTTAGTTATTGCTCAAGTTACTGTAGGCTACATGTAGTGTTAGTTATTGCCCTCAAGTTACTGTCACTGTAGGTTTAGTGTGCTCAAGTTACTGTCATGTAGTGTTAGTTATTGCTCAAGTTACTGTACATGTAGTGTAGTTGTTGTTTCAAGTTACTGTGCATGTAGTGTTAGTTATTGCTCAATTACTGGCATGTAGTGTTAGTTTTGCATCAGTACTGTTACATGTAGTGTTAGTTATGCTCAAGTTACTGTACATGTAGTGTTAGTTATGCTCAAGTTACTGTAGCTACATGTAGTGTTAGTTATGCTCAAGTTACTGTACATGTAGTGTTAGTATTGCTCAAGTTATGTACATGTAGTGTTAGTTATTGCTCAAGTTACTGTAGGCTACATGTAGTTAGTTATGCCAAGTTACTGTACATGTAGTTTAGTTATTGCTCAAGTTACTGTAGGCTACATGTAGTGTTATTTGCTCAAGTTACTGTAGCATGTAGTGTTAGTTATTGCTCAAGTTACTGTACATGTAGTGTTAGTTATGCTCAAGTTACTGTACATGTAGTGTTAGTTATTGCTCAAGTTACTGTACATGTAGTGTTAGTTACTGCTCAAGTTACTGTACATGTAGTGTTAGTTATTGCTCAAGTTACTGTGCATGTAGTGTTAGTCATTGCTCAAGTTACTGTACATGTAGTGTTAGTTATTGCTCAAGTTACTGTACATGTAGTGTTAGTTATTGCTCAAGTTACTGTACATGTAGTGTTAGTTGTTGCTCAAGTTACTGTACATGTAGTGTTAGTTGTTGCTCAAGTTACTGTACATGTAGTGTTAGTTATTGCTCAAGTTACTGTACATGTAGTGTTAGTTATTGCTCAAGTTACTGTAGGCTACATGTAGTGTTAGTTATTGCTCAAGTTACTGTACATGTAGTGTTAGTTATTGCTCAAGTTACTGTAGGCTACATGTAGTGTTAGTTATTGCTCAAGTTACTGTACATGTAGTGTTAGTTATTGCTCAAGTTACTGTACATGTAGTGTTAGTTATTGCTCAAGTTACTGTACATGTAGTGTTAGTTATGCTCAAGTTACTGTACATGTAGTGTTAGTTATTGCTCAAGTTACTGTACATGTAGTGTTAGTTATTGCTCAAGTTACTGTACATGTAGTGTTAGTTATTGCTCAAGTTACTGTACATGTAGTGTTAGTTATTGCTCAAGTTACTGTACATGTAGTGTTAGTTATTGCTCAAGTTACTGTACATGTAGTGTTAGTTATTGCTCAAGTTACTGTACATGTAGTGTTAGTTACTGCTCAAGTTACTGTACATGTAGTGTTAGTTATTGCTCAAGTTACTGTACATGTAGTGTTAGTTATTGCTCAAGTCTCTTCATACTTAGTCAGGCTATGTATAAATTCTCAACTCTTAAGGGTATATTTATTCTTGAACAGGCTGTAGGTACATAAGTTTCTGTAGTTTAATATGGCCAGGTATAAGTGTAGATAAGTGTCAATGGTAGGTTTTGAAAGTGATGTCTGCCTGTTACTTAGCTACTCTACTCATTCATCCCGAGACAGTCAATTATGGCCTTAAAATTCTTGTTTTGCAGTCAGTCTAGATCTGTCATGTTCAGAAAGTTTCATTCCAAGCTTCATTCTAGTATCTTGAGCTCCCTCGATCCCCACCTCCACCTTCCCTCCCTTTCTACATCGATCTCTTCCATTTTTTTCTCATCTTAACCCATATCTACACTTTCCTTCATCTTTTTTTCTTCCTCGACATCGCACTCTTCTCTCGTTACTAGCACTCCCGCATCTATCTTTTCTTCACCACTTCATTTCTGATTTGAGGAGAGAAACCAAAGCAAGGGAACAAGGGGCAGAACAAGACAAAAGATAAGACAAATGTGACAGCAGTGGCGTAGCTTCGAGGGGACACGTGCCCCCACACTGGCCATGGCTGCCGTATTCTGTATAATGCTCTTAATACCCACCATTGATATGATCTTAGAATATACCCTTCTATGTGGCATCAGAGTGGCCCCTGAGTTCCGCTTGCCTAGTGCCCCCCAGGTGCCCCCCCCCACAGTGATTACAATGCTCCTTCATTCACAGGACTAGACTCTCCAAACCACAGGGAGGAGCAAGCGCGGACACCACCTGGAGCTCGGAGGAAAGCACCAAGTAGAAGTGGCATCCATGACGAGGTGACAACCCACCAGAGAAGGATGGCCGAGTTACCCAAAGCCAAGAGTTCGCTGGTCATAGCCAAGCAGGATGAATCAGGATTGGTGTAGAAGGTCAAGGTCAAGAATTTACACACTACCAGAGAGACCTGACTGTGGATGCAAAGATGGGCATGTGTGAGGGCATTGTAGCTCCTACTGTTTTGTATGGCTGTGAGGCATGGGCACTGAATACAAAGACAAGGAATAGAATAGAGGTGCTGGAGATTAAATGCTTAAAAGTAATATCAGGAGTGAGATGGTTTGATGGGAACAACAGGCCGTCAGAGCAGGATGGAGAGGAGAGATGAACATGAGATGACAAGGATATATAATAGTAGAATTGATGTAAGAGACCATTGTAAGAGAATGACCCTCTGTTCAATGGAAAGATGAGGTTGGAGACATTTACCTAGTTGTATTTACAATGACATGAGTTTGACATTTACCTAGTTTGACATGACACGGCCTTGCCTTAAACAAACCTTCACTAGGATATATTTCTTTTCTTCTTTATCCTACCTCATACATTCCTTATTGAAGCTTGCCACAGCTCCTAGTAACTTTCCACCTACCCAATAGTCATCTGAAGCAGCTACTCTGCCTGCCACATCACGTTGTCCAGATCCATCCATGCCACACCACCAATGCCTTCCTATGCCTGGGTGCTTTTCATACCACTGGTTTGGATGAGCCAGCCATGAGTGGTCTCTAGTGTTTAGAGGTGGGCAGTCATTATGGCTAAGTGTGACAGAAGAGTCCGTATGAGTGAGATAATTAGGGGTGTTTGCTTTACTAGCTCCACATCCAACTATCAAGTCAATCATTTCTACTGTTTGAATTTCAGACCTATAGCGTTAATTCCATTCAGGTTTCACTTGCATATATTACTGTTGGAACTATGGTGCATCATGAGTGCCTTCCTCACTTTACCTCACCAAATCGTCGACCGTCTTAACCTCATAAGACATAGAAAAATCTGATGTTAAACTAAAAGATAAAGATATCTATAAGATCAGCAATTTGTTTGTCATATTATTTTCATTGGTAAATGTTCAAAATACTCAATCCACCTCACCTGTGTCTTAATCCATTTTCCTAATTTCTCATTTCCAGATATATCATGTGATCGCAAGGCATTTTGGAGTCTTTTTGCCATGCCTGCGGAAATGAAACCCTGACCACCACCATCGCCTCCTGGAGTATTTAACGTAATGATACAAGAGGAGAGCTGTTAGAGTGGAAGTTCCAGGTCGCCGTCCACCGGGCAGGCCAAGGAAGACATGGAGGCAGTGTGTTGAAGAGGATCTGGCAGCACAGAAGAAATAGAAGCAACACATAGAGATAGGTGGAAGCGTATCATCGGCCGTCTAACCTCATAAAAATTATGGGAAAAACTGACGTTAAACAAAGAAGAAAAAGTACACCTTGACCGCCAGAGTCCATCCTCCCTGACGGTGTGGACTGCTGCTGCTGCTGCTGCTGCTGCTGCTGCTGCTGCTGCTGCCAGGCCCTCTCCAGGAGCAGCTCCCTACTTTGCAGTGTCGTGGCCCACCCAGCCATCCACCCCTCAATCCTGTGCCCGCACCACACTCGCCTCATAAGCCGCCACACCCGCCTCACTGAGCTCATCACCACACCCACCACACCTGCACTGAGCTCATCACCACACCCGCCTCACTGAGCTCATCACCACACCCGCCTCACTGAGCTCATCACCACACCCGCCTCACTGAGCTCATCACCACACCCGCCTCACTGAGCTCATCACCACACCCGCCTCACTGAGCTCATCAACCTGTTGTACCAATGTGACTTTGTATGGAAATGAAAAAAAGAATCCACCTTCAAATCAGTTTATCATTATTTAAGAAAACTACATGACAATAAGCTTTGAAAACTACCACATGTTCCTTTTTTGAAACCAAGTAATTTCTGAACAACAAACTATCTGTTGGGTGTTTTTTGTCCATCCTAGAAAAGGGGAAGCCAGCTGCAGGCCAGAAAATGGACTTGAGTTTAAGGAACACTTTGCACACAGGTCCCCCTTATGGTGGACCTGTGTGCAAAGTGTTCCTTAAACTCAAGTCCATACGAGGCAATTCAATTCCTTCCATTTTCCAGGATGGACAAAAAACACCACCAGAGTTTGTTGTTCAGAAATGACTTAATAGTAACTAACTAATGTACAGATCTATATAAAATAATTTCTCAATTTCTATTTTACGTAATTTGTTTTTCATAAGGGGTGATACCATTATTCACTTGCAATACTGAACTTTCACATCACTTTATTGAAGCATAATATCTTGTCTATATATCTGATATAATATTGGCTTACAAGTAAGTGCTGCTTCACTGAGGAAACTGTGTAATCTCGCCCAACACAAGGCATTTGTGAACTGGAGGGAACTCTGTGCAGTGATTCGTTTTTCCCCTCCTGCAGCGAGCGAACCAGAGCTCTGCGCCTCCACATCAACTTGTTCCTGGACGTCCCTGCAAGGCTGATGAAGACTCAACAGTTTTCAGTGGCAGTGTCTTGCGAAGACGTCCAGAAACACGGTCTTGTGGCAGTACAGCTCTGGCTCGCTATAGGAGGAAAAAAATTGTATCACTGTGACTTAAGTTTTCTCACAAATTTCCCTCCAGTTCATGTTTGCCTTGTGTAGGGCAAGAAAACACCTTTTCCTCAGTGAATAAACACTTGCAAAGCATCTTGAGAAATGACTGGAATTGGGAAGCAAAATAAGGGCAAAGACAAGGCCACATGTTTAGGGAATGAAGGAGTAATCAACACAGCGCACTGCGGCAGCTCCGACGCTGTCTGAGGCAATGGAGCGCTGCACTGAGTATTTTAAGACTCCGTTGTAAATGCCCATGAATCTCAATCAGATAGGTAATTTACGGACAGGAGTTTTCTAGCGATCAATTGATATTATTCCAGCAACATACATAGCAACACACATATTTAGCTTGTTTGGGCTGGAATAATATCAATAATTGGTCGCTAAAAACCTCCTGTCCGCAAATTACCAATCTGATTGAGATTCATGAGCATTTACAGCGGGATCTTAATACTCCGTGTAGTGGTCCATACTGGGCCACCAAGAGCCCCACAGCACATGCCCGACATCCAATACAACCCAAACACATGCAGTAAGAAGTCCTGAATAAATGTGAGATTGGTACATACCATATTGCTACAAGGGGCCTTATTCCCTACACTATTCAGTTACAAAGTATCTCAAACAATAGCTAAAAGTAATCTCCCGGTTTCCTTTATGTCCAAAAAGCCTCTCAAACAATAGCTATAAGTAATCTCCATTTACTGTCCAAAAAGTCTCTCAAACAATAGCTATAAGTAATTCCATTTACTGTCCAAAAAGTCTCAAACAATAGCTGTAATTCATCTCCATTTACTGTCCAAAAAGTCTCTTAAACAATAGCTATAAGTAATCTCCATTTACTGTCCAAAAACTCTTAAACAATAGCTGTAATTCATCTCCTTGTTTACTGTCAAAAAGTCTCTCAAACGATAGCTGTAGGGGAGAGCGGGGCAGGTTGCATCGAGGGGAGGTTGCATCATTGCCTCTAACTCGCATGTTATACTCAGTTATACACAAGGTAGCAACACGCAACCAGCAACACACATGAGTTATACTCGGTGAGTATAACTCGCATGTTATGATAACACGCAAGTTAGAGGCAATGATGCAACCTACCCTCGATGCAACCTGCCCCGCTCTCCCCTAATTCATCTCCATTTACTGTCCAAAAAGTCTCTCAAACAATAAACTAAGTAATCTCCTTGTTTACTGTGTCAAAAAGTCTCTCAAACAAACTACAAGTAATTTCCCTGTTTCTCTACTTGTAGTTAGCAAGACTGAATTTACTGTAGCCAATGTGTACGTTTGTCAACAAATCACAAGTCTGCAATAATCATTATCAATAAACTTTCCAGCCTGACAATATGTCCGGCACATTCCCCTTTTTTGGCATTAAATCAATCAATCAATCCAGCCTGACAAAAGTTTCAATCCTCTCTTGACCCGGTGATGAATTTCAATCCTTCCTGACAGCTTAGCACACAAGGTAGAACAAGTTTCAGATCTTACTAGTAGTACAGGAGGAGGGTTGCATCTGGGGTCTAGGTTGTGGGCCTAACTCGCTTGCTAGTGAGGAGTCCAGGTGATCATTTTCTTACACCTTGCGCCTGTTTACCACCCTATGACAGACACCCTTTGTGGCACGGCATACACAATAATCTGGGCTTACACGGCGAGGGTACAAACACTTCACACGCACACCTACACGAGTGATAGAGAAAGTATGTGATATTCAAATTCCTTGGCCCTGAAAATATAAGTCTTGGGTTTGGTATATATGAAACAGTAGCTCTTTATAAATGGAAGATAGAATGGACTAATTCATATCTCTCTGTCTCACTCATCTGCCTTCTCTGTCTATCCGAGGCACAGCGTAGGTCAACAGCTCCGGGGGTTTCGTCTTCCCTGCGTTTCTTAATACTGTCTCTGTTAGGCAAGTGGGATCTCTCTGTCGCTCTAAGGGTTTGTTCTCTGTGAGTCATACTTTCTCTGTTAGTAGATAAGTAGGGGTTCATTGCAGCTCTAAAGGTTTCTTCTCCGTACATCATGCTTTCCCTGTTAGAAAAGTGGGGTTCTCTGCAGCTCGCTCTGTATACATCATACTTTCCCTGTTCGATAAGTGGGTCTCCGTGGCTCTAAAGGTATCTTCTCTGCATTTCTTCAGACTTTCTCTATTGAATGTGCAGTATTTCTCCATATCTTTACGGGTTCCTTCTCTGCCCCTCATACTTCTTTGGTAGATAATAGGTGTGGTTTCTCCGAGGCCACGCTAAATGTTTCTTCGAGCCACCTCTTCACACTCTCTCTGTTAGATAAATGGGAATTCTCTGTAGCCTTAAGGGTATCTGCTCTGCATTTCCTCATATTTCCTGAGGTAGGTAGAGTTGATTTCTCTGTAGCTCTTAAGGTTTCTTCTCCGTATTGCTTCAGAGTTTCGCCATTGGAACCGCAGAGTATCTCGATATCTTTAGCGGTTTTTGTTTGTCTGCGTCGCTTCATTCGCTCTCTGTTGGCTGCGAGGCGTATTTCTTTGGCTTCGGGTGTTTCTTCTTTTCGCCATTTCTTCATCCTTTCCCTGTTGGACATGCGCCGTTTTTCTATAGTATCTATAGCGTATTTCTCTATAGTGTCTTCAATGGCTTCTTCACTGCCTTTCTTCAGACTTTCACTATTGTATGTGTGTTTGTTTAGATCCTCAGGCGGTTCTTCTTTGCATTTCATCATATTTTCTATATTAAACATGCTAGTTTCAGGCGCTTCTTTACTGCATTTCTTCAGACTTTCTCTAAAAAACATACTAGTTTCAGGAGTTTCTTTGCATTTCAGCATACTTTCTATATTAAACATGCTAGTTTCAGGAGTTTCTTTACTGCTTTTCTTCAGACTTTCTCTAAAAAACATGCTAGTTTCGGGAGTTTCTTTGCATTTCAGCATACTTTCTATATTAAACATGCTAGTTTCATGAGTTTCTTTACTGAATTTCATACTTTCTCTATAAAACATGCTAGTTTCGGGTGTTTCTTCTCTGCATTTTTTCATACTTTCGGTAAAAAACATGCTAGTTTCGGGAGTTTCTTTGCATTTCATCATACTTTCTATATTAAACATGCTAGTTTCAGGTGTTTCTTCTCTGCATTTCTTCACACTTTCTGTATTGGACGTGTTTTGTATGGAAGGTAATTGCATCCGTGTTATAGCATCACCAAGAATGCGCTTCTCTATGTCTTCCGGCGTTTCTTCCTCCCTGCTTTTCATCACACTTTCTGCATGGATGTATGGTTCTCTAACTCTCTAGGGGTTTCAACTTTGCATTTCTTCAAACGTTCTCCATTGGACACGAAGAGTTTCTTTATATTTTTACCAGATTTTTTTTGTCGGCGTCTCTTCATTCGCTCTCTATTAAATGCGAGTCGGTCCCTTTTTTCTTCGGGAGTTTCTTCCTCTCTCAGTTTCTTCATTCTCTCCCTGTTGGATGCCAGACGTTTCTCCGTGGCCTCCTCCGTCTCCTCCAGTCTCGATCTCCTCATGCACTTCGCTCCTTGCTTCCTTCGCTGCGTTACACTTTTTGACTTCGTTCTCGGCATGGCTGCTGATGTCGGGTCACTTTCTATGCTGTGGTTGTCTTCCGTTGTTGTTCTTTCTGTAACATAAAATAAGGCAAGTCATACTTCTACACATTGTAAATATCATGTTATTTTCTTTTTTCAAATTACAGTAAAACCTCTCGTAAAACCTCTCGGACCTTCTCTCTCTTTTTTTTTTTATGGGTCGAAATTTCCTAGCTATATAATTTATACACCTAATTTTTTTTTTTTTTTTTTTTTTTTTAGGGGTCGAAATTTCAAAGCTATATATGCACCGATTTTTTTTTTTTTTAGGGGTCGAAATTTCCTAGCTTTTTTATTTATACACCTAGATTATTATTTTTATTTTTTTTATACATATCCCCCCATTATTCGGATCCTTGCATTACTCGGACCACTCCTTGGCCCAATTAGTCCGAATACGAGAGGTTTTACTGTGCATTTTAGGCAGTAGAGGGAAGACCCACACTGTTTATACCCTTCACTCCCCCCTTCTGAACGCACGGTAGTGGCTGAGGTGTTGAGTGTTGGGGCTTTAGGGCAGAAACTTGGAGTAAGGCATTCTCACCCAACACCACAGCCGATCCCGTGCATTTGGAATGGGGGAGTGAAGGGGCCCCATTTTCGCCAGCTCTGGGGTACTCAAGCACTTCACTTGTATTTCTTTGTATTATTCAAACTTTACACTGCATATCAGGCGCCTAGAATTGAAACAGCACAAGCGCCACTTTAAAAAAACTGAGAAAAACGCGCTTAAAGTTTAATCTAAGAAAATCAAGATATGAAACGGCACAAGCGCCACATTTTATCAATGAAAAAAATGCACCTAAAGTGTTTTCAAAATAAATCAGCAACAAATGAAGATATTAGATTAAACTTTAAGCGCATTTTTCTCAGTTTTTTAAAAGTGGCGCTTGTGCCGTTTCAATTCTAGGCGCCTGATATGCCGTCTATTTCTGGGGATCTCATTATTTTCACTATAGATCGATCAGAGTACTCATCCCACCATTATTCTCCCTCAATAATCTTCATATCTATAACATCTCTTCCTCTCTCTTGCCAAACCACCACCTTCACTTCCCTGCACCAAACCTTGCCCAACACTTCCTATCGTCTTTTCTCCCCACACTTCAGGGGAGGCAGTATCAGACTTAGCACATACATGATACTGGTAATTCTGTGGTGTCGGGAGAGGAACTGACAGCGGTGGGACGGCCCAAACACTGTGTAATCATCTCTCCCGTTACTCTAACACAGCCATTGGGACGTGAACACCACAGGGTGAACACGAGATGAGACTGTGTGGTGATTATGGAACAACACTTAGTAGACTGTGTGGTGATTATGGAGCAACACTATTAGACTGTGTGGTGATTATGGAACAACAAGATGAGACTGTGTGGTGATTATGGGACAACAAGATGAGACTGTGTGGTGATTATGGAACAAGATGAGACTGTGTGGTGATTATGGAACAACACTATTAGACTGTGTGGTGATTATGGAACAACAAGATGAGACTGTGTGGTGATTATGGAACAACACTATTAGACTGTGTGGTGATTATGGAACAACAAGATGAGACTGTGTGGTGATTATGGAACAACAAGATGAGACTGTGTGGTGATTATGGAACAACACTTATTAGACTGTGTGGTGATTATGGAACAACAAGATGAGACTGTGTGGTGATTATGGAACAACAAGATGAGACTGTGTGGTGATTATGGAACAACACTTATTAGACTGTGTGGTGATTATGGAACAACAAGGTGAGACTGTGTGGTGATTATGGAACAACAAGATGAGACTGTGTGGTGATTATGGAACAACAAGATGAGACTGTGTGGTGATTATGGAACAACAAGATGAGACTGTGTGGTGATTATGGAACAACACTATTAGACTGTGTGGTGATTATGGAACAACACTATTAGACTGTGTGGTGATTATGGAACAACGAGATGAGACTGTGTGGTGATTATGGAACAACAAGATGAGACTGTGTGGTGATTATGGAACAACAATATTAGACTGTGTGGTGATCATGGAGCGACAATATTTGGTCTGCTGAGAGTGAGTACACCCAGTCACTTCCTTGATAGAAGACTGTAAGGAAGAGAGGAAAGGAAGAAATTAAGGAAGGAAGGAAGGAAGGAAGGAGTACTGAGGATGAATTATGGGGAGGCAGTAGCAGAGTGGTTAGCGTCACCGAGTGGCGTTCTCGAAGACCGAGTTCGATCCCGAGTGAGACCCATTAATCCACCTAAAATATTTCTGCACCGTCGAGTGGCCTAAGAACACCCACATGCTGTCCATTAACTCTACCTTCGATTGTGAGTGCATGGGAGGACACGGGGGGGCGGCATGAGCCTCTAATTACAGGCGTCACTATAAAAATCCTGCCTGCGCCACCACGGGCGAGGACCAACCATCACAGCCCTCAAGTGAGCCTCCAGGGCCTACTATCCGAGCCCTGGAGGTCACTGCCTATACGCGCTATAGGCATAGATGTAAAAAAAAAAAACCTCTAAATACTGACTGACTTTTTTTTCCCCCAGACCAACTGTTTCACCTCATCATTCCTGCCTTTGTTTCACTGAGAGCCATCACATCCTGGTCCCTGCCATGTATAACACCATGCGGCCATCCCTTGCCATACTGATTACTTTCTAACTGGTTACATACAGGCATCCCATTTTAACCCCTTGAGGCCCAGAACGTAATTTCCATTGTAATTTGGGAACCATTAGACAATTTTTAGTGAATATAAGCAATATTTTATAGCTATGACCTGGTTAAATATCCTTGCCGACTAACTAATTTGGGATACTCGGTTACTTTTCGTAATTTCATGGCTCGGCGACATACAATTTTTGATAGCAAAGGAAAGATCTGGACGTCAAGAGGTTAAGTGTTTCTTACTTCTTATTTTTTTGTGGGAAATATAAAAACCTAATGATTCTTTTTTTTTGTGGGAAATCATGTAGAAAGCTAATGATTAAATTGCTTTGTGGGAAATCATAAAAAAAGATAATGCTTCAGGCCTAAACATACACTTAACCTCCACAAAGCTGTCTAAACCAGTCTCAATGTTAAGGGGAGGGAGGTTGCCATAGCCTTATGCTACACTACATATATCAAGTAAAATGTATAACAACTATGTAGAAACATGTATAATAACACCAAAGGCATATGAGCATCAATAATAATGAATGATCAAGTAATAGTAATGGTTAACCTGACTACAAGTACTTTAATATTGTACTGGTTAATAACTGGAGTAATAGTCATAAACGGTCATTCTTAGTATGTAATTGTACCATGCAAGAGACCTTTGTACTGATTAATAACTGGAGTAATGGTCATTAACGGTCATTCTTAGTATGTAATTGTACCATGCAAGAGACCTTTGTACTGGTTAATAACTGGAGTAATGGTCATAAACGGTCATTCTTAGTATGTAATTGTACCATGCAAGAGACCTTTGTACTGATTAATAACTGGAGTAATAGTACAAGACCTTTCAACTGGATAATAACTGGAGCAAAAGTAATAAATGGTAATTCAAAGTAAGCACAAAGTAAGCACGAAGTAAGTAAGATAAGATTTTCATCCTATCTAGACATTTTGCAAGTACCAACTACAAGGTTTATGACAAACAAAGGCCGGCAGTCAGCACCAAAATAGGCGGACTCGACCGCTGACCGGCACTACAGGCACCTGCAGCTTCGCAAGGAAAATCCGTCTTCAACCTTGCCACCCTGAAGGGCCACGCAGTAAGTACGACCCTCCAGAATGTGCCGGGCCAACCACCTGAGCCCTCAAAAAATAAATAGCCTACAGGTGCTATAGGCTCCAACATAGAAAAATAATAATAAATAAATAAATAAAAACAATTGAACCCTGCAAGCGGCCCGATGTTTTACCTTACTGAGTGGGAAGGAGGCAGGGAAGGTGGCTACAGCTTCCCCAGGAGGGTCTTCAGCCTTACCTCCTAACACACACACATCACCTCACACTGCCACCTGTAAAACAAGTTACGACTAACCTTCCTGGAATGTGTCATACACGTATCTCCTATGATAATATAAGAACATAAGAGAATAAGGAAGCTACAAGAGGCCGCGAGACCTACACGTGGTAGTTCCTGTTACTTAACACTACCTACATCCACCTTTCATCCCCATCCATGAATTTATCCAGCCTCCTTTTAAAGCTCCCTAATGACTCCGCACTAACTACCTGATGACTGAGTCCATGTACTACCAATGCTACAACACAAAACAATGCTTATCTGTTTTTTGTTCCAACGGTTCAGACTCTTTGGGCTAAAAAATTCATATTCACCAATACCTTCCTTATAAACCTTGACTAAATGGCATCATACAGATTTGTTTTCTGTACTAAACTTAAATAAAACAAAAATTCAACCTCATTTTGATCAATTTAGTACGTTTTTACAGACGCCACTCTTAATTCTGGCGTCTAAACAGTCTATAATCTGGTAAGCAACAGGATAGGAGGGTGATAGGTGACACAGGATAGGTGATAGGAGGGACTTATGTCTGTGTCTATACTGCCCTGTTGTGCCCCTTCTCTCCCCACAGGTGGCAGGGAAAGAAAGGGCTACAGAGGCGCAAGAAGGAAGATATGTGTCAAGTTCGACCTCGAGCTTGACAGACGACCTACAAAGCGATAATAAGCAGAAAAGGTAACAAGAAGAAGGGAAGAAGAGTTGTTGTTTTACTTAAGCCTTGCAGTACCTTTAATCCCTTCACACCCAGATCTTTCCTAAAGTTGCTCTATGAAATTGTCTGTAGTTAACCATAAAACTACGAAAATGTAACAAAATACAGTAAAACCTCTCGTATTCGGACCCTCATTATTCGGACTTAGACATTATTCGGACCTCCCTCTCTCTCTCTCTCTTTTTTTTTTTTTTTTTTTTTTTTTTTTAATATATATATTTTTTTTTTATGCTAGCGAAATATATATATAATTTTGTTTTTTTTTTTTTTTTTTTTTTTTTTTTTTTTTCGTTTTCTTGCTTTTATGTATCATTCTTTTTTTGGCATTTTTTCTGATTTGATGGTTTTTTTTTTATATTAATTTATTTAAGGATATTTATTTTGTTTCTTTTTATTTATTTTTTTTTTTTTTTTTTTTTTTTTTTTTCGTAATTGTTGTTTTTTATCTATTAATTATCCCCCATAAGTAATCCCATATATGGCCTTATCGGGACCCCCAATTCGTACTGAATGCATGCAAGGTCTTGGATCTGTTCCCATTAGTTCCCTACATCAAACTTTCACTCTTGTATTCATGAAATATGTATCAATTAAAAATGCTCCAATGGTATCTTACATCGAAATCCAGGACCAAGGAGTTCAATATCAAAGGGTCTTAGGGACCCAACAAGCAGCTAGGATAAGCAGGAAAGTGTCTTGAACTGTTCCGATAATTCCACATTCAAATTCATCTTGAATTCAAAAGATAGACAACAAACATATCATTAACGTTCTTTTGCCTTACATATGCAAAGGTACATAGGTCAGGTCAAAAGTTTAGCCACACTACCACTTAGGCAGCATGCAGTCTTAACACATGCCCAACTAGTAGATAAATTCAGATTTCGAAATTGAAAAAAATAAAAATTTAGCCACAAGACATGCATATGATAGGAACGTTTGCTGTTGGCCTTGACATATCAAAAGCTTTTCATAGTCTGGCACAAATTATATTTTTCCATACTACCCTTTTTTTGGTTTCTATCCTTCTCTCTAACCTAACCCTTAAACTAGGTAACCTAACCTATGAAAATTTTTATGTGTTCACAACCTTTCATTGTTACTTTCACACTTGTTCTGACCTATAGAAACAGTAGAAAGGTGAAAATTACTTGAATCCAGACAGTCATGTTCTAAAATTAATATTGGCCTCTTTTTTTTGTTTTACCTAACCTAACCTTAACCTCAACGAAAAAATGAAAATAAATAAATAAATAAAAATATTCATAGCCTACCGTAGATAACAGTGAAGTCGCCACCTGCAGTGAAGTCGCCAGGCGCCAAATATTACGAATTATAGCATCACTACTGATTTTGATGTGCCACTGAAGATGTTACACAGTAGTTTATATCATGATTGTATAATCTACCCTGTTTCAGCGTTGTTTTATGCTTTGTATCCGCAAATATAACTGTTGCGCATTTTGCTTCTCACGTTTTTCTTCGCGCGATGACAGACAGTAAACAGTAGCTTTTCGGGCAACAGGACGCAGACTTGCCAGATCTTTCAAACTTTAATAGAATTTATTTTCACGTTGGCAGAGGAATTTTTATATATCCAAGCATCTTCCGCAGCTAATATATATAGAGACTTGTTTTACTTTACCTCTAATTTCCCTGAATTCCCCAGAGTGGCGACTCAACTGTTGGGTTAAAATACTAGCTGGCGACTTTACTGTAGTAGGTATAGTGAGGTCGCCACTCGGTTTTATTTTTGTCATTTGTTCATTTATAGCCCTAATATGACACAGATGAAGACACAAAATGACACAGACTTTCCAGATAGCCCCTTCTAACTTTCCTGAAATCATGGATGTACAAATGTAACTATTAACGCCACCACACGTCTGTAAATAACAAAGAAACGTAGAACTGGCGACTTCACTGTTATCTACGGTACATAGGTTTCAATGTAAAAACAACAAATACATGGCCCCAGGTCTAGCTATGGCAGTGTGAAGCGGAGCAAGGTTTGTGGGGCTGGGTTTGATTTCCGGCATTAACATTGCCACCCACATTCATTCAAAACTATTTAGGAAAAGCTAAGTTTTGGCCTCGAAATCAGTGGTTGCCCAATAACGAAATTTAGATCGACTGCATTTTATTGCATTACAAGGCACGTAGTTATAACCATCCTCAACTTGTACTACATCTGACCATTTGCAGTATTTCTAACCCCGACATCACCCGTCTGAAATGAAAAGTAGGTTATAATGGACGAGAACTTCGCGGTTGCTACCGACCTTACCATTCTCGTTTTCTGTAATATTTTGTTTTGCTTAGTATACTGTGCAGTGCTAAACTACTCCCACGTATCGTTCAAAACTTATATACAGATGGAATAAAAAAAAAAAAGTTATCTACTGTTGGAAGTGACTCAGAGGATCACAGACAGGATAGCTAATAATGACAGACCCAATTTTTTTTTTTCCGCCAATAGTCACGGAAGATAGGTTAGCCAATCAGAGAAGTTTCGGGAGCCAATCCAAGGCTCTCAATGAAGACAAGGGATCTTTGTACTGTAAGGCTTTGATCTGAATCAGTTTATGGCGAGACATGGACTGTGAAGGATGTGGGTGGCAGTGTGGGTGTTCGGAGGCATGGACTGTGAAGGATGTGGGTGGCAGTGTGGGTGTTCGGAGGCATGGACTGTGAAGGATGTGGGTGGCAGTGTGGGTGTTCGGAGGCATGGACTGTGAAGGATGTGGGTGGCAGTGTGGGTGTTTGGAGACATGGACTGTGAAGGATGTGGGTGGCAGTGTGGGTGTTCGGAGGCATGGACTGTGAAGGATGTGGGTGGCAGTGTGGGTGTTCGGAGGCATGGACTGTGAAGGATGTGGGTGGCAGTGTGGGTGTTCGGAGGCATGGACCGGCCCGCCGCGGGGAGACAAAGGGGCGCCACATTGTCCCTGCTTCCCACAACCTCAGTAGGTGAGAGGGTTAAGGTTAGGTTAGGTTTAATGAAAACTTTAAGGTTTGGTTAGGTTAGGTAGACTTTGTGGTTATTGTTAGGTTAGGTTTCATGAAAACCTATAAGGTTAGGTTTGGTATGTTCTATTCAATCACTTCCCTGTTATCTGAGACCCTGAAAAATTTTTCCAGGCCAAGTTTTAGTGCTTTTACTGATGGAGATACAGTGGATTTAATGGAAACGGCGACCATAAAATTCGGTGCTGAAATATATAAATATTTGGTTAATATGGAGGAGAGTTTCACGTTCGTTTTCAGAGACACCAACTACTTTTTCTTGGCCTACAATAGGGGCTTGTTCTAATGGTGCTAGTTTTATTTTCCGCAAACCAAAAAAAAAAAAAAAAAAAAAAAATGTATATTTTGTGGTTAAGGTTGGGTTAGGTTAGGTTAGGTTTCATTAAAACATAAGGTTAGGTTAGGTTTCTTTTTTTTTCTTCATTTTTTTTTGGTTTGCGCAAAATAAAACTAGCACCATTAGAACAAGCACCTATTGAAGGCCAAGAAAAATTAGTTGGTGTCTCTGAAAACGAACGTGAAACTCTCCTCCATAATTACCAAAATGGTTAAAATTAGTCGGTCTCTGAAAATGACCGCGAAGTCCTCGTCCATTATTACCGAAAAATAACAGGAAAGGGGTCTGGCGGGGTGAAACTCTCCCCCAACGAGGCTAGGTTACGTAATCAATGTCCAGGTTAGGTTAGTGAACTAGCGGGGGGCTGCCCCCCCTCCCGTTATGTCAGGAGAGTATTGGTCAATAGGGAGTATTGTACTATACTACAGTTTTACCCGAAAATTACCAAGTGATCAGGGAAAAAGAGAAACATAGAATGGCGAGGCTAAAACCAGCGTACGCTTGGAGAACCTGTGCAAATAGTCCAAGTTTCCTTCTGGAAATCAGTGGTGGCCAGTCACGGACATTTGCCCAACACATATCCTCCACTGTATCTCAGTAACCTTACTAGCATTGTTCTACTTACTGTGTCGCACTCGTACGCCTTTTTAATGTCTATACATACCAAATATTACACTGCAAAGCTGCCCGCCCTATGTAAACAACTCTTGCCACTGTGACGCTGGCCTCGGTCTGGGCGGCGCCGATCTTGATCTGACGGGGCCACTCAGGAGCCTTTGTCCTGCTGCCCGATGTAAACCATTAACCATTATTTCACTCTTTATCACCTAACTCTAGCGTGCTGTGCCTTTCATAGACAATGATACACACAAGCTTACTCTGGCTGGCCCTCCAACATCGATGGACACCGTGATATAAGGCAGAGATAGGGGAAAAAAACATGAGCACCTAACAAGGCTGCACAGCGAAAAAAATGCACTTTGAAAAATATGCACTTCTGTTAACTCTAGGTAGTGGCTTGTCCATCTGATATGCGATCTCTTCTTCACCTCTCCAAAAGGTCTTTTGGTGTCTCCTGTCATGCACTCCTCATCTCCTCTGTTCTCTCCACCTCTCTCATGTCCCGCTCATAAAAAGGATGCCATCAGCATACGCTAAGTAACATCTAACCAAATATCTTGTTTTTACTATAATTTTATGTTGGCCCCAGTCAGAGCTTATCTCATTTTTGTGATAAAAAAAAATAATAAAAGGTATTTGAGATCCGGGGCTATTCATAAAACATTCGGGGCTACAGCCCCCCAATGCCCAGGCCTAACTACACCACTGGCTATAGCTGATCTGACGTGATATAAGGTATACAGATAACGAGGCAACAGCCATTACTTTGCAGGGAGGACTAAACATCATCAAGTCATATAAGCTCTCTCTCCCTCCCTCCCTGTCCCACTCCCAGTGGCGCCGCCAGGACATGGTGACTGGGGTGGCCAAGGTTGGACACAGATCTAGTGTGTGGTGGCCATGGTATAGCCATTAAAAAGAAAGTTAAATTTTCATTAGACCTATCAGCCCTGACTCAGATCAGGGGTCTGCTGGGGTCTGCCCTAGATCCGCCACTGCCCACTCATTCCTCCCACACTCTCCCTTTCTCTCTCTACTTAACTTACGTTGCAAATATGAAGAAACGCAACAATATAGTGCTGCTTTGCCAAAGGTCATCCTCTGCCTCCACCCAGCTGCCTGCACACATGTCCTGCCTCATCGCCGGCGCACTCTCGACTGCCGCTCGTCCCGGCTTTACTCGAGGTGGTCAGCAGTGCTTCGAAACACTAAACCTTTCCCTTATTTCCCTCCCACGCCCTTACATACTGACCTTTAACCAGTAATTCTTGACCTGTAACGTTATCTAAGTCTTAAGTAGCCTATTAGTTAATGTGAGTTAGTAATAGTGGTGGTATATAGTTTTGTAATATCTATTCTAAAGCTAATAATTGATAGGGTTCGTTAGTACTTCGAACTCATTAACAGAGTCGCAGAGGATTGTGGGTAGGATATCTATTTTTTCTCCTTTTTTTCCTACGTAATTTGTGGGTTGTTAAAAGACTGGATTGCTTTGTTAGCAGTGGCGTGGCTATGTATCTAACAATGGGGGGACACCTGAGGGGCACTAGACAAGCGGAACTCTGGGGCCACTCTGATGCCACATAGCAGGGTATATTCTAAGATCAAATAAGTGGTGGGTATTAGAGCATTATACAGAATACGGCAGCCATGGCCAGTGGGGGGGACACAGCTAGGATTATCATACCTTCTCATACCTCATACCGACCTTTACCTCTTACTATGTTTGTGGCTAGTTTAGTTTTTACAGGGAGGGGGTGCAAGCCCGTCCCCAATATGTCAGGGATTGGCCTTTACTGCTCACCGCGGCCAGGGACGCATAACCCCCTGTTACAGGGGGTTATACGTCCCTGGCCGCGGTTAATCCCTACAGGGGCCCTGTAGGGATTAACCCCAGGCTGCCCACTATTTCACCCATAGCTGGGGCTGGACGGCCATTGACTCAACAGTGAGTTCATCTGCCCTTAAAGATGGTCTTATTTTTAATCCATCGGGTGTCCTGCCCACCCTCCTCACTGGTAGGACCAGCGGGGTTGCCGGTTTAGTCGCCGACGATCCGACCATGCGGCTGGTTGTACTGGGTTACATGTTACCAGTAGCAGGAATGAAGGACATGAATGAATGAAATGACATTCCAGCACTTGTATTCATTTCAAGGTTTTACTGCTCCCTGGTGTGGCGGCCACCAAGCTGGGCTTACAACTCAGAAGTTCAAGCTTTTTGCTTGTCACACAGAGTTGTTACTTTGACACTTGCCAAGCAGAGCCTTATGATCCTATCTAGCCTCTTGATATTCCAACCTCAGTAGACTCTTGATCATCACAGTTAACAACCAGCGAAGAGCACCAAACAAAACTCCCGTTCCATGTCCCGGGAAAAGGACGACACGTTCTCATCCATCTCAACGGCTTCAAAAATTCATATCAGATTTGTTTTCTTTATTTCATTACACAAAAAGACATCATATAGTAGAGTATTTTCTTTATACAAAATATCTTCCAGATTAATACCATTCAAAACAATGTCATGCATGCAACACCTATACACAACAAAACATTTACAATAATACTCCTGGTGCTGTTAGCCTACTTTGAGAGATACTGTACTCACACTCTAACAAAGATCACGTGCAGAGCCTTCAGGCCGGCACCTCAAGGCTTGGCTCACAGTAAGTGGAGAGCAAGTGAGGTCATCAGACTGACGACACGCTGGACTGGTTGTAGCTTGACCACCTTACGTAGTACACACAAGACACAGGAATGCACCCTGGATATCGTCCTTGTCGGCTGAGTGACGCTATCATTCTTCCTCACTCCCTATAGTCAAATTTTTTTTAACGAGGCAAAAATTCCATTCTATCTTAAGGTCTCATACTTAAAATGATGCCTACGTTTACCCGACCCGATAATATCAACTCTGATAAAATACAACTGAAATTAAGAAGAACTGTAGTATTCCCTTCTGGCGTCAAATATCAGGCAGTAAGCAGCAAGGGGTCAGGATTTTTCACCTCGTTAAAAAGAATGGAGTTGGTCACTTGAACCAGACGGAGGCCGCTGTACTATAGATACACAAGGAGCTCAGGAACCGCAACGTTTAACAAAGGTGGGCCGTGCTAGCCAGCCTCGGAAGACAGTGAAATAGTGGCTTCTTCAAAAAGCTTGCCCGATGCTAAAGTGTCTGCTGCTCCACTTCAAAAATGCTGAGCAGCCTTTATATAAGATTTACCTCAGGTCACTTTCCAATCACAGAATTTGTTACATTTGAAACAAAACACCCTGGATGTACTAACTTATATCTTTAAAAAAAATTGTGCACTTCTCAATATACCTTGTTGGATGGCTAAAATAGGGGGCCAAATCTACATAAATCTTTTTACATACATACAAAGAAAATAAACATTGCACTTTTACAGATGGCTGGAGAAACGGTTCACTGTGGGTGTCGCCGCAGCTGTGTCACCCTCTGCACCCCACACCCCAGGAGACAGTCACCACCCCCCACACCCCAGGAGACAGTCACCCCCAACACCCCAGGAGACAGTCACCCCCAACACCCCAGGAGACAGTCACCCCCAACACCCGAGGAGACAGTCACCCCCAACACCCCAGGAGACAGTCACCCCCAACACCCCAGGAGACAGTCACCACCCCCAACACCCCAGGAGACAGTCACCACCCCCACACCCCAGGAGACAAGTCACCCCCAACACCCCAGGAGACGGTCAACACCCCCAACACCCCAGGAGACAGTCACCCCCAACACCCCAGGAGACAGTCACCCCCAACACCCCAGGAGACAGTCACCCCCAACACCCCAGGAGACAGTCACCCCCAACACCCCAGGAGACAGTCACCCCCAACACCCCAGGAGACTGTCACCCCCAACACCCCAGGAGACAGTCATCCCCAACACCCCAGGAGACAGTCACCCCCAACACCCCAGGAGACAGTCACCATCCCAACAATGAGCTAGGAGCGGCGGGGGACAACATAACGGTAGCGTGTGGCCGGGAATTGCCGTGAACGATTCCATGATAAACTTTGATAGACATTGCTAGACATTGTGAGTGTTTTAAGCTATAAATGATTCAGGTTTTGGCGCCATTGTGCGAGTAAGACCTTCGGATAAATATGTGGATGTTTTACGGTTAGGCGTCACTCCTAGCAACTCTATCTTCAGCATACATGGGAAGGACCACTAGCAAGGCTTGCCACAGTAGATGTTCTTTACAATCACAGGCCTCGGAAAAAAAGCGACATAGTTCTTACATATACTCGCACTTGAAAATCATTGTTAAAGCTGAAACAGAATCTACATAACTACATCTGGTGGAAAAGTATTAAAAAAGGCTCATCAGCTGCAACAGGAGGCTCGAGGCTCATAAAGAACACGTACATAATACAAGCACTTCTGAGTGCTGACAGTAATACTAAGAAGTAACACTGAAAACGCATATAATGGCTATCACTTAGATTTTTATTCTTACCCTAGAGTAGTGAGATCAGACGGACCCTTATTTTGACGGCACGCGGCCCCGGAGGCACGAGCTGTCCTGCCATCCACTACCCGTCAACGTCACAACACAAGAGCCGGGCTGAGGCGGAGGTGAAGGTGTGGCCGTATTGAGCAGCAACGAGTGTCCATGCCACGAGGAGGCAGGCAGGGGCTGGGCCGCCCCGCCCCGGCTGTTGCCGTCACCAGGTGAACACTGGGACTGTGCAGCCCCGGGTCTGGAGACAGTGTGAGGTGGGGGCAGACCCATGCAGGGCAAACCCATGGAGGGCTGGCTCTGAATTATATAACACATTTCTCCCTGTATCCCAGGCCATAGTCACACCATAATCACAATGATAAAAATAAAGTCATCTCTATATTGTGTGATTGTCAACATTGGTAATCAATTTAACCACATTATAAAATGTGTTAAAGATTAACAAATTTCCATACATTATACTAAACAACTAAACATTTAAAGCATACAATATAGCAATGACAAATGAGGGAGAGGCAATACACACGCAGAGACACCACCGGTGGATTTTATATAAATATATATATGTATACGTATATATATAGCAAATTCCACCAAATTGATTACCTCTCAAACATAAAGACGGGCCTCTACTTCAGTTTGCCATCATAATAATAATAATAATAATATAATAATAATAATATACAATACAAATAGTCAGTCCAGGGCACTGGCGTGGCTGGACCAACACATCTTTTATAATGAGATCACAAGAACTAAACTACAGATGCCTTCCACCGCACCCGCCTGGAGGCCGAGGGGAGGGCCAGGGTGGGCCGGCGGGACTGTGGTGAGGCAGCGGCCACTGTGGCAGTACACTGTGGTGGTACTGTGTACAGGAGGACACACAGACGCCTTACATCTGTGTACAGGAGGACACACAGACGCCTTACATCTATGTACAGGACACACAGACGCCTTACATCTGTGTACAGGACACACAGACGCCTTACATCTGTGTACAGGACACACAGACGCCTTACATCTGTGTACAGGACACACAGACGCCTTACATCTGTGTACAGGACACACAGACGCCTTACATCTGTGTACAGGACACACAGACGCCTTACATCTATGTACAGGACACACAGACGCCTTACATCTGTGTACAGGACACACAGACGCCTTACATCTGTGTACAGGACACACAGACGCCTTACATCTGTGTACAGGACACACAGACGCCTTACATCTGTGTACAGGACACACAGACGCCTTACATCTGTGTACAGGACACACAGACGCCTTACATCTGTGTACAGGAACACAGACGCCTTACATCTGTGTACAGGACACACAGACGCCTTACATCTGTGTACAGGACACACAGACGCCTTACATCTGTGTACAGGACACACAGACGCCTTACATCTGTGTACAGGACACACGGATGCCTTACATCTGTGTACAGGACACACGGATGCCTCACATCTGTGTACAGGACACACAGACGCCTTACATCTGTGTACAGGACACACAGACGCCTTACATCTGTGTACAGGACACACAGACGCCTTACATCTGTGTACAGGACACACAGACGCCTTACATCTGTGTACAGGACACACAGACGCCTTACATCTGTGTACAGGACACACAGACGCCTTACATCTGTGTACAGGACACACAGACGCCTTACATCTGTGTACAGGACACACGGATGCCTTACATCTGTGTACAGGACACACAGACGCCTTACATCTGTGTACAGGACACACAGGACGCCTTACATCTGTGTACAGGACACACGGATCGCCTCACATCTAAGGGTGTGCTGGCTGGCAGGACCGCCGTCGCCCTCCCTGTGCCAAGACAACACTGGACTTGAACACTTCCCAACAAAACACACAATGGGGAAATGCCTCGTGAGGGTAATTTCTGATCCGTAAGAGAAGCAATTTGGTGTAACCTCCTGACGGGGTTGAAAGACGCAGCTGTGTGGCGGAGATCACCGTAGTCTTGGCAGGATAACAGTCGTGTGCTACGGCTTGTCGGGTCCAGCTTAATAGTACTGTCTACAACACTAATATTTTCTGAGCAAATTTAAGATATCTTAGCCTATACTTTAAAATTTTCTTCCGATAAAAAACATATGTACCTCTTTATATATTCACGTTACAATATGCAACATAGCACATGCCTTAGGGAAGAGACCTCTTTCGTAACGACGGAGATTTACGGTCAACACAGTCTTGAGAAAACAGGGAAGATTTGGGGTAAGAGTAGAAAAATAGTTATTATATATTTAGAATTTGAACAAAACCTATACTTTGTTCTATACATATTATTTGTGCTCTTGAAAGACTTGGGACGCAAGAGGACAGGGGGAGTGCGGTGACTCCTGGCCTGAGTCTGGTCCTCACCGCTACACTTGTAAGAGGAATAAACAAAACCCGGGCCCTGCAGAGCTCACACAGACACCTAGAGTCTATTTTTTTAACGAGGTGAAAATTCCATTCTATCATAAGGTCTCCTGCTTAAAATGAGGCCTATGTTTACCTGATAATAGGGTTAACTATGATAAAATACAACTGAAATTAAGAAGAAGTGTAGTATTCCCTTCTCCTGGCATATATCCATTCTATCTTAAGGTCTCATGCTTAAAATGATGCCTATGTTTACCGGATAATAGGGTTAACTATGACAAAATACAACTGAAACTAAGAAGAAGTGTAGTATTCCCTTCTCCTGGCATCAAATATCTGTCAGTAAGCAGCAAGGGGTCAGGATTTTTTGCCTCGTTAAAATAAAGGCTACAGGTTTGTGTGACCTGCCCAGCCTGTCATGTCTGCAGTAATTTCTGCTTATGGAAATTATGGACAGATGTATGCAAGTCTATCACTGTGGTAGTTATGGCGTGTGGGATTGTGTGTGTTGATTGATAGATGATTTTCAACACTGTTAAGATATAAACACTTGTGCTTGTGAATATCTGTGCTTGTGACCACTGTGAGTGTAAGGAAAGGAGGCAATATCAGGAGGCCAGGAAAAACATCCCACCACAAGTTACAAGTTATGAGTCGGCTCTCTCAATGAACGCTGCTGCTTCCTCTTACAAATGTAGTTTTGACCAGACCAAAAAATTTCTCAAGAATACAAAATGAACTAACACCCTATGCAATGACTTCTAATATATGGCTTAAATTTCTTTACGTTCAATTCGAGATGACATTAACCAGGCAATCCTTAAATAACACAGGAGCGGGGAATTAATTATCATATGACAACAGCCTTAAGTTACAATTACCAACTATTTGGATCGATATTGCAGAAAAATAGACAATGAGTGTGCAAGACTTTGAGGCCACATTGGCAGCTAATAAATAGACCTTAACCATCACAGGCCCGGCGGGGGAGGGCACTGGCCGGGGCAATCAATAGATCTCAACTTTCCTAATATCACATTCAGTAAGGCTTGTGTTCTTGTAAGGTATCCAGTCATTCTTGATATGCCTGAGGGGAGTCCGCAATCACTGGTTCAACACAAGATAGATGTAAACAAAGGACAAACAGGAATGGAATCGTCAAACACAGGTTCGTTAAAGGGTCGTTAAACATAGCCAAGCGTGGGTTTAAGAGGCACACGTACACATGAACACACGCATAAGCTAACACACACACACACATACACGTACATACATACACATGCACGCACAGGTATCGAGCGTATACACAGAACAAGTACGGTTTCTTTACGATTTCCTTTTTTTTTCTGTTTATTTTCTGAGTTTCGTTTTCTGCGTTAACGAGGTCTGAGTTGACCTCTAATGATGCCCAAGTGTCTGTAGGGTTTGTGAGCTACTCCAGGGAACACCATCTTGATTCCCTCCGTACCGAGAGTAATACTGTGGACGGCAGCTCGAGGGGCGAGGGCGAGGGCGAGGGCGAGGGCGAGGGCGAGGGGGAGGGGGGAGATACAATGAAGGAAGGAAAGAAGGATAACGAAAAAAAGACTTAAGCCCGGTTCCCAATAGTTCGCTTCTACGGCCGCCGCTGTCGTTCACCGCCCAACAATGACGCGACGAAAAAGTCGACCGCACCGAGCGCCCTTGAGTTGGCTGCCGTACAAAGTTCAAATCAAGTCATCTCTCCCGCTCGGCGGTGGCCACTCGAGTGGAGGTGCAATGTGCACGGTTACCACTACAGCCACTCAGGCGGTGATGGTGGTGATGTCACTGTTGGGCGGTGAATGACAACGGAGGTCGTAGAAGCAGACTAGTGGGAAAGAATGAACTTTTTGTGTAATTTTAGAAGAGTGAACTTTTTGTGTCATTTTAGAAGAGTGAACTTTTTGTGTCATTTTAGAAGAGTGAACTTTTTGTGTAATTTTAGAAATGTGAACTTTTTGTGTAATTTTAGAAGAGTGAACTTTTTGTGTCATTTTAGAAGAGTGAACTTTTTGTGTCATTCTAGAAGGGAGCTTTTTGTGTAATTTTAGAAGTGAACTTTTTGTGTAATTTTAGAAGAGTGAACTTTGTGTCATTTTAGAAGAGTGAACTTTTTGTGTCATTTTAGAAGAGTGAACTTTGTGTGTCATTTTAGAAGAGTGAACTTTTTGTGTCATTTTAGAAGAGTGAACTTTTTGTGTCATTTTAGAAGAGTGAACTTTTTGTGTCATTTTAGAAGAACTGGCCTTTTTGTGTCATTTTAGAAGAGTGAACTTTATGTAATTTTAGAAGAACCGGCCTTTAGGAACACAATGAAGGAAGGAAAGGAGGACTATGAAAAAAAGACTTGGGAATAAATGGAAACAATGGTGTGGGCTGAACAGAAGGGAGGGAGGGGGGGAGGGAGGGAAGGGGGGGAAGGGGGGGGAGGCAGTGTCACACGCAGCTAGGTCCTCAGTACTCTCCCAACGAAGTGATAAGAAAATACTGCATTTGAAATAAAATATCAACAAATGACATTGGACAGAGCACAGCAGCAGACTCATCAGTAAAAATAAGTTAGTAAAGACTGTGTTTCACCCCTGGACATTGTAATACAGAGATCAATCATGATACTAACGATAATTGTGATGATGATAATAATAATAATAATAATAATAAAGATAACAATGATGATAACGATTGATGACGATAACTTTTTCCATACCACTATAGCCTTTTCCTAAACAAGTGGTGGCTAATAATAATAATAATAAATAGTAATAACAATGATAAAGTTACTGCCGGCAAATATATAAATCAACGATAAAAAAGCGGAGGAAGCGGAACACGAACTTAGGAAATAAAAGTGAGAAGAAAAGAACTTATTAAAACTTATGAACTAAGATATAAATATGATGATAATACTTTTTCCTTGATATTTCAGTTGCAGTATCACTGGTAGTAAGAATACGACAGGGTCAACAAAACAAAAACAAAAAAAACAATGACAGTGCAGGTGGCTTTCCAACTCAAGCACAGCACTAGGAATGAGAGAGAGAGAGAGAGAGAGAGAGAGAGAGAGAGAGAGAGAGAGAGAGAGAGAGAGAGAGAGAGAGAGAGAGAAGAGTGAAGTTAAAGAGAGAAGGAAGAGAGAGAGGAGAGAGAGAGAGAGGAGAGAGAGAGAGAGAGAGAGAGAAGAGAGAGAGGAGAAGAGAAGAGCAGAATGAGAGAGAGAGAGAGAGAGAGAGAGAGAGAGAGAGAGAGAGGAGAAAAGAAGAAGGAAGAGAGAGAGAGAGAGAGAGAGAAAAGAAGAAAGAAAAAAAAAGGAGAGAGAGAGAGAGAAGAGAAGAAAAAAAATAGAGGGAGAAAAGAGAGAAATAAAAGAGAAGAAAGAGACAGAAAAGAACGAAAAGAAGAGAGAGAGAGAGAGAAGAGAGAGAGAGGAGGAGAGAGAGAGAGGGAGAGAGAGAGAGAGAGAGAGAGAGAGGACAAAACAGCAAGACACAGCAACAATAACACAATCCAAAAACGAGTGTGTTGAAAAATGAGAAAATAATAATAACAATAATAAAATAAGGAGGAGATTGTACAGTAGTGAAGAACAGCAAGAGGCAACTAAGACTGAGCCAAGATTCACCAGGGATCCGTGAATCTTAATGGAGCTTCTTACCCTCACTAGCCACACGGGAGGGGGCTTTAAAGGGCCTGTGATAAGTCATGACAACTCGTTCACTACAGGAATGAGTGTTGACGTTTTGAGGTTTCCCTAGTATAACCTTTGGGAGGATTTAGATACCCCAGAATACCCATTGGGAGGATTTAGATACCCTAGTATATCCCTAGGGAGGATTTAGATACCCTAGTATATCCCTAGGGAGGATTTAGATACCCTAGGATACCCATAGGGAGGATTTAGATACCCTAGGATACCCATAGGGAGGATTTAGATACCCTAGGATACCCATAGGGAGGATTTAGATACCCTAGATACCCTAGGGGATTTAGATACCCTAGGATACCCATAGGGAGGATTTAGATACCCTAGGATACCCATAGGGAGGATTTAGATACCCTAGGATACCCCTAGGGAGGATTTAGATACCCTAGGATACCCATAGGGAGGATTTAGATACCCTAGGATACCCCTAAGGAGGATTTAGATACCCTAGTATACCCATAGGTAGGATTTAGATACCCTAGGATACCCATATTTAGGGAGAATGCTCACTCTAGGGATGAAGGGATGTGTTTGAAGGATAGATGGTGAGCAGGATTGTTTGAGGAAGGGTCTGAAAAGCTGCATGAGTAAGACTAGTAAAAATAGAGGAGATAAAGACTAGGTGGAAAGAAAACTAGGAGGTAGACTAGAGATGGAGGTGAAAACTAGTAAAAATAGGAGGTTAAAGACTAGGTGGAGGTGAAAACTAGTAAAGATAGAGATAAAGACTAGAGGTGGAGGTGAAATCTAGGAGGTAAAGACTAGGTGGAGGTGAAAACTAGTAAAGATAGAGGAGATAAAGACTAGAAGTGGAAGAAAACTAGTAAAAATAGTACTTAAAAAACAGAGGAGGAAATCACAGAACCTAAAACTGACCTTTCCTTTGGCCAGAGAGAACACAGATGCCCGAAATAAAATGAATAAAACCTGCAGCAAAAAAACATATGTGACACAAGACTGGGCTTTGTATGGAGGACGTATTCAGTAACATGATGCGCGGTGACCCCAGAGAAATGAACTGGCGCTTCTTCACCTTCGGACAAACAAACGATAAATAACAATAAAAACTTGGAGCACTGGTGATTTTCTTCCTCAATGAGAGAGAGAGAGTGTATGAACCAAGCATTCATACACAAAACAATAGAGTAAGTCCTAGTGCTAGAGTTTCTTAGCTGGTGGAATGAGAGCGTTTCCTTTTCCAACAGTCGGGGTCGATCTTTTTCCTCTCCTCCGCTTGTGCTCGGGCTTCGGCGTTAAAGGTCTCTCGGTCCTCCTCGGGTAGTGACTTCCACATGACTCCCAGCAGCACAGAGATGGCCCTGCAGAACATAACCACATCAGTAAATAAGGATATACAGTAAGTAAAACCTCTCTTATTCGGACCCTCATTATTCGGACTTTGACATTATTCGGACCTTTTTTTTTTTTTTTTTTTTTTTTAAGGGGTCGAAATTTCCTAGCTATATATAATTATATACACCTGGAATTTTTTTTTTTTTTTTTTTTTTATAGGGGTCGAAATTTCCTAGCTATATATAATTATACACCTAGATATTTTTTTTTTTTTTTTTTTTTTTTTTTTTTATAGGGGTCGAAATTTCCTAGCTCTATATACACCTATAATTTTTTTTTTTCATATCCCCCAATTATTCGGACCACTCCTTGGCCCAATTAGTCCGAATATGAGAGGTTTTACTGTATAAGAACAAGAATAATACAGTGACCTGAAAATATCAACAGTAATTCCACCACAAACAACATCCCCATTTCCATGACAGTAACTGAATATCAAAGTATAATAAAAACTACCTTCCTGGATAATAACATAAGAACATAAGAGAATAAGAGAATAAGGAAGCTACAAGAGGCCGTGAAACCTACACGAGGTAGTTCCTGTTACTTAACACTACCTACATCCACCTTTCATGAATTTATCCAGCCTCCTTTTAAAGCTCCCTATTGACTCCACACTAACTACCCGACGACTGAGTCCATTCCAATCATTTACCACCCTATTTGTGAACCAGTTTTTCCCTACTGACTGAGTCCATTCCAATCATTTACCACCCTATTTGTGAACCAGTTTTTCCCTATTGACTGAGTCCATTCCAATCATTTACCACCCTATTTGTGAACCAGTTTTTCCCTATTGACTGAGTCCATTCCAATCATTTACCACCCTATTTGTGAACCAGTTTTTCCCTATTTCTTTTATAAATCAACGCTTTTCCAGCTTGAATAACTACACACCTGTTATCTTTGCCAGGATATTGTTGGATGAGTTTCAAGCGATGGTGCTTTGCAAACAGCATAAAGCCATTCATGGGTCGCCGAGCCCTCACCCCCGTCCCCCCCTCCATGGGCCCCCCCGCGGCGACCCCTCCCCCCCTCGCCGCCTCCCTGTTCTTCTTGCAGGGGGAGGCTGGGGGGGAGAGGAAGACGGTGCGGTGGGTGTGGGGGGGGAAGGTGGCACTGGGAGGGGCTGAGTAGGCTCCAGCTCCGCCCTCGAGGGGGTCGTCATTGAAGTCAAACCTGAAACACACATTAGCAATCAACATTATATCATCATTCATCATCATAAGCAATCAACATTATATCATCATTCATCATCATAAGCAATCAACATTATATCATCATTCATCATCATAAGCAATCAACATTTTACCATCAGTCATCATCCATTTGCTGAAGCAGACGAGTACAAATTTACGCCCCGGATGCTCTTCCTGACAGGCAACCCCAGTTTTCGGCTGAGGGCCTACAATATCAACGGCAGCAGCAGTAGTAGTAGTAGTAGCAGCAGCAGTAAATGTAGTAGTAGTAGCAGTAAAAGTAGTAGTAGTAGTAGTAGTAGTAAAAGTAGTAGTAGTAAAAGTAGTAGTAGTAGTAGTAGTAGTAGTAAAAGTAGTAGTAGCAGCAGTAAAAGAAGTAGTAGTAGTATAGTAAAAGTAGAAGTAGTAGTAGTAGTAGTAGTAGTAGTAGTAGTAGTAGTAGTAGTAGTAGTAGTAGTAGTAGTAGTAGTAGTAGTAGTAGTATAGTAAAAGTAGTATAAGCTAAAGTACTGGGCTAGAGTCCTACCTCTTCATGGCGTCGGTGAGGTCTGGGGTGACGACGGGGATGGGGGTCTGGGTGGTCTCGGGGTGGTAGGGGGGCAGACACACATCCCCCTCCTGAAGCTGCTGGCAGGGGAGGCTGTAGCGCTCGGTGGTCCGCTCGGGGAACACACTACACCACCCTGCACACCAACACAAAAACATAAAACACACCATTTAACTTATTGCCTTCCTAACTCCCAGACACCCTGTATAACCCTTGTAATATATCAGCCACTTGTAATATATCAGCCCTTGTAATACATCAGCCCTTGTAATACATCAGCCCTTGTAATATATCAGCCCTTGTAATATATCAGCCCTTGTAATATATCAGCCCTTGTAATATATCCGCCCTTGTAATATATCCGCCACACACCGCCCTGAGCCTGCCTGCGTCGCCGTACCTTTGCCGTGCACGTAGAAGGGGTGGTCGGGGGGCGTCACCACCATGATGTCCTCCTGCTGCACCACCACGGGCCGGAAGTACAGCTGGCAGTAGGAGGGCGCGGCCAGGTGGGCGGCGGGACCCTCGTGCAGGATGCGCATCAGGTGGAGGCCGTGGGGGGCGTAGCGCTGCTGGTGGGTGCGTTCCAGCTGGCCCAGTTCCTCGCTCAGCTTGGCCCCTGTCACCTGGCCCCCGCCGCCCAACACAAAGTGAACCCGCACGCCAGACATGAACACCGACCACACGTTGGTGGGCCACTGGTGCCCCGAGGTGGGCTGGGGGGACATGGATGAAGGGCACGGGGAGGAGCCCGGCCCCAGCCTGTCGGCCAGCCCGTAGCCACCCAGGCCCTGGGGTCCCATGGGGATGTGCGGGTGCGGGGACATGTGGTGCGGGGAGGGCATGTGTGAGGAGGGCATGTGGGGGGAGGGGGCGTGGGAGTAGGGGGCGTGGCACTCTGTCATGGTCACCTCGTTCTCCAGTTCCTCCCGGGATGAGTTGAGGGAGGAGGTGGAGGGGTGGGAGGGGGCCGGGGAGAGCAGGGAGGAGGGCAGCCCACCCACCGCTGCCGTGGAGAGGTTGAGGGGCCCCTGGGAGCACCCGGAGAGGTCCCCCTGGCCCATGTGTCCCCCACCCAGGTTCCCATCACCGTGGTGCCCCTCACTGAAGGAGAAGCGACTGGTGATGACGGGGATGGCGGAGTGTGGGTGCGGGGTGTGGGGCGTGTGGGGCGTGGGCAGGCCCGGGATTCTCAGCGAGGAGGAGGAGGAGGAGGCGGAGGATGGGGCCCCTGCGTGGTGGCCCTGGACCTCGGCGGTGCAGCGGATCACTCCCTGCGAGTGGTTGGCGGGCATCTGCAGGCCGTGCACCTCCAGCTGGAAGGACCAGCTGTGTGCTCTGTGCGGGGGGAGGGAGGGTGTGAGGCAAGCTGGGCAGGCACACAACACACACAACGCACACTAACTCTGCTGCTGCTACACAAGAACATAAGCTACAAGAAGCCATGAAACCTATTCGTGGCGGTTTCAATATCACCAGAGTTTCTATGAGTCTACTATTACTACTACTTCAGGAACTACCTCGTGTAGGTCTCACGGCCTCTTGTAGCTTCCTTATTTTCCTATGTTCTTATGAGGCACACCCTACACCTCAACCCTCACAATCACCACACACACACACACACACACACACACACACACACACACACACACACACACACACACACACACACACACACACGCACACACACCAACACCTTCTCAACACACAGGAATCAAATCTCAGACTTGGATCTCTCATTTATGGTATGCTGGGTAACTGATTATCACTGAATTTCAAGTCATACAGTGAGCTGAAAGTATCAACAGTAATTCCACCAAAAATAACATCCCCATTTCCATGACAGTAACTGAATATCAAAGCATAATATAACCCACCATCCTGGATAAGAACATAACAACATAAGAGAATAAGGAAGCTACAAGAGGCCGTGAGACCTACACGAGGTAGTTCCTGTTACTTAACACTACCTACATCCACCTTTCATCCCCATCCATGAAATTGTCTAGCCTCCTTTTATAACTCCCTATTGACTCCGTACTAACTACCTCATGATTTAGTCCATTCCAATATTTACCACCCTATTTGTGAACCAGTTTCTCCCTATTTCTTTTTTAAATCTACGCTTTTCCAGTTTGATTCAGTTACTTCTTGTTCTACCCTGAATACAAACAATAATAACATAATAGTGACCTTGTTTTGTATTGATAGTATGTTTCTAGATGATGTTTTACTTATAGAAAATGAGTTAGGTGTTGTTGTTGTTGTTGTGGTGATGGTGGTGTTGTTGTGGTGATGGTGGTGTTGTTGTTGTTGTTGTGGTGATGGTGGTGTTGTTGTGGTGATGGTGGTGTTGTTGGTGTTGTTGTGGTGTTGTTGTGGTGATGGTGGTGTTGTTGTGGTGATGGTGGTGTTGTTGTGGTGATGGTGGTGTTGTTGTTGTGGTGGTGGTGGTGGTGGTGGTGTTGTTGTTGTGGTGGTGGTGTTGGTGTTGTGGTGGTGGTGTTGTTGTTGTTGTTGTGGTGGTGGTGTTGTTAGTGTTGTTGTTGCCTCCTCACCTTTTCCTGAGGGGGAGGCTCTTCTGGGTGAGGGGGGAGCGCGGGCTGATGGTGTTGATGGCAGCAAACTCTGGAATCATGGCCTCGGGTTCCAGGTTCCTCTTGCTCAGGTCCAGCGGGGGAGGGACGGGACGCAGCTGGGAGGAAGGAACAATTGTGTCACATTAACGCCTTGAGATTCCATTGTAATTTGACTACCGTTAAACGTTTTTAAGTTAATATAAGCACTATTTTATCGCTATGACCTGTTTAGTATCCTTGTCGACTAACTCATTTGATACAATAAGCTACATTTTGTAATTTTATGGCTCGACAACATATGATTTTTTATAGCAAAGGACAAATATGGGTGTGAAGGGGTTAATGGCAAAAAAATGTACAGCCACTATCACTACAAGGCCAAGACAGACACTTGTCACCTGTGTTGTATAAGCGCCTGGTGTAACAAATTGCTGTTGTTTGTCAGTTATATAAGGTATTCAACAGAGCGATGTAAACACAGTGGATATATAAAGTATTCAGCAGAGCGATGTAAACACAGTGGATATATATGTGTTCAACAGAGCGATGTAGACCCAGTGGTTATATAAAGTATTCAACAGAGCGATGTAGACCCAGTGGTTATATAAAGTATTCAACAGAGCGATGTAAACACTGGTTATATATGTATCCTTCAACACGTCACCACCTTCACTTCAACTCCGAATTCTAAACAATCTGCAGAGACAACTATAGTAAATGTTGTACTAATTATATCCATCAGTAATCTCAGGGGTTTTTTCAGGGTAGCATAAATAACTTTGTTCGTTTAAAAGGTCACCAGTCTATCAGTGAGGCTGACAGACTGACTGACTGGCATGGGATAGGAGGAGGAATCTGAACATTATCCTGGAGCAAACTGGAAAGAATAGCAGCCACGTGATCAGCGGGGAAATGTTGCTCTGTTAAAATGTTGCTCTGTTAAAATGTTGCTCTGTTAAAATGTTGCGCTGCTAAAATGTTGCGCTGTTAAAATGTTGCGCTGTTAAAATGTTGCTCTGTTAAAATGTTGCGCTGTTAAAATGTTGCGCTGCTAAAATGTTGCGCTGCTAAAATGTTGCTCTGTTAAAATGTTGCTCTGTTAAAATGTTGCTCTGCTAAAATGTTGCTCTGCTAAAATGTTGCTCTGTTAAAATGTTGCTCTGTTAAAATGTTGCTCTGCTAAAATGTTGCTCTGCTAAAATGTTGCTCTGTTAAAATGTTGCTCTGTTAAAATGTTGCTGTTAAAATGTTGCTCTGTTAAAATGTTGCTCTGTTAAAATATTGCTCTGTTAAAATGTTGCTCTGTTAAAATGTTGCTCTGCTAAAATGTTGCTCTGTTAAAATGTTGCTCTGTTAAAATGTTGCTGTTAAAATGTTGCTCTGCTAAAATGTTGCTCTGCTAAAATGTTGCTCTGTTAAAATGTTGCTCTGTTAAAATGTTGCTCTGTTAAAATGTTGCTCTGTTAAAATGTTGCTCTGTTAAAATGTTGCTCTGTTAAAATGTTGCTCTGCTAAAATGTTGCTGTTAAAATATTGCTCTGCTAAAATGTTGCTCTGTTAAAATGTTGCTCTGTTAAAATGTTGCTGTTAAAATGTTGCTCTGTTAAAATGTTGCTCTGCTAAAATGTTGCTCTGTTAAAATGTTGCTCTGTTAAAATGTTGCTCTGTTAAAATGTTGCTCTGCTAAAATGTTGCTCTGTTAAAATGTTGCTCTGCTAAAATGTTGCTCTGCTAAAATGTTGCTGTTAAAATATTGCTCTGCTAAAATGTTGCTGTTAAAATATTGCTCTGCTAAAATGTTGCTCTGTTAAAATGTTGCGCCAAACTATTCATGGGAGATAAATAAAATGAAATAAAATAAAATAAAAAATAAAAATAAAACTCAAATAAAACATATCAAATAAAAATAAAACTAGAGATAAAATTTAAAATATCAAATTAAAATGCGTACTAATAGAAGACACATTTCTTAAGGTGCTTCTCATAAAAGTGTGCTTTGTTCAATGGCATTCAAGGAAACCACCGACTTCCTTTATGACTGTAATGGGAAAGCTCTGCCAAGTCTCCCTGAATACAACCACAGCCATGACTTCCTGAACACATATATACAAAGGAGATTTTAACCTACAGCAGTGTCTTCAAAACAAGGCGACGGACTTTCCATACTTTTTTCCAGCTTTTCCGCCTACTTTCCCAAAAAAACTAGGAAAATAGCCTATAAATATTGTACGAAAGGAGTGAATTTGACCCTGAAAAACAGCCAGAGTGCATATTTTAACACCTTCAAAGGCTTCCTATCAAGCAGCGCCTCGCTTCGCTCAGCTTTCAATCAATCTCCACCTCCTACTGTCTTCATTCCAACTCCTACTGTCTTCATTCCAACTCCTACTGTCTTCATTCCACCTCCTACTGTCTTCATTCCACCTCCTACTGTCTTCATTCCACCTCCTACTGTCTTCATTCCACCTCCTACTGTCTTCATTCCAACTCCTACTGTCTTTATTCCAACTCCTACTGTCTTCATTCCAACTCCTACTGTCTTCATTCCACCTCCTACACTCCTACTGTCTTCATTCCACCTCCTACTGTCTTCATTCCACCTCCTACTGTCTTCATTCCACCTCCTACTGTCTTCATTCCACCTCTACTGTCTTCATTCCACCTCCTACTGTCTTCATTCCACTCCTACTGTCTTCATCCACCTCCTACTGTCTTCATTCCACCTCCTACTGTCTTCATTCCACCTCCTACGTCTTCATTCCACTCCTACTGTCTTCATTCCACTCCTACTGTCTTCATTCCAACTCCTACTGTCTTCATTCCAACTCCTACTGTCTTCATTCCACCTCCTACTGTCTTCATTCCACTCCTACTGTCTTCATTCCACTCCTACTGTCTTCATCCACCTCCTACTGTCTTCATTCCAACTCCTACTGTCTTCATTCCACCTCCTACTGTCTTCATTCCAACTCCTACTGTCTTCATTCCACCTCCTACTGTCTTCATTCCAACTCCTACTTTAAAAGAAAATGAAAACACTGCTACAAGGAGTCAATATTTAGAGGTCAATGCTAAAATGTAATACAAAGAGACATTAAGCACGTAAGGATTTAGTTTTCCAAATATGTAATGACCTTGACTCAATCCTGTACAAAAACATCACATACACACACACACACACACACACACACACATAGTAACCACATCAGCATAACTTTGGTCTCCACATCCTGTCACTCTCTTCCTTATTCTCAATCCATGCTGCGAACATCCTCCTCAGTATGTCAGTGTTCCATAACTTACTGTTTCCCTTTCTGCAAGCTTCAGTAACTTTTTGAGAGTACGTAGAGAGAGTTTTTGAGTTTTGTATATATATTCCTATCTCTGATGCCTCCATAGCCCCAGTGTCTGTCTGTCTCTGTCTCTGTCTCTCTCTCTCTCTCTCTGTGTGTCTGTCTGTCTCTCTCTCTCTCTCTCTGTCTCTGTCTCTCTCTCTTCCATAGTGACACCAAAACAAGGTCCTGACTTATATCCCTCTACACACATTCACTCCACATCCCAAAATAATGTTTCGTATTCATGTTTTAAAGCTAAGATTGACCAAATGAGACAAGGAGACGGGACCCCACTAGTGTAACTCATTTCCCGTATATCACAACTAGGTAAATCTAGGTGAATACATCACGACATGCTCTCAAACACTACTGACTAATGATGGCAATAAAAGTATCAAGAAGTGAAAGCCTTTGAGGTCATCCATCTTCACGGTAATCTATCCTCGCCACTTCACATGACCACAAGGCACACACAGACACACTATACTCTGTTTTTTTTAACGAGGTGAAAAATCCTGACCATATAACCATAATCACAAATTTTCTTGCATGATGCATTTACAGATATTAAGTGACCAGTCCCAAGAAAAAATGGTTAGGTTTTGTGGTCATATCCATTTTATTTTTTCATCTGAGGTGTTTTCTTGAGTTAAAAAAAAAGTAGGTATGGCCCCATTTTGACCTTTTTACTCCCCACAAAACACCTCCGATGAAAATAATACAATAAAACCTCTCGTATTCGGACCCTCATAATTCGGACTTTGACATTATTCGGACCTCCTCCTTTTTTCTTCCTTTTTTTTCAGGGATCAAAATTTCCTAGCTATATGTACACCTAGATTTATTTTTTTTTTTTTTTTTTTAGGGGTCGAAATTTCCTAGTATTATACACCTAGATTTTTTTTTTTTTTTTTTTTTTTTAGGGGTCGAAATTTCCTAGCTAGAACCACACCTAGAAATTTTTTTTTTTTTTTTTTTTTTTTTTACATATCCTCCCATTATTCGGATCCTTGCATTCCTCGGACCACTCCTTGGCCCAATTAGTCCGAATATGAGAGGTTTGACTGTATATGGCCACAAAACCTAACAGATCTAATGGTGCACTAGCTAAAGAAAACACTAGCTTTGCACATACAAGCTTCCATCTTACACATAATCTTTGAGGACAAGCTATGGCCTATACAGGAACCCACTCCGATAAGACTACATTGTCATTTGCTACACGTTACTTTATTTAGCGCATATTTACGTGACTTAATTAAGGGATTTATTGATATTATTTGACATGCATAACTTTGTGACAATAAATGCTTCAGATCAGCAGAATTGTACGAAATAAAAAAAAAAAGTTCCGAGTGACGGCATTTTCGGTTTAATTGAATGCTAAAAAAATAGACTACGTAGTATCCTGGGAGCCTCGGTGCAATGCTAAATGAGCCTCACCTTGCGTTTGATGCTGAGGTCTCTGGGTTCCTCGGGGGACGGTGGGTGGGCGGGGGCGGGACACATGCCGCCCATCACCACGGGGGACATGCGCTCCTCCTTCATCTCGTGGTTCATGGCGGTGGTGGTGGTGGTGGTGGTGCTAGAAGGGGATAAAGGAGATATGTTAGGTTTAATCATTATGTGTATTGACCTAGTTGTACTGCCCGTGCCTTAAACAAGCTGCCATATGTAAGATATCTCTCTCGGAAGTCAGTAGGCTGCCATAGAGTACATTTTCTGAATTCCCGTATGGAAGCGCTGTGTTATGATGTCGCGAACAATACTTTGGCGCGCTGTGTAACATACAGGAAAAGCGCTCTGCTCGTATTGTCCCGTCTCCAAGTCTACTATTATCCAGCTTGCCTTTGAAGTCCTGAATACTTCTTGCATTAATCACTTTTGCATCAAGGTTGTTCCAGGCTTCTAGGCTTCTATACGGGAAGCTGTATTTTTTTATATCCCTCTTGCATGTTGTCCTTTTCAATTTCTTCTCATGACCTCTTGCACTTGTATCGTCCCACACAAACAGATCTTCTCTATCAATTTTTTCCAGACCCATTGATGCTCTATACACTGCTATAAAATCTTGTGTGTGTGTATGTGTCATTCATTAATCTGTGTATGTGTCTGCTGTTTGTGCAGAATGTGGGGTAGCAGAGGTGTCCATGTATGTATACCCTATGTACTATATGCACTTTGATACTATGTCCCCTAATGTGCCTAGGTATATTATGTATTTTTTGTTTTGCTCTACAGGTTGAAGTTCCCAAACTCTGCAACCTCGGGACCAGCGCCGAGCCGAGTAATGGAATTTTCCGACTTTTAGAACGTAGATATATTAAGGGGAAAAAAATGGTTTGGGAGCCATAATACCAATAACAGACCTGTAGAAGTACACAAAATAACAGTGTACACAACTCTACAGTCACAACACCACTGAACAATAACAACAAACAAATCGGCAGGAGAAACCAAGCGGCCTAGTGTGGTGGCACCCAGCGGCCGACCCGGCAACTACGCGCCGGGTTTTGGGTGTTCTGCCGTGTTTTGGAAAATCCGGAACCATAGCCGTTTTGGGTGTTGCCGAGTCTTGGGATGCCGAGTTTGGGAACTTCAACCTGTAGTGCTTAAGTTTACTCCTTGTCTTGTTGTTGTTGCTTTTTTTTGTCTGTATGCCTCCGGGCGATAATCAAATTATTATTATTATTATTATTATTATTATTATTAATGCACCGGTTTTCTTTTTATATATTTTCTTGTTAGTGTGCAATATGAGGTGTGGATAAAAAACAGTGTTGGAAAATGCTGAAACAATTGGAAAAAGTAGTAAAAATTAAAAGGCCACATATTTTCGGGTCAAAATAACAACTCATTACATTGAATACAAGATACGAAGGGAGAGAAAAAAAGAAAAAAAGGAAGAAATGTATGAAAAGAGAGAGAGAAAGAGAGAGAGAGAGAGAGAATGTATTTTCAACTCACACTATAAAGCAAACACAAATCTCCTGACATGCTGCTAAATCTTACAAACAATAATTATATCTGATGACAAACACATCTTCCTACCTATTGCTATTCTAAGTGTTCTTTTTTCCCTGTAGTATCTTTTAACTAGTAGCAAGCATTATATCAGGGGTGTGGGACTGTGTTACTACAGAAGAAAAGGCAGGACACACGTACGTACATACATACACCTCCAACATGACTACATTCTACACATTCTACACATACTACATATAATATCCCCAGTGCCATAACAACTGGCTAACCATAAAGTACTACAAACCAGGGAATATACAAGAGAATACATATCTTTTCTATCTTCCTTGAAACAAACAACATATTTTACGGCATGAGGCTAATAGGACAGCACTCAAAACAACCAGGAATGTTTACGGACCCTTCGCTTTCTACGTAATCGCTATCATTCTTCCTCAATGTACCCCGCCTGTGCTTGGCTTGCCTTCAAATAGTAATTAAAAAGAGATACAAACATGCAGGTGTGGTTCGGTGTGTAGTAAATTAGTAATGCAAGTAAATACTAGCTAGGTGGATATCTGATCACATGTTCCTCGCACAGTAATTAGATGTTTTGTGTCGGGTGAAATTTGCACTTTAATGCGGTGACTGAATATCCACATTACCGAGAACATGAGAAAGACGATTGACCCCTTGAGACCCCGAACGTAATTTCCGTTGTAATTTGGTTAGCATCCGATGATTTTTAGTGACTATAAGCAATGTTTTATAGATATGACCTGTTGAGTATCCTTGTCGACTAGTTAATTTGGTATATTCAGTTACTTTTTGTAATTTTATGGGTAACAAGTTTTTTTTATGCAAAGGAAAGATCTGGGCGTGAAGGGGTTAAGAGAGGGAGAAATAGGGAATAATATTATGGCAGTCCCGTCAGAGGATTAGTAACATTCTAAAGGCATTAGTCAGCCCCTGTGTGTAGAAGATAAAAGTATGTATGTACCCTACCATGCAAACAATGAAACACTGCGATTCTAGTTGTACCCTAAAATGAGTAAAAAATGTTCAACGACAACAAAGAAATTATTATCCGTGTGGACACAATGAGCTTTGTTCGGCTGAATGTACTTCCTGTCCATCAGTTAGCTAGGTCGGCGATGAAAGTTATTCCACATATTCATGGGTGTTTATGGGGGATGGGGGGTTATGGGTGTCTATGGGGGAGGGGGAGGTACAGACAGGTTGCCCCCCATCCCTGAATCAGGTTTTTTGACCAAGGTTTGCTGAGGTGGTGTAGTTTTAAGCAACAGTTATGATAGGGGCAGTATATCCCTGTTTTAAGGAGCTATAAAAGGAGGTTTAGGTAGTTTTAAAAGGTTTTGGTAGTTTTAAAAGGAGGTTTAGGTAGTTTTAAAAGGAGGTTTAGGTCGTTTTAAAAGGAGGTTCAGGTAGTTTTAAAAGGTTTTGGTAGTTTTAAAAGGAGGTTTTGGTAGTTTTAAAAGGAGGTTTAGGTAGTTTTAAAAGGAGGTTTAGGTAGTTTTAAAAGGAGGTTTAGGTAGTTTTAAAAGGAGGTTTTGGTAGTTTTAAAAGGAGGTTTAGGTAGTTTTAAAAGGAGGTTTAGGTAGTTTTAAAAGGAGGTTTAGGTAGTTTTAAAAGGAGGTTTAGGTAGTTTTAAAAGGAGGTTTAGGTAGTTTTAAAAGGAGGTTTAGGTAGTTTTTAAAGGAGGTTTTGGTAGTTTTAAAAGGAGGTTTAGGTAGTTTTTAAAGGACGTTTAGGTAGTTTTTAAAGGAGGTTTAGGTGGTTTTAACAGGAAGCTAGATAATTTCATGGATGGGGATGAAAGGTGGATGTAGGTAGCGTTAAGTAACAGGAACTACCACGTGTAGCCTTATGGCCTCTTGTAGCTTCCTTATTTTCTATGTTCTTAACCCCTTCACGCCCAGATCTTTCCTTTGCTAAATAAAATTGTCTGTTGTTAGCCATAAAATGACGAAAAATAACAGAAACTACCAAATTAGCTAGTGGACAAGGATACTAAACAGGTCATATCTATAAAACATTGCTTATATTCACTCAAAATAGTCTAATGGCACCCAAATTACAATGGAGGTTACGTTCTGGGTCTCAAGGGGTTAAGTACTGTTAGGTTAAGGGAGGGAAGCGGCTCTTATGTCCACCTGTAATCATAATCTGAATGGTAAAGGTAACCCAGAATACTTTATTACCTCACTTAAAAACTTGTCTGACTCAAGAAAATAAAAGTGACATGATTTTGTAACACCTGCATAAAAACTAGTGAAGTTTGTACATAAATGGAGACAGGCTTGATAAGACTTCATGCATTAACATATGAAGTGACAGCTATTTGATTTGTGATGCAATAAAAAACATAGTGTTGTCAGAAAAGAAGTGATGCATGTGTACACCACACAGAAGCTCTATACAAAATATATAAAAATAGTAAGACAGTATTATAGTATGATTCATATAATGTTTGTCAAAGGCCATATGTTTGCAGGCATACAACAAAATCTAGCAAGGAATGATCAGCCCATTCTATTCTTTGTGTTTTTGCTCATGTCACAGTTAGGTAATGAGTATATTCTTCTAAATGAACTATATTGCCCACATGTCTATATTATATTTTGATTTGTTTTAGTACTTCAGTTCACTCCCTCGTGTTTATTTGTCATGTTGTTGTCTGTTGTTTTCCTGTAGGCCTACAGGTGCAAATAAATTATTATTATTATTTTTTTTTCTTATTCTTCTTTCAAACAAACTATATTCTGCCTTTTTTTCTCCCTTAACAAACTATATTCTTCCTTATTCTTCTTTTCAAACAAACTATATTCTTCCTATTCTACTCCCTTAACAAACTATATTCTTCCTTTTTTTCTCCCTTAACAAACTATATTCTTCCTTATTCTTCTCCCTTAACAAAATATATTCTTCCTTATTCTTCTCCCAAAACAAACTATATTCTTCCTTATTCTTCTTTGTAAACAAACTATATTCTTCCTTTTTTTCTCCCTTAACAAACTATATTCTTCCTTTTTTTCTCCCTTAACAAACTATATTCTTCCTTATTCTTAACAAACTATATTCTTCCTTTTCTTCTCCCTTAACAAACTATATTCTTCCTTATTCTTAACAAACTATATTCTTCCTTTTTTTCTCCCTTAACAAACTATATTCTTCCTTATTCTTAACAAACTATATTCTTCCTTTTCTTCTCCCTTAACAAACTATATTCTTCCTTTTCTTCTCCCTTAACAAACTATATTCTTCCTTATTCTTAACAAACTATATTCTTCCTTTATCCTTCCTAAACAAACTAGTCTTCCTTTTTTTCTCCCTTAACAAACTATATTCTTCCTTATTCTTCTCCCTTAACAAACTATATTCTTCCTTTTCTTCTCCCTTAACAAACTATATTCTTCCTTTTTTTCTCCCTAAACAAACTATATTCTTCCTTTATCCTTCCTTAACAAACTATAGTCTTCCTTATTCTTCTCCCTTAACAAACTATATTCTTCCTTATTCTTCTCCCTTAACAAACTATATTCTTCCTTTTCTTCTCCCTTAACAAACTATATTCTTCCTTATTCTTCTCCCTTAACAAACTATAGTCTTCCTTATTCTTCTCCCTTAACAAACTATACTTCTTCCCTTATTCTCTTTCCCTTAACAAACTATATTCTTCCTTTTCTTCCCTTAACAACTATATTCTTCCTTTTTTCTCCCTAAACAAACTATATCTTCCTTTATCCTTCCCTTAACAAACTATATCTTCCTTATTCTTTCCCTTAACAAACTATATTCTTCCTTATTCTTCTCCCTTAACAAACTATATTCTTCCTTATTCTTCTCCCTTAACAAACTATATTCTTCCTTTTCTTCTCCCTTAACAAACTATATTCTTCCTTATTCTTCTCCCTTAACAAACTATATTCTTCCTTTTCTTCTCCCTTAACAAACTATAGTCTTCCTTTTTTTCTCCCTTAACAAACTATATTCTTCCTTATTCTTCTCCCTTAACAAACTATATTCTTCCTTATTCTTCTCCCTTAACAAACTATATTCTTCCTTATTCTTCTCCCTTAACAAACTATATTCTTCCTTTTCTTCTCCCTTAACAAACATATTCTTCCTTTCTTCTCCCTTAACAACTATATTCTTCCTTTTTTTCTCCCTTACAAACATATTCTTCTTATTCTTCTCCCTTAACAAACTATATTCTTCCTTTTCTTCTCCCTAACAAACTATATTCTTCCTTTTTTTCCTCCCTTAAAAAACTATATTCTTCCTTATTCTTCTCCCTTAACAAACTATATTCTTCCTTTCTTTTCTCCTTAACAAACTATATTCTTCCTTTTCTTCTCCTTAACAAAATATATTCTTCCTTTTCTTCTCCCTTAACAAACTAATTCTTCTTATTCTTCTCCCTTAACAAACTATATTCTTCCTTTTCTTCTCCCTTAACAAACTATTTCTTCCTTTTTTCTCCCTTAACAAACTATATTCTTCCTTTTCTTCTCCCTTAACAAACTATCTTCTATTTTCCTTAACAACTTATTCTTCTCCCTTTAAACAAACTATATTCTTCCTTTTTTTCTCCCTTAACAAACTATAGTCTTCCTTATTCTTCTCCCTTAACAAACTAGTCTTCCTTTTTTTCTCCCTTAACAAACTATATTCTTCCTTTATCCTTCCTAAACAAACTAATATTCTTCCTTATTTTCTCCCTTTAACAAACTATAGTCTTCCTTTTTTCTCCCTTAACAAACTATATTCTTCCTTTTTTTCTCCCTTAACAAACTATATTCTTCCTTATTCTTCTCCCTTACAAACATATTCTTCCTTATTCTTCTCCTTAACAAACTATATTCTTCCTTTTCTTCTCCCTTAACAAACTATATTCTTCCTTATTTCTTAACAACTATATTCTTCCTTATTCTTCTCCTTAACAAACTATATCTTCTTATTCTTCCCTTAACAACATATTCTTCCTTATCTTCTCCCTTAACAAACTATATTCTCTTGAACCTAGAGTCTTCCTTTTTTCCCTTAACAAACTATAGTCTTCCTTTTTTTCTCCCTTAACAAACTATATTCTTCCTTATTCTTCTCCCTTAACAAACTATATTCTTCCTTATTCTTCTCCCTTAACAAACTATATTCTTCTTTGTAAACAAACTATAGTCTTCCTTATTCTTCTCCCTTAACAAACTATAGTCTTCCTTTTTTTCTCCCTTAACAAACTATATTCTTCCTTATTCTTCTCCCTTAACAAACTATATTCTTCCTTTATCCTTCCTCTAAACTATACCTAACACATTCTAGCGAGTCTTGGGACATAATTTACTGAAGACTAGGTTAGGTTAGGTTAAGTTAAGTTAAGTTAAGTTAGGTTAGGTTAAGTTAGGTTAAGTTAGGTTAGGCAAGACCAAGTACACAGGCGATCACTTAAGTTTACAATGATTGACTTAATGGCAAAAAAAAAAAAAAAAGTTTACAATGACTAATGGCTTTATTTTTATTATTTTTTGCCTTTTATTATCATTATATTATTTGGTTTACTCATGACTTTTACTTGAGTGGTGTGGACATGTGGGGTGGTTTGGCCTTTCACTTGGTTGACCCAGAGGCTGCAACATGTAACCCAGAGTAGAGGAGGCAATATGTAACCCAGAGTAGAGGCTGCAACATGTAACCCAGAGTAGAGGCTGCAACATGTAACCCAGAGTAGAGGAGGTAATATGTAACCCAGAGTAGAGGAGGCAATATGTAACCCAGAGTAGAGGCTGCAACATGTAACCCAGAGTAGAGGCTGCAACATGTAACCCAGAGTAGAGGCTGCAACATGTAACCCAGAGTAGAGGATGCAATATGTAACCCAGAGTAGAGGCTGCAACATGTAACCCAGAGTAGAGGAGGCAATATGTAACCCAGAGTAGAGGCTGCAACATGTAACCCAGACTAGAGGCTGCAATATGTAACCCAGAGTAGAGGAGGCAATATGTAACCCAGAGTAGAGGCTGCAACATGTAACCCAGAGTAGAGGCTGCAATATGTAACCCAGAGTAGAGGCTGCAACATGTAACCCAGAGTAGAGGCTGCAATATGTAACCCAGAGTAGAGGAAGGCAACATGTAACCCAGAGTAGAGGAGGCAAATGTAACCCAGAGTAGAGGGCAATATGTAACCCAGAGTAGAGGGGCAATATGTAACCCAGAGTAGAGGCTGCAACATGTAACCCAGAGTAGAGGCTGCAACATGTAACCCAGAGTAGAGGCTGCAACATGTAACCCAGAGTAGAGGAGGCAATATGTAACCCAGAGTAGAGGAGGCAATATGTAACCCAGAGTAGAGGCTGCAATATGTAACCCAGAGTAGAGGAGGCAATATGTAACCCAGAGTAGAGGAGGCAACATGTAACCCAGAGTAGAGGAGGCAATATGTAACCCAGAGTAGAGGCTGCAATATGTAACCCAGAGTAGAGGAGGCAATATGTAACCCAGAGTAGAGGAGGCAATATGTAACCCAGAGTAGAGGATGCAATATGTAACCCAGAGTAGAGGCGCAATATGTAACCCAGAGTAGAGGAGGCATATGTAACCCAGAGTAGAGGCGCACATGTAACCCAGAGTAAAGGAGCAATATGTAACCCAGAGTAGAGGAGGCAAATGTAACCCAGAGTAGAGGCTGCAACATGTAACCCAGAGTAGAGGAGGCAATCATGTACCCAGAGTAGAGGAGGCAATATGTAACCCAGAGTAGAGGAGGCAATATGTAACCCAGAGTAGAGGCTGCAATATGTAACCCAGAGTAGAGGAGGCAATATGTAACCCAGAGTAGAGGAGGCAATATGTAACCCAGAGTAGAGGAGGCAACATGTAACCCAGAGTAGAGGAGGCAATATGTAACCCAGAGTAGAGGAGGCAATATGTAACCCAGAGTAGAGGCTGCAATATGTAACCCAGAGTAGAGGAGGCAATATGTAACCCAGAGTAAGGCAATGTAACCCAGATAGAGGCTAAATGTACCCAGAGTAGAGGCTGCAATATGTAACCCAGAGTAGAGGCAATATGTAACCCAGAGTAGAGGCTGCAATATGTAACCCAGAGTAGAGGCTGCAATATGTAACCCAGAGTAGAGGAGGCAATATTTAACCCAGAGTAGAGGCTGCAATATGTAACCCAGAGTAGAGGCAAATGTAACCCAGAGTAGAGGAGGCAAATTAACCCAGAGTAGAGGAGGCAATATGTAACCCAGAGTAGAGGCAATAAATAAGAACATAAGGAAGCTACAAGAGGCCGTGAGACCTACACATGGTAGTTCCTATTACTCAACCCCTTGAGACCCAACGTAATTTCCATTGTAATCTGGGTACCATTAGACGGTTTTTAGTGAATATAAGCCATGTTTTATAGCTATGACCTGTTTAGTATCCTTGTCCACTAACTATTTTGGTATATTCAGTTACTTTTCGTAATTTTATGGCTAACAGACGATTTTTTATAGCAAAGGAAAGATCTGGGCGTGAAGGAGTTAACACTACCTACACCCACCTTTCATCCCCATCCATTAATGTATCCAGCCTCTTTTTAAAGCTCCCTATTGACTCTGCACTGACCACCTGACGACTGAGTCCATTCCAATCATTTACTACCCTGTTTGTGAACCAGTTTTTCCCTATTTCCTTATTAAATCTACGCTTTTCTACCTTGAATCCGTTACTTCTTGTTCTACCCTGAATACAAACAATAATAACATAATAGTGACCCTTCTACTGTATTGTTAGTATGTTGCAAGATGATGTTTTACTTATGGAAAATAAGTTATGATGTCAGTTAGGACTCAATCATATTTTAGTGTTAGTAGTCATTAGTTACTTAGCTATAGTAAATGCGGAGTCATTAGGAGGTTAGACAGCTTTATGGATGGGATGAAAGGTGGATGTAGGTAGTGTTAAGTAACAGGAACTACCTCGTGTAGGTCTCACGGCCTCTTGTAGCTTTCAATATTTTCTCATGTTCTTAATATAAATAATAATATACAATAATAATACAATGCCTGGGTGTGATGTGAGGTGGAGTGAGGTAGTGACAACCCTAAGTCTTCATAATCCACCCGACAATATCAACCCCTTCACGCCCAGATCTTTCCTTTGCTATATAAAATCGTCTGTTGTTAGCCATAAAATAACGAAAAGTAACTGAATATACCAACTTAGCTAGTGGACAAGGTTACTAAACAGTCATATCTATAAAATATTGCTTATAGTCACTAAAAATCGTCTAATGGTACCAAAATTACAATGGAAATTAGTTCTGGGTCTCAAGTGGTTAAAACAACCATATAAGGAAGTAGATTTGCTTTTGAGTTTCACTGTTATGCATGAGTGGGTCTGTATGAATGATTCACTTCTTTGTAACACTGGTAACCTTTCCTTGACCAATACCTCCACTGCACCTGTCATGGGAGGCTCAATGACTGACACATCTCCTCATCACAATAGAATGACAATAAATATGCTGATGTATTAAACAACAACAAAACGAGACCGTCATCAATCAGGGTAGTGTGACAGTAATTTTTTTAACATTAAACGGAGACACATCAACCTTAATCATATAACTAATATAATTAATTACTAACCCTCACACAGCCATATCATAAGAACATAAGAAAATAAGGAAGCTACAAGAGGCAGTGAGACCTACACGTGGTAGTTCCTGTTACTTAACACTACCTACATCCACCTTTCATCCCCATCCATGAAATTATCTAGCCTCCTTTTAAAGCTCCCTATTGACTCTGCACTAACTACCTGACGACTGAGTCCATTCCAATCATTTATTATCCTAGTTCCTGTTACTTAACACTACCTACATCCACCTGTCATCTTTCTATCAATAAGACATCTTACACAAAGAGTATAAGGAATGAAATGAGACATGCCTGATACCTCAAGTGCAACAAACCCCCTAAGACATCTTGCAGGAGTATAAGACATAAAATGAGGACATGCCTGATACCTCAAGTGCAACAAACCCCCTTAAGACATCTTGCAGGAGTATAAGACATAAAATGAGGACATGCCTGATACTCCAAGTGCAACAAACCCCCTTAAGACATCTTGCAGGAGTATAAGACATAAAATGAGGACATGCCTGATACTCCAAGTGCAACAAACCCCCTTAAGACATCTTGCAGGAGTATAAGACATAAAATGAGGACATGCCTGATACCTCAAGTGCAACAAACCCCCTGAACTCTGGTGTTGTCATGAATACCTAGCTACATGAGGTGGCAGCCACATAACTCAGCATTTGATCACGATGAATCAGGGCTTCCTTTTCAGCCTGTAGCACTCAGCCTACATGCCCTGTCACGCTGTCACTTTTTGCCTCAAGATCCAAGGATGAAGGCCAGATTGGAGCTCATACTTGGCTGGATTTCCTGATCATTGTTCAGCCACACACACCCAAACCTAACCAAACCTAACCAAACCTAACCTAACTTAACCAAACCTAACTTAACCAAACCTAACCTAACCTAACCAAACCAAAACAAACCAAACCTAACCAAAACAAACCTAACCTAACCTAACCTAACCTACCCAAACCAAACTTAACCTAACCTACCCAAACCTAACCTAACCTAACCATGGACGTTTTCACCGGCGTACGTTCTGACTGGCTACCAAACAGATACCCAGGCAGTGCTTGGGTGGCTCCTGCTCCAGTGGCTCAACCTTCACCTCCATCACCTTGAACCTCATCATTAGCAAGGGTTCAGGAAATAACACATCAGCGCCATTACTCTACTATCACTATTACATGTACTACTACTATCACTATTACTACTACTACTATCACTATTACTACTATCACTATTACTACTACTACTATCACTATTACTACTACTACTATCACTATTACTACTACTACTATCAAGTGCTATTACTACTACTACTATCACTATTACATTGACTACTACTATCACTATTACATTGACTACTACTATCACTATTACTACTACTACTATCACTATTACTACTACTACTATCACTATTACTACTACTACTCTACTATTACATTGACTACTACTATCACTATTACATTGACTACTACTATCACTATTACATTGACTACTACTATCACTATTACATTGACTACTACTATCACTATTACATTGACTACTACTATCACTATTACATTGACTACTACTATCACTATTACTACTACTACTACTATCACTATTACTACTACTACTATCACTATTACTACTACTACTATCACTATTACATTGACTACTACTATCACTATTACTACTACTACTATCACTATTACTACTACTACTATCACTATTACATTGACTACTACTATCACTATTACTACTACTACTATCACCATTATATTGACTACTACTATCACTATTACTACTACCACTATTACTACTACTATCACTATTACATTGACTACTACTATCACTATTACTACTACTACTATCACTATTACATTGACTACTACTATCACTATTACTACTACTACTATCACTATTACAGTTACTACTACTATCACTATTATATTTACTACTACTCTACTATTACTCTTGTAGCTTCAATATTTTTTCATGTTCTTAATATAAATAATAATAATACAATGCCTGTGTGTGATGAGAGGCAGTAACAACCCTAAGTCATTTTATATTTACATAGAAAGAGCCTAAATTTCCTACTTTTGTTTCTTTCTGAACCTTAGGCCTGTTTAGCACTCTCTGTGGTGTGGTGTGGTGTGGTGTGGGCAGTTTCAGGTCTTTACTTGTTAGGCATGAGAGTATTTTGGGCTAAAACCTCTCCACTCACCACAGTTTAAGTTGCCTTCCTTAACCCCTTGACACCCAGAACTTAATTTCCATTGCAATTTGGCTACCATCAGATGATTTTTAGTGAATCTAAGCAATATTTTTTAGATATGACCTGTTTAGTATCCTTGTCCACTAGCTGATTTGGTATATTTACTTACTTTTCGTAATTTTATGGCTCCACAACATACAATTATTTTTATAGCAAAGGAAAGATCTGGATGTGAAGGGGTTAAGCTCGTATTGCTATTTATATTCCTTGCATTGCTTAACTTGCATTCCTATCACTGCTTCCTGTGCCTATCATGTCAACAAAATTTCATGTGCAAAAATACCATCACCTCTACCTCATGAACATAGGAACATAAGAAAATAAGGAAGCTACAAGAGGCTGTGAGACCTACACGTGGTAGCTCCTGTAGAAGTGAATGAAATAGAACAATATCAGGGCAGAATGCACCCAGAAATGCTGAGTCTAGCTGATTCTATTCTAGTTAGCTATAGATATTTAGCGGATATTTAGTTAATTGTGAGTATTAACCCCTTCACACCTAGATCTTTCCTTTGCTATAAAAAAATGTATGTTGTCGATCCATAAAATATCGAAAAGTAATTGAATATACCAAATTAGTTAGTCGACAAGGATACTAAACAGGTCATATCTATAGAATATTGCTTGTATTCACTAAAAATTGTCTAATGGTACCCAAATTACAATGGAAAATATGTTCTGGGCCTCAAGGGGTTAGTACTTGGCTATGAAATGTTGTGGCACAGACATGGCACTGGCAAGGTAGTGTCATGCCATTGCCGTATTCTAGCTACGTCCGTATCTCTAACGGGTCATCATTTCTAACACTACAGTAGTAAGGTAAAAAAAATCTTTGCTAGGAACATAGGATAATATTTCATGCCTCGACCTTTTACGCGTTTTCTGTTAGGCATGAGAGTATTTTGGGCTAAAACCTCTCCACTCACCACAGTTTAAGTTGCCTTCCTTAACCCCTTGAGACCCAGAACATAATTTTCATTGCAATTTGGCTACCATCAGATGATTTTTAGTGAATCTAAGCAATATTTTTTAGATATGACCTGTTTAGTATCCTTGTCGACTAACTAATTTGGTATATTTACTTACTTTTCGTAATTTTATGGCTCCACAACATACATTATTTTTATAGCAAAGGAAAGATCTGGATGTGAACGTTTTCTGAAGCTAACTGGATATTTTTAACATTTTTTGCCGTGCATTGAAAAGGATGGTTAATGTTCGCATGCACAATTTTTCTTACTACCTTAAATAACACTGTATACTTTGATGCTTAGGTTATTTTTACAGGCCAAGTATGAAAGGAATACTGAAATTTAGGATATTTTTAACATTTCTTGCTTTGTATTAAAAAGGCCGATTAATGTTAGCGAGCACAATTTTTCTTACCTTAAATAGCATTGCATAATTTGACGCTTGGGTTATCTTATTTATACACATCCGGAATGTAATTAATAGTTAAAGGTCACCGGTTGCATCACGACAAACTAGAGAAATAAGTTTACGCGTCACACAGTAGCACTTGACGTAACATTGCACCACACACACACACACAGGGAGTTTCGTACCCAAGTTTTGTTTGCTGTTTCGTACAAAACGATGTTTCGATTTGAGTTTTTTCGTACATACCTGGTGTCGTTTCGTAACTCTAGTCGTCAAGTTCAACTTTGAGTCGAGTGTACGAAACGGCTATAGATTCATATAGACTACGAAACAACTATTTGGTGTACGAATCTACTGGTGTACGAAACAACTTTGTACGAACTGACTGCACCCCCCACACACACGGAATAAGTATAACCCAAACGCAACATCCTACATGGGTCACACTAGGTCACACAACAACAACTAATGCCACAGACGACACAAATGTTGATGGAGGGGAATGCACTAGAGGTTTTGTGAGGCATGACTGTGTGTGTGTGTGTGGGGGGGGGGGCACATCCTATTATTGGCATACCTACACTAAGATACACAGAGATAAATATATTTGGGCACTATAAGACTCCTTGATATTAAGTGACCCAGAGAGGAAAATACAAGGTAGGTCAATAGGCTTAAGATAAGAAGACAAGGGACAATGAAAGATGAGATTATAGATAGAGAGAGAATAGATGGACAGAAGACAAAATAGGAATTGGAAATAGAGAGAATAGGAATTAGAGAATAGGAATTAGAGAAAATAGGAATAGGAAATAGAAATAGAGAATAGGAATAGGAATTAGAGATAATAGGAATAGGAATTAGAGATAATAGGAATAGGAATTAGAGAAAATAGGAATAGGAATTAGAGAGAATAGGAATAGGAATTAGAGAAAATAGAGAAAATAGGAATAGGAATTAGAGAAAATAGAGAAAATAGGAATAGGAATTAGAGAAAATAGGAATAGGAATTAGAGAAAATAGGAATAGGAATTAGAGAAAATAGAAATAGGAATTAGAGAAAATAGGAATAGGAATTAGAGAGAGAATAGGAATAGGAATTAGAGAGAATAGGAATAGGAATTAGAGAGAATAGGAATAGGAATTAGAGAAAATAGGAAATAGAGAAAATATGAATAGGAAATAGAGAGAGGGAATAGGAATTAGAGAGAAAATATGAATAGGAAATAAGAGAAAATAGGAATTAGAGATAATAGGAATAGGAAATAGAGAAAATAGGAATAGGAATTAGAGAGAATAGGAATTAAGAGAAAATAGGAATAGGAATTAGAGAGAATAGGAATAGGAATTAGAGAGAAAATAGGAATAGTAAATAGAGAGAATAGGAATAGGAAATAGAGAGAAAATAGGAATAGGAATGAGAGAAAATAGGAATAGGAATTAGAGAGAATAGGAATAGGAATTAGAGAGAATAGGAATAGGAATTAAGAGAAAATAGGAATAGGAATTAGAGAGAAAATAGGAATAGTAAATAGACAAAATGTTAGGAAAGAAACAAACACATAACTAAGTACAGATAATAAAGATGAGGAGATAGAGAGAGAGAAAATAGATGAACAGAAGAAAACTAGAAACAGGAAATAGAAAGAAAATAATAGGAAATGAAAAAACAAAACTGAGTGACAAAAATTAAGCAATAATAAGATTTAGTCACCTAGCTCAGAAATAAACATTAGGAAAAGTATTCATATAAAGAGAATAGGAAAGTTTGAATGAGGAAAATAGGGATTAACTTGATTAACAGAAATAAACCAACAGTAGATGAACCCTAATGACTTAACTGCTAGAAAAAAAGTTAGATATGATAAAATGGTAGTAAGAAAATCATTAAATTACTTAGGAAAACATAATATAAGAAATTTTTGAAGCTATAATAATACTAACCCAAAAATATTTAATAGTTACCGTAGATCGAAACAACAAAGCATCTATAATGAGTCAAAATTAGAATATCAATAACGGGTGCAGTCAGTTCGTACACAAGTTGTTTCTACACCAAAAAAAGTTGTTTCGTAGTCTATATGAAGCCATAGTCGTTTCGTACACTCAGCTCAAGAGTAGAGTCAAAATTAGAATATAACAATCAATAACGGGGTGCAGTCAGTTCGTACACAAGTTGTTTCGTACACCAAAAAAGTTGTTTCGTAGTCTATATGAAGCCATAGTCGTTTCGTACACTCAGCTCAAGAGTAGAGTCAAAATTAGAATATAACAATCAATAACGGGGTGCAGTCAGTTCGTACACAAGTTGTTTCGTACACCAAAAAGTTGTTTCGTAGTCTATATGAAGCCATAGTCGTTTCGTACACTCAGCTCAAGAGTTGAGTCAAAATTAGAATATAACAATCAATAACGGGGTGCAGTCAGTTCGTACACAAGTTGTTTCGTACACCAAAAAGTTGTTTCGTAGTCTATATGAAGCCATAGTCGTTTCGTACACTCAGCTCAAGAGTTGAGTCAAAATTAGAATATAACAATCATAACGGGTGCAGTCAGTTCGTACAAGTTGTTTCGTACACCAAAAAGTTGTTTCGTAGTCTATATGAAGCCCTAGTCGTTTCGTACACTCAGCTCAAGAGTTAGTCAAAATTGAAAATAACAATCATAACGGGTGTAGTCAGTTCGTACACAAGTTGTTTCGTACACCAAAAAGTTGTTTCGTAGTCTATATGAAGCCATAGTCGTTTCGTACACTCAGCTCAGAGTTGAACTTGACTACTACTAGAGTTACGAAACGGCACCAGGTTAAGATATGTACGAAAAAACTCAAAAACAGTGTACGAAACAACTAACAAAACCTGGGTACGAAACAACTTGTGTACGAAACTCCCTGTAACCAAAGTATATGAGGTTCGCAATATGATATAATGTTCATATAGCTAATAGGAAAAAAAACACTAGGTTCCTTAAATAACAAAGAAAATGCAGAACCCTTTAAAAAAATCCCTTCTAGTCAAAATAGAAACTCAGGCATACGTGTAAAGCTAGAAAAAGACTTAGAAACGACTTAGAACACTTGATAATAGCTAGAAATCATAGATAACTGTAATAATCATGATAATAATAAGATAAACAGTAGGAACACACAGCAATACTTACTATTTTGGGACGAGGACGAAATCAGGACACAGATATCAAGCTTTCCACATCTTGACTCACTAAATAAATGAGTCAAAACAAAGATAATTCACACATGTCTTTCGTTTTCCTTTCTTTTTTTCCGGTAATATTGTCACCAGTTCCCGGCTTTCACTGGACTCATAGTTAATATCTCGGGCTTAATATCCATACAGGGGCTTATCGGGCATGTCAGGTTGGACAGAAGAGACGGTAGGTTGAAAATAAAAAAAAATAGAAGGGGGTTTAGACCAGACCGAGAGAGAGACCGAGAGAGGGAGAGACGCCCGTCCCCCTTAGGTCCTTGACGCACACTGACCGCCAAACCAAAACAATCCGTGCTTTATATCCAACCTCCCAGCAGTTCCTTTATTATTTTCTATGATTTCAGTGATTTCCAACGCACTGATGCTCCCCTGTGACTCTACTACACATGGGATGCTCTGTCACAGTGTGGTGGTGATGGTGTGGCGGCAGAGAGAGAGGAACGTCCTGCTACCACGAGGAGGGAGTAAGTTTTAAGAGAGTCTCTCGTTCGCCGCAACTTTTTACCCGCGACTCTACGATGACCATGACCTCCCAGCCGCCCTATGTTGCCAAGCGTACCTATCCACACCCTTATATACACCTATCCACACCTATTCTAACCCATCCATACCTATAGCCAGATTACTAGTCTACCTATATGACTAGATCCTATACGTAGAAAATGTGGGGCTAGCGTTATTGCGGGATGGATAAAATATGCAAATCAGTTACTTGGCATAAGAGGCAAGGACGTTAGAGGCTGGAGCAGGTGGAACGCGCGGGCTCCCACTACCTCCCTTCCATTATTTATCCCATTTCCACCTTCTAACCTACATGCACATCCAAAATCAATGTTCCAAAATAGAATACGTGATATATTTGAGGTTTCACGTGTTTGATGTAAGCTCAACATGGTGTATGCGTGTTGATAATAGGGGTTTTATAGGACTATGTGGCTACTTTTCCACCTGCCGCTACACCCCCCTCCTACCCAAGTTATAGTCAGTCGCTCACACACAGGTATAACTCGCTGCCCATTTCTGTCTTTCCTGCCTTTACCTTTTACTGGAAGACACGTTAAAACCTTCCCAAATATACCGCATATTCCTCCACCACAAGACAAGCGCCCCGCCCCGCCCCGTGTATGACAAATATGCATACTAAGAGAGGGTACATTGTCCTCCTCCTCTCTCTCGCTCCTATCTTGCCTGCTTTTGGGAGATCGAATTTTTATTAAGCTTAGTAACTGGTTTTTGGTAACTGGCTTTGTTGTCAGGGATTCTCTGCACGTTCGAGGGTTGCATATTATCTCTCTCTCTCTCTTTCTCTTTCTCTTGAGGATTGATAAATGTGCTGGCGTGCCATAAGGGGAGGAAGAAGAAGGGAAGAAAGGTGGAGTTTTATTTGTACACGTCCATTTTGACATGAAGAAGATTGGGCAGAAGTATGCGACCTTGAGGGGAATCTCTCTCTCTCTCTCTCTCTCTCTCTCTCTCTCTCTCTCTCTCTCTCTCTCTCTCTCTCTCTCTCTCTCTCTCTCTCTGTGCTGAAACTTAATGATCTTAGCACATAATTCACGCAACTTCTAATATATCACAACAAGTATATAATTGCAATATAGATAATAGTGGTGGTGGTGGTGGTGGTGGTGGTGGAGGTGGTGGTGGTGGTGGTGGTGGTGATGATGGTGGTGGAGGTGGTGGTGGTGGTGGTGATGGTGGTGGTGGTGGTGATGGTAGTGGTGATGGTGGTGGTGATGATGGTGGTGGGGGTGGTGGTGGTGGTGGTGGTGGTGGTGGCGGTGGTGGTGGTGGTGTGGTGGTGGTGGTGGTGGTGGTGGTGGTGATGGTGGTGATGGTAGTGGTGGTGGTGGTGGTGGTGGTGATGGTGGTGGTGGTGGTAGTGGTGGTGATGGTGGTGCTAATGATGATCCCGGAAGAAACACACACACAAACATACACACACACGCACACACACAACACACACACACACACACACACACACACACACACACACACACACACACACACGCACAAACAAACACACACAAAGGGACATACATCATCTTTCTTTTGTAGTACGATTTACAATGTAGACTGTCATCATTTATAGTGCGATGAATAATCATCATTCTTGTTGCTATTATCATTATTATTATTACCATTATTATTATCATTATCATCATTCTAATTATACTTTGTTATTATCATTATATATACTTTCTTATTATCATTGCCATTATTATTATGATGATGATGATACAGACGAAAAAATGATGATGATGGTGATGATGATGATGATGATGATGATGATGATGATGATGATGATGATGATGAGTGGCAAAAGAAAAAGAAAAAAAAGGCGTTAGTTCTGATAGAGATGTTGAGAGAGAGAGAGAGAGAGAGAGAGAGAGAGAGAGAGAGAGAGAGAGAGAGAGAGAGAGAGATGCATAGTATTTCATAATTTCCTGGAAAAACCGAGTGTTTAATCCAGTGCGTGAGTGAGTGAGTTATAGCAGGGTGACTCATCGTACTAAGCAGTGATAATGTGACTCATGACTCCATATCAAGAACAATTAAGAGTGACACACACACGCACACACACCGTAGGGTACTCCGTAGTGTAGTGGCAGCACGCTCGGTTCACAAGCGAGAAGTCTGTGACACATACACAAGCCGTGTTTTAATAGGTTGAAGTGTAGAATAACATACGAACATAAGAAAATAAGGAAGCTACAAGAGGCCGTGAGACCTACATGTGGTAGTTCCTGTGATAACATCAAGTAGAGTCAAGGCCAACCTTTTTATAGAGGGTTGTTGTGCCTGTACAGCAGTGTGAGTCAACAGGGCCGTAATGGAAAGGGGCAAAAACGTGATTCGTACCCGTAAGTGGAGAG
>JACEEZ010023954.1:0-13708 GCA_016584305.1 Chionoecetes opilio
AAAAAAAAGTTTAAAAAAAAAAAAATTTAACACGTTCCCATTTTGCTCTCTTATCTTATTATAGGTATAGTTTACGCAATTTTTTATACATTCATGATATGCACTAATGTCCGTAAAGATGATGGTATGTTCGCTGTCCTAAATATCATCTGGTAGTAAATATCGTATAATAGTCAACATTTAGTGCGGCGGAGCACTCTGCGCCCGCCGCCGCCGCCCGCCCTAACCACCACACACAACATTCTTCACCAGCTATACACCTATATGCCGCATTAGTCTTGCACGATCATTCATACACACTTGCAACACTATTAATATGTAAACACCAATTTTTACGTTTTTAGGAACTGAAACAGGCTGTATTTCCCTTTATAACGAGATGAAGTCTGTAAAAGCCCACAGCGCTCCTAAGTCAGGTCTGACCATCTTATTTTTCCAGCGCTTTAGGGGGTCCCACTAAGGCAGAAATCCTCGACTGAGCATAGCGGTGGAGGCGTTTCGCCTTACCACAGGCGCCCCTAGTGATAGGGCGCCTAGCTCACTCTCAGCATCTTGCCCCAGGACAACAAATTACCCACCATCATTCAGTACCCTGTATAGTATTCCCAAGCCACTGCCACAATGGACAAATGTGTTAAAAGCTGGTTATGACAGTCCTCCTCACAGAAACAAAGTTCCTTATCAAATGATAATAATTACGGTTGAGAGACTTAAATCATTAACGCATTAATCATTATATCATTAAATCACAACTCTGGTTGTGGTCCTATCAGGTGAGGTAAAGGGTCTCTCTCTCTCTCTCTCTCTCTCTCGCTCTCTCTCTCTCTCTCTCTCTCTCTCTCTCTCTCTCTCTCTCTCTCTCAAAAGAAAACGGAGAGATGAACACGATTGGACTGCTAGACACACACTAAACCGATGTCCCTCTACTGACCTCGGCCAGGTACCGATACGATATGTCACAGAATTTGTTCCCTTCCTGGAAACGGGAATGCGAAACGATTAAATTTCCTTTAGTTCTTTAGCCTTGGTTTAAATAGTGAAAGGTCTATTCTCCAAACTTACCTAATCTTCCTTTTATAGAGTACAAGTAAAGTGTCTTCAATCGTGTACAGTAATCACTACCTCGTCCAGGCAAGCCCCACCACATGGTACTCACGGATTAATATACACACAACCCTCCTTTTCCCGGACCTCCATTTCCCGGATATCGGATTTGCCGGTCAAAATCCGAGGTCCGGGGATATGTCAGAGTCCCAGACAAATTCCTGGTCCAGTCCGTAAATCGACAAAGTTGTCCAGCGGTCCGAGCGTCTCCTGTCACCCCTGGTCAGTGTCCGCGCCTCCCGCCAGGTGGCAGCATGCTCAGCGGTTTGTATGTTTACTTTGGGCACAAGACACTCACGGTTCACCTGCCAAGCCTCCGTCAGTTCCCTGACCCCACTGCCACTGGTGCAGGAACGTCTCCCGAGACTATTGAACACTTTCTGCTGCAGTGTCCGCGCTTTCCTCTCCCACCGTTTTAGTGCTACGCTCTCAACTCCTCACCCTGAATGTCGCCAATTGTGACCTGCCCACCTTGCTGACGGCGGCTGGCGTCCCTCCCTCCCGACAACACGCTGTCATCCGCCTCACCTGTGCCTTCCTGAGGAAGACAGGTCAACTACAGCGCCTGTGATAGCATCATAGGACATCACCAGGGCTCATAGTGTTCCCCAAGGGATCCTCGCAGCCCTCAAAACAACAACAAAGTGATGTAAAAGTCTGCGGCTGGGTAGTTGATATTGGCGGTTCAATCAATCAATCATTGGGGGGATACGCCGGGGGGGCGTCGCCTCGCCCACCCTACGACGCCACTCCCCGGGGGGCACCACCCCGCGAGTTCCCATGCAGGCTCCTTTCCCATACCAAGGCAGCTCTTGACAAGAAACAGCACCTGCCCTCTAGCCTACGAGTCTTGTGGTGCTTGCCACCTTGGCCCTTTTGCGGTTGCGACAGTAAATACTAGAATAGGGATACGATCCGCCGGTGGGTAATACGGCTTCGGACTGTTAGCGATTCCCGGACACGTTTGCAGGGTCCCGAAGAACAAGTGCCTTTCCCCTCTATCGTAAAAGTCCCAGCGAAAAACGAGGTTGTGTGTACGTGGAACCTCTCTATAACGAATAAATTTCAGCCAACCCCCGTTCCGTTACAGGAATTTTCCGCACTCATGAAGTGTTTAGCCATAACCCTTGCTACATGTCACCAATGTTCGGGTAGTTGTGTGAGTATTTTCGGTGTGATCTATAAGCCTCACCCAGATAACTACTAACACTGTATCGATATAAAGTATAAACAATGTTTTCTATAGCATAAAATAAAGCACTCTTAAATCGTATATTTAGTATATATCGAATGAAAAACTCACCTTATAATTGGGAGGTCTGCACTTCTTTGTCAGAATCATGTCCTGGCACAAGTAGCACATGCATTGCTCTAACGGAAAATATTCTCACCCTACGGAAAAATTCCTCATAGGGAATTTTTCATACGTATAGATTTTTTGCACTCGCTATAGCGAATTACGCTATAGGGAGTTTCCGACTGTACTTCAGTCTCCACTCAAACACTATTTCCTCACTTGACTCGATACATTGTTCTCTTAAAATGATGATGTGGTAATCAACCTCCTTTTGCATTTACACCATCATATTTCACTAGTACTTCAATAGATCACACACAAAAGAAATATAAAGAATTACTCACGACATCTTTTTATGTATAATTTGCTCGTGTAACACGACAAACCAAGAATTAGAACACCCTTCACCTTTAAGAATTTGGTGCGCCCAATCACATGAACGCCCCAGAAGGAAGGCACGAGCACGCACCAGACACTCGCCCACCACGTCATATAGCAACTTCGACCCGAGAGGTGGTGACTCCCAAGGCTAAAGGGCAAAGAGAGAGTAGAGTATCATAATCCTTCGGGCAGGGCTGACAGACTGGCCAATGGCGACTACCTTATCATGCGAATACTCATCTAACCCTTTAGCTCACCCATGTGTGACTTATGATAACTTCTAGCAGACAGGCTAGGATATCTCCAAGCTGAGATTGAATAATGAAATATCACAGGCTAGATATCAAGCCTAGTAATTGGAGTTAGAACACGGCTAGAATATCTCCAAGCCAGATAAATAGGAGAACACAGGCCTAGATATCCCCACAGGCAGATAGATACGAGTAGGACCTACAGGCTAGATATCCCAAGTGCATATAGATAGGAGTCCATCAGGCTAGATATTCCCCAAGTCCAGAATAGATAGGAAACACAGGCTAGATATCCCCAAGGCAGATATGATGGAGAACACAGGCTATGATATCCCCGTGTGCCAGTGATATGGTAGAACACGAGGCTTGTGGGTGATGCCCCCAAGGCAGATAGATAGGAGAACAAGGCCTAGATATCCCCAGGCAGATAGATAGGAGATAACACCCAGGCTAGATATCCCCAACCAGATATGTGATAGGAGACTAAAGGATTCAATACAGACACCATGGCTATTGCCAGACAAGGCCCTGTATCATTCGATAGTCCCAGGAAAAATAAATATTTATTGTGGAATGTTTAAGTAACGTCCCGACCCTTTTTTTTTTTTGGGGGGGGGGAAAAAAAAAAAAAAGAAAAATATAATTATGTTGAATGTACATTCAACAACTACCTAATCCACCAATAATAATATATATTGATTTCCAGGTCTATTTCCGTAAAACAACGACTTTTGTAAAAAGTCGCGTTAAAAAGGATAAACCTCCTCCAACAGGACTACGAATGTTATTGATGCAGTCAGAAAGAGGAACTGCTCACAAGGTAAATCATCTGTCTGACCCTGTCAAGCAAATGTGTAGTGATGATCGATTGTAACTTCGTGTCAGACAGTGAATCTTACGCTAGTGACTAGATCTATAGTACGATGCTCATCTCTGAGACCGAAATATATATGACGCTGCGCTGCTCTGTATACTAGTAAATAAGTTCCATCACAGAACCTCAGTACCAGAACTACTGATGGTCGGTACGTGTTATACAGATGTGCAATTCTGTGTACTAACAACAACCCCTTATGCAGTCTATCTCAACACTCCTTATACAGAATCGGACCCCCTTACACATCACATCATCACGCCACTTACAACACAACAACTCCCTTCACAGCACAACGTAACTCCCTTACACACAACAACCTACTCCTTACAACACAACAAATCTCTTACACACAACAACCCCTATACACCATACAGACCCGACTTCACACAATAACATCCCCTTACTTATACAAGCCGTAACATACCTCGCTTACACACAATCATATCCCCGTTACCCACAACAACCCCTTACCACTACAATAACCCCCTACACACAACAACCCCATTACACACACAACCCCTTTCAACACAACCCTTTACACATATTACTCACCAGACCCCTTACACACAACAACCCGCTTATCACACAACACCCTACGCACAAACAACCCACTTACACATCACAACACCCCTTTACCACAACGGTGTACTCCCCAATGGCGGCCACGGGCACTCATGTCGGCCGCCTACGGCAATATCTAGGTATACTATTTAGGTGGGTATACTAGTGGAGGATTAGATTACAGTAACTTTAGGTGGGTTATTCGTAGGGTTAGGTTTGTAACTATTATGGTGTTATAGTAGGAGGTTCTACTGGTTATGTAACTCATAGTGAGGTTAGGTTATAACTTTTACAAGGCAGTTATAGTGACGTCTCAGGTATTATACTTTTAAGGGGATTTTCATAGTGAGGCTTAGGTTAGTAACGCTTATAGTGAGGTTTACGATTTTTTTTTTTAGTAACTTATAGTGGGTTATAGGTAGTACTATTTAGTGGTTTATAGTGAGGTTAGGTTAGTAAACTTATAGTGAGGTTAGGTTAGTACTTTGGGGGCTATAGTTAGGTTAGGTTAGGTTAGTATTCTTTAGGTGTTATGTGAGGCTTAGGATTGTAACATTTTCTTTCTGTTATTCATTTCTTTTTTAATGACAATATCTTATGTTTAACATATAGTATATATATGTTAAACATAGCACGTACAATACGAAATATACGTTAGTGCTCAATAGTATTGCTCTCGCGCGTACTAGACCCTCGTACGTATTTGGATCTTACCATACGTGGTCGGGCTCGCATGTAGTGGACGGGTGCGCGGCCACAAGGTAGTGACCAGTAGTAGTGTGTGTGCTGTGTGTCTACCTCTGTTTGTAACTACTAGGAAAGAGTGCTAGTGCTCGACTGTCCTCCGTCTCCAATCTACTTAATCTTACTACATTTGCCTTGTAATGTCCTGATACTTCTTGTGCATTAATCACTTTTGCATCAATAGGTTGTTTCAGGCTTCTATGCTTCTATACGGAAGCTGTATTTTTTTATATGGCCTCCTTGCATGTTGTTCCCTTTTCAATTTCTTCTCATGACCTCTTTGATACTTCTATGTTCTGTCGTCGCACACAAGACAGATCTTCTCTATCAATTTTTTCCAGAACCCATTACTGCTCTATACCTGCTATAACATCTCTCCCTTTCTCTTATTTCTCTCAAGTGTATGGGGAGTTTTAGTCTTGAACAGTCTTTCTTACTATGGTAAATCTATCAGGCTATGAGCCCAGTCTTTGATGGCTGCTCCTTTGTATTCTCTCATCTTCCTTATATCCTCTTTTGTACTGTGTGACCAAATCACTGCCGCATGATTCCAGACCTCGGTCGAATCAGGATGTTTCATTTCTATAGATGCATCTGTCTTCGTTGTCCAGATAATGGACCCGTTTACTCCTACTTGAGGTAAGGGATTGATTTGAAACATCTTTCGCCTCATAGTGAGTTGATGGCAGTGATGTTGATTTTTCTATGTGAACGTATGTTGTTGATGATGACCAGCCAAATTTAAGTGTACAGGAAATGTATACCTCTAAAACGACTGGCGCATGTTGTGACGTCACTACTTAGACAACAGAGCAAACAGGGCGTGTGAAACGACGGTCGCGCTACTCTTATGGACTCACTACTAAATGTCACATCCAACGTTTGCATTGTACCCCTCTGACTCCAGCAGAGAATGACCAGTATGCCTCACTTACAACGTCGCTAGATAGTCACGAGTAATTCACTTGTGTGTGTGAATATGCTCATTTTGTAGTTTATACTATGACTAAAGTGGATAGACAGAGATAGTGGCCCCGTGACACCTGACAAGTGATGACTTCTGGATCTGGCATTCTTATAGGAAGTCTAACTGAAACTGCGTGAGACATGTAAAATCTCATCTAGACGATACACGAACTCATCAGACGACAGGTGATAATGTATGGCTTTCTTCCCCACATAAAGCAAAACTACACCTTCGTCACTGCGCTTAACTCAGCCATACATACCTTACTAACCAGTACATTCTACCTGTTCCACGCATAAGTGAGTTCGTCTATTCTGTCATAGCTGTCGTACCTTCATTGCAGTTCATTTAAGCTCCCTATAATCAGGAATGCGATCCCAGAAGTCCACATTGTCTGGTTCACGAGCCACTTCGCTGTCCTATCCATCTCTTTTCCTTATAGAACTATCAACTTACAATATTCAACAAGCACAGTGAATACTACTACACATCACTTGATAGGTACTATTTCACCGGTCATCTTGCGTAGTAGGGGTAATGCAAGTTAGTAAGGTAGAGTATAGGTTAGTATAAATAAAACTATATGATTTGCGTGTATTGACTGCTAGACCACAAACAAGCCGATCAGCGGATCAGGCGATCTGACTAATTCTGGCAGTTACTACTCCAACCAATCACATTTCACTCACAGCGCGGTTTCTCCGCCGTGTTGTGATATTTTTCGCCCCAAAAAGGCCATATATCTTCCATTTATGGTGCCAATTTCTCCGTCAAAAAGAATTGAGGACAGTGTGATATGTAGGCCTAATATTGCACCCAACAGCGTTTAAATATACTCCGGTCTCTTTTAAGGTGTCGAGTAGACTGGTCCATTGAATGCCATTCTTTTATCAATCCTCAGCACTGATATGTATCTCCTGTGATCTTGTTTATATGCTTCTCTGGTGTGCAAATTGTCTTAATCCATACTCCCAGTATTTATCTTTTTCGACCTATTGTTTTGATTATCATTAATTTCCCAACGCGAATACTCTTCCTCTCCATCGTCTCTTTTTGCTACTGCCCATTTCCATACTTTACACTTTTTTGGCATTAAACTCCTTTCCATAGGTTTGACCTCCATTCTGAAAATCCTTATCTAGATCCTTTTCTCGTATCATTCTCACAGTCCTCTTTACTTCCTACTTTCTTCTTATTAAATTACGCATCTCAGCGATAAACTCATATAACTGTTATACTCCTTCACTGTCATCATACATTTACATATACGCAAGAACATCTCCTGGGGCCAATACTGATCACCTTAAGGAACTCACTTATCACACTGCATCCACTTCTGACTTTTATCTCTTTATTACTTGTTCTCATACTCTCTGTGCAATCATGAAAAAGTGCGTCCATCCAGTTCAGTCTAACCACGCCTTCAATCCTCCTACATGTTCCAGCTTCCAGAGCAGTCTCTTATGCAGGTACCTGTCAAATGCCTGTCTTTAGGTCCAAGTATGCAATCGCCCAACCCTATCTCTTGTTCCTGTGTGTCACATCGATCCCTCTCGGGATGTAAAAGCCTCATAAATTCGTTGTACATTGTGATACATTCCTCCTCTAAATCCAAAGCTGGCCACCTGGCAAAGTGTGTGTGCTCCATCTTACCAAATATTTCAACCATCTGTCCTTCACAATTTTATTTTCACCCATTTTTGCCAACACCTAACACTTGTTAATGTACTGAGCCTTAATTAGTGTTACTTCTTTGGCACCTCTTTGTGAATTGGCCACAATATTTGCTCTTTCCAATCAAGCGGGACTCTACTCTCCTTGAGTGATCTCAATTACAATATGTAATTGTCTGCTATTGGTTACTGCACTCTTTCTATTATCCAGTTCGAACACTCCATCTGACCGCGGCTTATTCATCACATCTTATGACTTTCCATAGCCTTGTTTACTTTTCTATGACGGTCTACTTATTATGTCTCCATTATATTTTCTTTTGCTCTATATAGTATAGTTGTTCTTTTTACTTCCTTCTCTTGTAAATACTGCTGGTAAGCACTTAGTTCATCACCTCAGACTGTTGTAATGCTATCTTGCGTACACTATGCCTTCTACCGTGCATCTTAATCTATGCTGCCTTCCTAGTTTTCAGTTTTTCGCATTTTATATATGCTTAGAAAGTTTCGGTTTCGTTTATCTTAAAGTTAACATTTTTCTATATATATGCTCTCATAGTGTTACGTTCTATCTGCTCGTCATGATTCTTACATATCTCACTCTAGTTGTTTTGTACTTCATCACCAAAGTGATTAGCTAGCAAACCTTTTCCTCAACTTTCGCTTGTTTTTCGTGCTTTCTAGTCTGCTAATTCACCATGTTTCTGTTACACCATATCTCATTTTTTTTCATTTTCTCTGATAACTATCCTTGGAACATTACACTATTTCCTCTCTTCTGATGTAAGCTTGTTCTGTGTGCTGTGTGTTGTGTGTGTGTGTGTGTGTGTGTGTGTTTGTGGTGTGTGTGTGTCTAGTTCGTAGCCTACGCGCGTTAGCAGTGACCTCCCAGGGTGGGAAATAGTAGGCCCGGAGGTTAACTTGAGGGCTGTGATGGTTTTGGCCTCGCCCGTGGGTGATCGCCGACACTAATTCTAATAGTGACGCCTGGGATTATAAGAGGCTCCATTCGCCACCTCCTTGTCCTCCGATGCACGTCGCTATCGAAGGTATCAGTTAATGGGCCCAGCGTGTGGTGTCTTCTTATCGCCACTCAACGGTGCAGCAGCAAGATTTCTAAGTGGATTTTACATGTCCTCATCAAGGTCGACACTCGGGGTCACCGAGAACGCCACGACGGAGACTTCTTCTTCTTCTTGTGAACCTTTTAATGCTTAGGGTCATCGCTTTGTAGGTCAGTCTGTCCAAGCTCGTGTTCGATGCTTGATCACATACTCTTTACGCTACAACCACTTCTCGCTTACAACCTAGCCTCCACTAAGAGACGATAACGGGACACATCTTCCTACCTTACCTGCTTAGTAGTCATAGTAGTATATACTATTATATTGTAATAATATTTCATCTAATAGTATAATAGTACTTATCATACTATATTACATACATATCATATACTATCTCAATTAGTAATTAATATACATAGCTTAAGGAAATAGTTTGTATGTAGTCTTTTGCTTATTCTTTTTCCTTTTGTTTGTTTTTTTATCTCTAGCGAGAGTCAGCCCGTGTCGTGCTAAGTATATGTAACGTGGGACGACAATAATATAGCACCTTAGCATTACCTTCACACCCCATCGCCGCTCCATTATCTTATTTACCTACCCAAAATACCTCCTTTATACAAGATGATTAACCATCGACGTGTGTGGTACTGTGGTTTCTTCGGGGTACGGAGGATACAGGAGAAGATCAGGAAGAGAGGAATCGCGATTGTGACACAGTGTTATTCGCTGTAATAACACTGTCACACAACTCAGCTTAGATCAATGATATATGTGTCAAGCTCACTCCTCATGTGACCAAAACAGCTATCCGCTGGGTGACTCCCCAACTCAAGCTCAATCTTCAGCTCCTCCTCCTCCCCTCCTCTTCTCTACTCTAGTATGTTGGCGATAAGCCACCATCCCGGGTAGCGGGTCTACAAACCCTCTCAGACTCAGTAACCATTCACTTGATGGTGTGGACAGCGGGCTCTGCGAGCACTTTCAGCGACTATTATTTTTGGGGAAAAAGTGGGTCTTAATAGCATGTCAAATGTGCGGTAGGTACAACGCCCTCAAGCTTAACACTCTAGGGCCTACCATCCCACCTCCACTAGGAGGTCACGTGCGTAATCGGCGCTTGATAGGACATCACACAACACACACACACAACCAAAAAAAAAAAAAAACAAAAAAAAAAAAAAAAAAAACAGCCTAACAAAAAGCATTTTTAACAGTGTTCTTCAATACGGCCGAGTTTCGCGCTATGCCTCTCGGAGAAAGTGCATGGCGAAACTCGGGAGGTACTGTACCTGTTTCTATCTTTCTCACTCACAACCGACTGTGCAGTGAACTGGTGAATGGACATAGGGGCTGAAACAGCTAAGCTTATACTTCCCAAGCTAAAGGCGTGAAGAAGAAGTATGCGAATGAAAAATAGAAAAACGTGTAGCCACAGAATATTACGTATTTCCTTACAACTTTGAGTGCAAATAGTCTCTGAGCTAGTGGGTTATGCAATAATACTCTCCTGCTGTCTTTTCCTATTCTCCCTGGTGACATGCTTACTCATCCGTAATAAAGTCTGCCATAGTCCTCAATAAAGTTGCAGCCCCAAGTACAGAAGCTAAGTACAGTCGGCGCAAAAAAACTTTACAGCTATCACGCACTTTTTTTTTCCTTTTTTTTTCATAATTGAGCCAAGTAAGGTGCTATGTGTGCTCGGATGGTAGGCTCTGAGGTAGTGCACAATTTTTGAAGATCCATCTGGATGATTTACAGCCTGGTTGTGGTGGTCATAAATGATAACACTACACACAAGCCTCAGAAAAAAACTGGGTAAAGACCTGAAAATAGTTATAAAATATGTGTTAATCTTGGGCATCCTGGCGCCAATTAAAATTATTACCATAAGTTATATTGTTGAGCTATCACGATCTCGACCATAGCGTGCCGATAGCGGGACCAATAAGGCGTGATAGCCGAGGGTTGAGTGTAGTATTAGTAGTTACAACAGGAAACATCCAAGAACAAGAGTGGTGATAGAGTTTGGCATTGAACATTTTTTGGAGTTAAGTAGTCTCAAGTTAGGTGTCTTTATCTAGTTCAAGGAAGGGCTGTTGCACGTATCGACTTCAATAGAAATGTGCGAAAAATACATATAGCCTCGTATGTTCGCTGCTTACCGTGCTTACTGTAGAAGATTGTTTTCATGTTCATTTGAGTCTAATCAACACGATGATCGCTCCGAACATGTTGCTTGCTGCACACGACGGACAACAACAGGTTTATGGTTACACGTATATCAAGGAGAAAGACTGTAAGCAACTGATTGGTTTTATTATGCAATTGACATATAAAGTGTAAGTAAGCAACATTATCAAACTCGTACAATATATGAACAGATACAGATACATGTGGTAAGGTGGTTGGTGTCACTTCCACTGAAATATTGCAGTGCAGAACTAATTATGTGCTAGACTGAAATCACTAGGGAATGTAAAAACAAAATAAAAAAAATCCATAGGGTGTTCCATTTAAATATGTAGCACTTTGTCTTTCCTAGGTAACTAGCTACGATTTCACATGTTCATTATTCCATGCAACACTACGAGGTAATTGTTTGACTAATGTGTTGACATAAAGTGGATTGTTTATGAACAAAAATCAAATAAGGTTATATTCTCAACAAGAGAACTCTTAATAATTTGTTTGACTTTGCTAATAATATTATTATAAAGAAGAAGAAGAGGAACCGACAGTAAATTCTCCATAGTCGATTACGGAAACAGTCTTATGATGTCTGGCAAATATTATCAAATAATCATGCTCAAATTATGAAAAACATCAATTAAGGAAATTGTAGTACGCAAAAAACATAATATTTCAGACCTAAGACGCCCGATTTCCCACCGTGTCCCGCTTGTACGATGCCGCCATACAAAACAATGACAGTCACCATCATCACCGCTTGAGTGGTATTTTGTGGTAACTGGGCACAGGTTGCAACTCCGCTCGAAGCGGAACCGCCGAGCGGAGAGATTACTTGAATTTACTTTGCTACTGCGGCCAGTACAGCGGTAAACGGCGTGCGTAGACTTTGTTGTGACGTCATTGTGACGTTATTGTTGTTGTTGTACGGCGGCCGTACAAGCGGGATAGTGGGAACCCGGCTTTATAGGGGGGCCATCGTAAATCCGCAGCTTACTGCGTCTTTGTTTTTGAACTAGGCAGTCGAGTCTGTCGTGAATATCGGATAAAAGATATTGCATTAAAAATATGTAGTTTTCAACCAATAACTGCCAATTACATTTTCTTTTTCCCTTAGCCAACAAGCTTGGGGGAATGTGGGACAATCGGGATTTTCTTGAGTGAGCTGCGAAGTACTATCGTATGCGTATATTCTCATCTGTGTGTTCTGCAACTTCCCTCAAGAAACTTCACCCTACGCTAAAAACCTAAGCCAAACCTGACGATTATAACCTCGTATTTCTCAAGTGGAACACATCCAATACAAAAACGTGATCATCGGAAATTTCACCTGCATTTGTACGTGATAAAACCTGAGAAAGCCAGAGTCGCAGGGAGATACTCACACTCCACTGGCAGGCAACCATTGTGAAACTGAGGTGAAATGACTCCTACTTTCTGTCTCCCCCACGTCGTGATACGTGATTTCCTTTGATTGGCCTCAAATACTTGAAGAGGATAGAGTCTCAAACTTTACACACCCTCAATTATTTCTGAGCATGCGCGATAACCAAAACAAACAAACACACACACGAAGAAAGATAATGGCAGCCAGGCTGGACAAAACAAAAGAGGGCAAGTCAATTCAGTCCCTGTGGCAGAGAAGGAATTAATGGCATGTCCAGACGAGCGGGCCTGATTGGCAGGCATGCCCGTCATCGGGCACATTTGACGAGCAAACCATCAAAATGCCCGATCCCTCGATCGTTAAGCGAAATCACCAGGCAGTGACGGTGGCTTGAGGAGCTACAACGCTGCCAGACGTAAGTTAACATTGGGGATCCATAGAGGGCTTGTCTCCCGCGTATCACTTCGTTGTAACATGGTTTACATCAGGAACTTTATACACAACAACAATTATGCTACACAATACTTTATTCGTACACTGGCAAACCTCATACAAACACGGTATTATGGGGTGACACAGCACGCCGTGTTTTTACGAAATCGGTTGTACGAATCAATAGAAACCCATGTTATAATGTACTTATGGTGGACACCTCCCAAAAAGTTGTACTTTTCCCCCCCATATTAACACATTGCACTGCATACATTGCCTTTACAATAATCAATATATAGTAAACGTATACACTCATCTTGGTATTATTCTAGTGTTTTGCCCATACTCCCCCCTCTCCCACAAAACAAGCTTGAGGACCTGGGGAATGCGGGATATTTTGGCTGGGGTACAAAATATGCGTCGCAACCACATAGTTTTTGAGTTAGGGGTGATGAAAAAAATCCCTAGATCTAGGGAAATTCATTGGATTTCTTCTGAGTCAAGAACGTGTGAAGCTGACGATCCTCACAGAATGATGACCGAAGTGTCGAGAACCCACCCAACAAAGCTAGGAGGTTAGGTTATATTTGGTTAGGTTAGGGTAGGTTAATATTCGGTTAGGTTAGGTTATCGGTGGGGTCAAGTCCCCTGCTAGGTTAGGTTAGGTTAATTTTGGTTAGGCAAATTTCTCTAGATATAAGGAAATTACCCTAGATCTAAGGAATTTTACCCCCCTACACACTCTTAAATTACTCGACGCTTTTGTTTTCCCCCCAAAACCCC